>JAXIVH010000014.1:7438088-7645588 GCA_036785325.1 Urophycis tenuis | reverse complement strand
TCTCTCTCGCTCTCCATCTCCATCTCTCTCAGCATGTGTGTGTGAACATACCTTTAAAGGCGGGGGGGTCAGGGTACTACGTCACACGTGAACATCGGGTCGTCTCTGCCCTCTCTAGGGCTGCCCGGGCCGAACGTGGACGAGCGGCTGAGGCTGGCCAGGGAGCGGAGGGAGGAGAGGGAGAAGCTACTGGGTACGTATAGGCTCCCGTCTCTTTAAAAGATGCATGAGGAGGCGGGAGGCGGGCGGGTCGGGTCGGGCGGTGAGACTGTCAGCGGGCTGATTTCTGCCGACAGCGTCGCGCGAGCTGGGCCGGGCCGAGAGGGAGCAACGGGCCAGGCGCTACCATGAGCAGCAGCTGGAGGAACGCAGAAGGAGGCTGCTGGAACAGAGGGTGAGGGAGGAGGGGAGGCGCGCTGCCGTGGAGGAGAAGCGCAAGCAGAGACAGAGGGAGGAGAAGGTGAGTACGGAGTTGGAGAGGAGGGAAGGGGGAGAGGAGTGGATGGAGAGGAGAAGAGAGGAGGAGGGTAGATGAGAGGAGGGGGGAGGGGAGGAGGAGAGGAGGTGAGATGATGTGTTTTATCCCCTCGACCCCCACAAGGAGCGATATGAATCTGCGGTACGCAAAACGTTGGAGAAGAGCCAGAGACTCCAGCACAGCCTCGCACAGAACCCCCGTGGAAGACTGCTGAAGAACAGCGGTGAGTTGGCAAGTGAATCCGGGCGCGTGCCGTCTGTCTCTCTTCTCGTACCTTCCTTCCTTCCTCCTCAATCTTCCACTCCCCCCTCTATGCTCAGTGTTTAGCCTCTGCTTGACTTTGCTCACCCTTCCCGGAGCCTTTGCTTGCCTGACCCCGTTTGCTCTCCGCTGCCCGGCGCTCCCGGACAAACCGACCCCCTGCCGCGCCCCAACAACGCTATAGCTCCCCGGCGCTCGCCCCTGACGGCCTGGGAGAGAAACCTGGTCAGCCGCCTGCTCACCCCGACGTGTTCCTTCCTGGCCAGGAGCCGCAGCGCTGGCTGTCTCTCGGGACAAGAAGGTACTCGCCTCCCGAAGGGTGTGGGCGGTCTGGCCATCTTGTTCTGATGCGCGGGTATGGCATTCATTTCACTGTGGACGCTGACTGGCTGGAAGTGCAAATGGAACAAGAAGTTCAAAATGTAACCCGAGCCCCCGAAATCAAAATGACCTCACCGTCTCTGCTGAGAAACAGTTAACACAATCACCCATTTCTGATTGGCACACATTGGAGCACCATGCCCTAATTTGAGCTAACCAGAGCTAGCTGGCGCGGGCGCCTGCCGTTTAATTTTAGTGTTTTGCGTCAAGCTTTGGGACAATTATAGCACCAAGACGCCAAACACTTTCAGGCTGTTGGGGAAACAGTGCTCTTGTGACTAACGCTGTTGTCCTCTCCTCCTCTCTTTGTAATCACCGTTTCATGACCTACATCTCCGCACTGTTCTCCTCCATTTGTACACCTTCCTCCATTTCTTTCTCCCGGTAATGTCAAAAAAACAACACAAAAACACACTTAACTCAAGTCGTCCATGTTTGTCGTCGTTCAGTTTCATGCCACTCCATGATCACCACCCCCAAAAACAACCAGGCCGTCCTCCACCCCAAACCACTGCAGCAGACCGGGTCCGCCCGCCAGACCGGGCCGGCCCGCCAAACCAGGCCGGCTGGCCCCCCAAGCCCCGGCAGCAGCAAACCCAGAAGCCACAGCGTGCCGCAGGTACTGGCCCGGATGCTGGCCCTCTTGGTGTCCTCAAAGGGTCCCCCCGTTTTACCGCAGGGTGTGACACAATTTCAACATGGAGCTGCTTGGGACATCACAAGGGGGAAGAGTCCACCCAGAGTGAGTGATGGATAGATCCAACCCGTGGCCGTCACCTCCTTGGTGGACTTTACCAACTGTGTAGGCTAGAGTCGGTGGATCCGTCCATTATGTATCTTAGTGGGCACTCCTACTGTGATGCCAGCAGTGGGTTGATTCTGAAATGGCTGATTTGTGAGCTGACTTATCCTGCACACACACCCTAGTGGTAAAGTTGGGGGTGGGGGGGGGGGGGTGGGGGGGGGGGGACCCTTTCGGTTGCTTCCATAGTGACTTTCAGGTTTGGAGCCATTTACATGCAAAGCTGCTTTAAATGTCTTCGTGGTCACTTTACGGTTATGGTCTCACGGATAGTGGTTTGCTTCCTGGCATAGATGAAAGCAGAAAAGCACCACCAGGCAGACAAGAAACCCAAAACCCGACCCAACTCACAAACGGCACCCGTCAACACTTCCAGAGCCAAATCAGCCCCGGCCAAAACAAACCAGAGCACTTCAGCCGCACCCTCACCCCAACGGTAAGGAAACCTCTCACAAGACCAGACTGATGCACACAACTAAAGTATTGTTAAGCAGTGCTTAATGACCTACTTCTTCGGACAGGCTTATGGACGACGTTTGGACGATTTGTTTGTAGTGGCTTAGCCTATAGATTTTCATAACATAACATAATTTGGTACTTGAAACAGTGATCATATCTCCAAATGTTTTTTTTTTTTAATATTATAACAACAATGGTTAAAATGTATTCTGTCAATACCTCTGTAAAAGTAAAAACGTTACATCATCTGATCATGTGGTCTTGAAGAACTCCCAGGCGGCCAATCAGAAGACAGTCCTTTTCGATGCCGCCGGACCTCCCCTCTGTGCCCGAGGAAGAGCTTCCTGCCTGTGTCCCTGCCCCCTCTGACCACACCCCCCTCGTTAACCACACACCCCCTGGCCCCGCCCTCTCCCCTGGCAACGCCCGGCCTGTCATCCAAACGGAGGCACGGCCACCAGAGGTCCTAGTAGTCCCGGCGCGTCGACCTGAATCTGTTCCTTGCTCCGCCTCCTCGGACGAAACCAAAAGTAAAATGGCGCCATCGAAGACAGAGCCTGACAGAAGTAAGCCTTCCGTTTTGCGCCAACACCCTCACCAGAATTTTGCACTGAGGCACCTCCTTTGGTCTGAGTAGGCCCTCCCTCTATAAGCCTCAAAACATTTGGAATGTTAGATGAGGTTTCACCAGCAGGTGGTGCCTTCCCTGCAGTTCAGCTTTAAGCGTCTGGTCATTCCTTCACCAGGCGGCCCCCGCAGTATTGCTGTTGCTGCTGCTGCTGTTGGGGCACAAAAGTCCCCGGAGGCAGCAGGCAGACCTGCCGGTGGGGGCACCACCAACCGAGAGGAGGCCCTGCGTCTCCTGGCCGAGAGGAGGAGGGAGGCGCGTCTGCAGCGGGAGCGAGAGGAGCAGAGGGAGAGGAGGGAGGAGGAGGAGCGGTAGGTGCTGTAGTGCGAGATGGATCAGAGCCCAGCCCTCTGATGCCAGGCGACAACGTGCATTCTTAGCATACTGTTTCAGCCAAACATGACATGCAGGATAAGCTAATGATGAGTACCTGTGATAGGATTGTGTGCTTGTTTGTCCACGCCCACACATACACAGCCTCGCAATGGGCTTGCAGCCATGTCAGCATGTCGTGACTATGGTGTCCGCAATACTTGTAGGCATCCTAGAGCAAGAAGCCGTAACCCCTACCAGTTCCTAAATGACGTTGGATAAAGGCCTCTGCTAGTCAACATAAATAGCAAGTGGTTTCAAAGCCCATAAGAAGCTGTGACCGAGAAGAAGTGAACCAATGACGAAGGAACTCCAACTCTTGTGTTGTGGGGGCGCGTCCAGACGCAGTCGCGAAGAGGCGGAGCTGCGGAGGGCGGAGCAGGAGGAGCTGAAGAGGGCGGAGGAGCGCTCACGCCAGCAGGCCGAGGAGCAGGCTCGCCTCCATGTGGAGGCCCAGCGTCTGGTGGAGGAGAAGAGGAGGAGGGAGGAGGAGGAGCACAGGAGGGCAGAGGAGGAGCGCACTCAGGCCATGAGGGAAGCGGCCCTGCTCCAGAAAAAGGTAAAACCAGGAGTCCCGTAGGTTGCATTGATCTGGATATGAGAACCTAGGCATCAGTTTTACATGCAAATACTGTATATTTAGCTAAATGTGTACAAAAAGGGGTAATGGGGCAAGATCCAAAATGGACTCTCCTGAATTCTTCCAATTGCATTCATAGTCTTCTCTTCCCTCTTCTCCTCCTCTTACTCCTCTCCAGAGAGAGGAGGAGCAGGCCTTGGAGAAGGAGAAGGCTGAGCAGATGAAGAGGGAGAGGGACGACCTGGCCCAGAAGGAGGGCGCCGAGCGGCAGGCGAGGAGAAAGGTAATACAAGTCAGAGTGAAATGTACAGCGATGGAGGACCCACAATTTACAGCTCATGTAAGAAGAGCTTCATCTTCCATCTGTTTCTGCTTGGTCTTGTGCTGCTGATTTGTCTGCCCATTGGGGCAGCCAGTGCACTCCCAACTTGGGACTTGGTATTTGGGTTTGGAGTGTCTCATACCATTGAAGCCTTTTGAGACTGTAGCTGGGATTAAGGGCTGTGCAAATAACATGTACTTGTTGAAAGGTTGAATTGAATCGAAAAAATAATGTTTAGTCATGCAAAAGGCTTGCAGGAAAAAACAAGAAGGAAGACAAAACGTTGTTTGTATCTCTTGAAAGTGCCAGTGTTGATGAGGGACAGCAGCACTTACTAAAGAGGCCCTTACACATCTCTTCCAGCGCCTGGAAGAGATCATGCGGAGAACGAGGAAAACCGATCCAGCCGATACGGTGAGCTTCCAGTAGAACTTTACCACCCAACGAGTTCTGTCGCCCCTCCAGGACGACCTGCCCCAGGTAATGCCCTCTTGTAACTTTGTCTTTCCCACGGTTGGGTTTGTTCCCGGGCAGAAACTTGGCCCGGCGAGGATCGCTCCGACCGAAGCCCGACCGAAGGAGAACACGGAGCCGGCGAACAACGGCAACACCGGGCTGGTGACCCGGCAGTTGGCCCCGCGGGGCCGGACGGGCCTGGACGACATGGTGCCCGTGGTGGCCTTCAAAGAGCGCAGGGGCATCCGGACGCTCACAGGCCTGGATGAGATCCAGACCCACCAAAGAACAGGTAGGAGAGGACTCTGGGTCCCAGCGCGGAGCCCAAGGGCACAGGACCAGGGAGTCCCGTCACCCAAAGGATAGTGGCTTGGTGCTTGGTCAAACATGATAAAGCCAAAACATTTCCCCTGGTATTGAGTCAGTGGTCTTCAAGTCCTGCGCTAGTTATCACAACGCAGAGGTGCCGATAGAGCAGTAGAACCAGCTGGCTTGGTTTCCCCGTCAGGCTTATTCTTCTGTAAGTCCCAACTCTGGGATGAGAAGTACATGAGAAGTTTGTCTTTTGCCATTTTTAAAATCATTCCATTGTCTCTCCTTCGCCACCTCTTCCTAGAAGTCATCTGAGCCCCGTGACACCCAGCGAGCCCTGAAGAGGGTCTGCGTTCCCCGCGTGGTTTCTGCACCCGTACAGTCACTGTCCTGCACTTTCACAGACCGCGGGACAAAGTCAGCCAAAGGTGGATATCTGCTATTTGTGTGCTATTCTCTCCATATAAGCAGTGTCAAGTCTGCAGATTTCAATCATTGGTTTGGCACAGCTTGTCGATATTAGTTTGGAACTAGAGCACCGTGATATAAATTGTGGAAATGTTTGTTCTTCGCAAGTGCAACCACATACAATATATACAATATATACAGTACACATGCCGTTTGCTTCAGCGTGTTCAGAAAATGCAATTTTTAGACAGTTCCTGAATAAGGTTGGGATGCGGTTAGATTAAAATGATATTTGCACTTGTCTTTTTACGATAATACTTTATACTTATTTCCCCAAAGCTGCTACGTAATCCAGTGAGGCCATAGCTGTGTTGTGTATTGTTTTCAAAGAATACTGTGGATAAAGTGTTTATTTTGTTTAAAAATGGTAATCATTTTACAATGCAAAGCTTTAGGTGTAGGGCTTGAGTCGGTTTATTAAAACGTGAAAAGTGTTTCCACAAATGCAGCCTTTCCAAGTGTATTTGATCTCGCTGATAAACCACCACCAGTTATCACACCTGTAAACGTGGATTCCTTATAACCCATGGTAAACTTGAAAGTGTAATGCCATATTAAACTTGACATTCAGCCCCATGTCTCCTTGCTCATTAAAACCTTGCTTGATAACTTGATTTAAAAAAAAAAAAAAGTATACAAAATTAAAAACTTGGATAAAAAAAATTGCTGAAAGAAATTCTAGCTTACAAACTACAAAACTGTACAACTGTACAAAAGTGAGCCACGAGTCACGGCTCCTGAGTGGACGCGGTTCGGATCCCCGTCCTGCTCAGCAGCTCCCTGGTTTCCTCCGTCAGTGCGCTCAGTCGCAGCACCGCCGCCTCCAGCTCGCTGCCGGCCAGCACCGCCCGGAAATCTGCATCTGCAGACGGCAGACGTCAGCCCCCGCAGCGGGATCGAACCCAGTACCTTTCAGTTGGTACCCTGTCCGCTGCACTATCCTGGCCCCAAACACATCTATTTTCGCAAGACACAACTGATGACAAAATTGCGTGATTGACAAACCTTGAATGAGGTTGCATAGAGTTTTAATGCCAAGGTGCTGGAATTTGATTTCCTGGTTCTTGAAAAAGGAGAGGATGTTTCCCATCAAGGCGCTGTAGTGCGGTCTTAGTAATCCAATGACTTCCCCTGAAGGTCAGAGTTCAACAGGAAGCAGCACTAAGCCAGCCGTAAAGAACATGCATCACATGGAATTATAAGAACACAATTAGTGGGTCATTGTTTCAGGTGGATTCAAACACGTTACCATTCATCTGTAATTTGCTGATGACGGCGACACAGTTGTATGTCAGCTGAAGGTTCCCGGTGGGTCTGGATAATTTCACCAGACTTAAAACTTCGTCTGATGTCATCGTTATGGACAGGTAGTACTGAAGTGCATCTGAACATGCAAGTGGGGAGAGAAATCAATACATTCCATCAAAACCAAATGCAGTCATTTTGCAATCAAGTAATTCCTAGAAAGTTACTAGATTAGTCAAATGTGTTTATCATCTAGTAATATATAACTTATATAAAAGCTACCAACTTGGTGCACCATCCTCTGTGGTCCAGTATGAAATTATACTTTTTTTTTTTTTTTTAAATCAACTTTATGAATTAAATATAAATTACAATACCCCACCAGGTGACATCGTCTGTGGGGTTATGGAAACACTAAATATGTGTGTTTCAATTGAATGCTAAATCGACGCGTCCCTGAAACCTCACCGGAAGACATCAGGCCATGCAGGCAGGAAGTGAGGCGCATCAGAGCGTCCTTGGGGGTCACCGAGGAGCCCAGAGCCTGGACGAGGCCCTGCAAACACTCGCTGTCCATCAGGGCCTGAGACCAGGTCAGAGAGGTCCAAACCACAAAATAAACTTTTGGTTGGGGACACAAGCGCTTTACAAACATCTGGTCATCTGGGAAGGTTCCCCCCCCCCCACCCCATAACCGAAAATATGTTGACAGTATCTATGACAAAGTCAAAGTCAAAGTGAACTTAAATCCTACCATGCAATTAGTGCTAAGTAATTACACAGAGGATTGAAATTGTGTTTCCCCATACTCAAAATGTGCACTAGTAATTAGTGCACAAAGAACATAGAACATTACATAATAGTGCAAATATACTCTCAGACAGACAGTGGGCATATGCATTATACAGAATAGAATTATACAGAATAGAAAATGCACAGTGTGATTCAATGATGATATGATGCAGAGGTGCAAAAATAAAAAGGTGCAATATGGCAAAGTGCAAAAGTGCAGAACAGCGGCATGGAGATATTATGCAGTTCTTCCCTGGATTTGACTCCCATGTAGTATTCAGCAGACGCGTTCAAGCGTTTCACAGAGAGGTAAGACGCACCTGCTGGCCCGCGCTGGAGCCGCTCAGAGCCTCGACGGTGGTGCAACTGTGCGCGATGACGTCACCACTGGACCGGTGGCGCCGGAGCGCACAACCGACCAAGGTGAAGACGCCCTCGCTCGCCAGAACCTCCTGACAAGACACGGTCACAAGGCGGTCACAACAACATTTCCCCCCCCCCCCCCCAGCTGATAAATGAATCATGGCGGCCTTACCTGGTGCGTGGGGTGAGTGGCGAGGGCGGCCAGCAGCCCGAGGGCCGACTGCACGCACGCCAGCACAGAGGAGGACAGCAGCGCCTTCAGGGGCCAAACACAGTCCAGCTCCAGCAGCTGGTCCTGCACCTCCACTGCATGTACAGAAGACAGGCCTAGCAGATGAGCAGGTCAGGTCTTCCTTTTATGGGTTCACAAGGATAGTGGTCGACGCGTAGTTACCATTCCTGCAGAGCACTTGAAGGCATTTACACGCTTGGCATGCATTCTGAAAAAAAAAAAAATCACAAAAATAAAAGTATGATGAGGAAGTTTGAAAACATAGACCACTACAAACCGATCTGCTGAAATACCAAACATTAATTATGAATGAATAGTTAATGACATGCCTCTAAAGTTACCCACAAGTCCCTGAATCAAACGCCATCTTACAGGCCTTTAACATACAGTCATCAGGGAGCAGGCGCAGGACGAGCACATCTTGCTCAAGGACGCCTTTACAGGCAGACGGCACACATTGGATTGGAACCCAGAACCCCCATCCTTTCCACACCTCCACACTGGACAAGCTAAAGAGCAGCTTCAGCAACAGACTCATTCAACCCCCGCTGCAAGAAGGAACGATACAGATAATCGCTCCTCCCCACTGTACTCATCTGCCTGTCAGATCCACCATCACAGAACTGGATTAAATCAAGCCGTCACTGCTGTGTTGTATTTTTACAATTATTCTGTCTACAACACTGCATTTTTTGCACTTGCATTTGCTTGGGTATTTTATTTTATCTATATTTTTAGTATTGTATATCTACCCTGGCTGCTATGGCGACCCAATTCCCCTTAGGGGATTAATAACGTTCTATCCGATCCATACCTTGTGCACGGGCGAGGACATGAGTGTGAGCAGGGACTTGAGCAGGTAGCGTTCCCCCACGTGGAGCAGGAGGCTGTGGTGCTCCTGGTCCACCGCCAGGTTGACCAGGGCGGAGCAGCCGAAGAACTGCACCTTGGGGTCGGAGCACTGCAGCAGCACCACCAGCACCGGCACGGCCCCCGTCCGGCACAGGACCCTCCTAGGGCGCACTGGGGAAGGGGGGGGAGAAAAAGAGAGAGAGAGAGAGAGAGAGAGAGAGAGAGAGAGAGAGAGAGAGAGAGAGAGAGAGAGAGAGAGAGAGAGAGAGAGAGAGAGAGAGAGAGAGAGAGAGAGAGAGAGAGAGAGAGAGAGAGAGAGAGAGAGAGAGAGAGAGAGAGAGAGAGAGAGAGAGAGAGAGAGAGAGAGAGAGAGAGAGAGAGAGAGAGAGATTCGAGTTTAATTTATTACCTAATGCGCAGCATCACTTTAAAGTCAAACTGTACAATGAGATGTTTTGGACGAGAGAAGTTCCAACATGGTGGGAAAGAATACAACAAACAAAAGAACAAAGACGACATAGGCTTTGGTTTTTTGTTTGTTTGTGTGTGTGTGTGTGTGTGATTATGTCTTTGTCTCTGACGTACACAAAATTCCATTCAATTATGAATGGAATTTTGTACTGTGTAATGTTGACCTTTGTAGTGACGTTTGTGAGTCTTATAAGGCCATTTGGGCTGGGCACCAATAAGGGTGCAGGACAATTCAATAAAATGAAGAACAATCAAGAACAATTCAGAATATAAATGACCATAGCACAGTTAACGATGGCAGCTCGGGCCGTGAGCAGCATGCGTCGTGAGCCCAACCCACCTGACTGTGTGAGATTCAACAGCACCCACGCTGCATTCTGCTGGACATGAGGATCGTAGGACTTGGCCAAAGCCAGCAGGGGTATCACCCCTTCAGACACCAGCGCCTCACTGTCGGATTCTGTCACACAAAGGACAAAAAAAGGGAGTCAGCGTAGCCTGAAGGCATCCCGGGGCTCCCCGTCAGGACTCAGTCACATGGGGGGGGGGGGGGGGGGGCATCTCCCCGCAGGGTTTCAGGGAGGCTGTCAGCTCATTTTGACCTTGTGAGCTCATTTCTTCAGGCCCGTCGTGCAAATATTCAACACATGCTCCCGATCCAATGTGTTCCCATTCTCCATTAGAGATCAGTGGGAGTGCGGCCCTGAGGAATCCTTTTGAAAGTACAGTCCAACAGTACATGCTGAAAATGTGCTACCTCTATTGTATTTTTACAGTTCTCGAGATAATTAGATAGACAGATAAATACTTTATTTATCCTGAGGGAAATTGAGTTTCTCAGCTGCAGCATCATCAAACATCAGCATTCAATAACAAGACCATAAAAGACCATAAAATTAGTGCATGAGTATAAGGATGATTAAAGAAATTCAAGGTAATAAATAATAACAATAAAATAGTCCATGGTAATAAAAATGCAGGATTGCAGTGGAAGGTGCATACAAGTCCATATATGTGTGGGACATCATTCCCCTCGTTCCCCAGCTCCTCTCCCTCCCCCTCCCCTCCCCAGTGATGTGTTATAGAGCCTGATGGCTTTTGGCAGGAAGGACCTCCTGAGTGTCTGTGGAGCAGTTCAGTGAGAGCAGCCTCCCACTGAACAAGCTCCTTTGTCCCACCACCAGTTCATGTAGTGGGTGGCTGCTGTTGTCAATGATGGAGAGCAGTTTGAAGAGGGTTCTCCTGTCAGCCCCCGACACCACGGAGTCCTGCTCTGCACCAATGACAGAGCCGGCCTTTTTGATCAGTCTGTCCAGCCTCTGTGTGTCCCTCTGTTTGGTGCTGCCACCCCAACACACCACTCCATAGAAGAGGACACTGAAGACCACAGACTGGTAAAAAGTTTGCAGCATTGTAGCAAGAAATACAGCCTACTCTGCACTTTCTTGTAGACATGGTCAGTGTTCGCTGACCAGTCAAGTTTGTGATTGAGCAGCCCCAGGAACTTATAGGAGGCAACCATCTCAAGCTCCTCGCCACTGATGGTGAAAGGCGGAGGAGACAGGCGGCACCTCCTAAGGTCCAGTACCATCTCCTTTGTCTTTTGTGTGTTGAGCTGCAGCTGATTCAGGTGACTCCAGGTGGTAAAGAGAGTACAGGTGGACCTGTACTCTCTTCTATCGTCTACAACACCGTTTTTTGTATGTTTTATTTTTTATTCTTTTATTGGTATTTTATATATATTTATATATATATATATATATATATGACTACGCTTCCTCCCCTGACTGCGCCTCCTCTTCCTTACCTGAAGACGCCAGCATGGTGACGCAGGCACAGGCGTGACAGCGGGCTCCCGTGTCCCCACACCGGATCAGCTCCAGCAACGGGGGCAGCATCCCCAGCTCAAACACCATCTCCTCACACGCTGGGAAGCACACACACAGTTATATTGAGAGAGAGAGAGAGAGAGAGAGAGAGAGAGAGAGAGAGAGAGAGAGAGAGAGAGAGAGAGAGAGAGAGAGAGAGAGAGAGAGAGAGAGAGAGAGAGAGAGAGCTCCTTCTCACCGTGCCTCTTGACCAGCAGGTTGACCAAGGAGAGGCAGGTGGTCTTCTGGACATCAGGATGGGTGGAGAGGAGCAAGGCCATCAATGGCTCCATGAAGGATACGGGTAGGGGAGACTCCACTGTGACGAACACGACAGGTAGGTAGCTTCTAAACTTTGTTTTATTTTCATTGATTTGATCCCTTTTTTTTTCCATACACAGATTTGGAACTGAATATTGTGAGGTTGTATGCAGCAATTATGCAGCAATTGTACCGATAAGGGCATGACGTACACAAAACGAATCATGTTATTTTTTTATCTGGTTCTTCTGGATTCTACAACGTCGTACTGAGGCGTGGCTTAACCATGTTTAACCACCTGGTAACCGTCAGGTAGACCCTACGGAGGTAGTGTTTGAATAACACCGTCACAACTGGCAGAGAGCATGCGAACAAAGAGCAGTCCTATGAGTTCTTATTTACATACACGGACGAGTATTTTGGTCCCAGAGATGTCATGACATGTGTCGGCCACTATCCAAACTTTATGTATGTCTGGTACTCACGACGATGGCTCAGGTACAGATAATACAAAGCTGCGGCCGTTTGCAGATCGCCGTTTCCCGAGGCTGCGAGGTCACTCAACGCCTCGAAGCATTCATCGCCAAGCGCATTTGTCGGGTCCCCTAAAAAATAAAGAAAGAACAAGAATACAACAATACGATATCGAAAGTAGGACAAAAAAACAAACTCCGAATTGAACAGAAAGGCTAAGATAAGAAAATCCTTTATTTGTCGGACAAACGGGGAAATGTATAGGTGACCTATATTTATAGATGATCTATTGGTGACCAGACTACTATAAAATCAAACAATGCAATAATACAACAGGCCTTCCAATTACCTTCGAAGGGCAATTCATCTACAAACACAATAATCGTAAACAACGTTTATGGGCACAATTAATTGTAATGTTCAGTGTTCATATAGGCCTAATGTTCATTTCTTCATATAGGCTTCGGTAAGTGTTCAAAACAGTGTTACCTGTGTTTAGCAGCGGCAGGGCCAGGTGGTGGGGGACCCTCATCCTTCTCCTCTTCCGATATGCATTGCTCAGACAGGTGCATTTGGCCAGCTCTGTGAAAAACACCCCAATCTCCTGTGCGACTTCTTTGCAGATGTTTCTAAAACGAAGCTTAAAATTGCGAAATAGCATCGCACACTTCTCGCAAATCACAGAGCCCATGTCTGGGCAACTATTCGGAGGTCAGCTATGCGAGACATGCCGCTTCGCACCTGAACGGAAGAAGACTCACCTGGTGGGACGGGAGGTCACGTGGTCGTGGCACGTCCACGTGGTTGCACTTTTTGTGCGTAGTTGTGACACACATGAACACACAGGCGATGAGTTTATTAATTATTCACGTATATTAAAAAAAATACAATTAAAAATTGCATTCGCATTAACCATAGTTATTTTGATGTGACGTTCCTGTGTTGTTGTTGGGAGGAGTCAGGGAGGAGTTAATCCTTCCTGAAACATGATTGGTCGGTTGTATTTGCTTGATTATTTACGTCATGCTTTCCCCGCCCCTCCCACCGTTGACTTGGAAACCAGCGGACGCGTCGTGGAGGTAAACTGTCCGTGCTCCAAATCACTGCAACTTACTGCTGCACACCCCCAGGCCTTTCGTCTGCCTGTTTGGCATGGAAAACCTATCGAAATGATTAAACTCGACTTGAATCCAACACTCAATCGTTGAGGTAATATCTAAAATGGTTTTATTGACACAATGGTCTAGCGTTAGCCCGCTAGCTGGCTACTCTCACCCGTTAGCTTATGCTAAGGTGACTTAAGCGCTAACAAGCTAAGCGCATGCTATTGATATGACGGTTTCGTCTCCTTATTTGGAAAACGTATCGCTTATAAACGATCGCGCAAAGCATCCCATCGAGACCACGAGTCTTTGAAGATGCTGTGAGCTAGAGATTGGTTGTATGTCTCGGCAACAAACTCAACAACAAACTGCATTTTGCGTTTTTAGACTTTGTCAACATCCTTCGTTGAATCCCTTCACGCAGAATGAGAGGCGACGATGCCAGCAGGTTAGTGGTTGCTCTCTCTCTCTCTCTCTCTCTCTCTCTCTCTCTCTCTCTCTCTCTCTCTCTCTCTCTCTCTCTCTCTCTCTCTCTCTGTTTCATTTTGCATACAGTTTGCACACAAGCATACAGTGCTTGCATACAAACACAACTTTGGACGACGGTTTCCCACATACAGTTACAGATAGCGAACTCTGGGAATTCCCACAGGTGAGAGTGAAGCCCGGGCAAAGACCAGGGACACATTCAACGAGGTCCTCAAGAAATACACAGATCCTCCGCCAGGAAAGAAAAAAGCAAAGAAGAAGGCCCCCGAGCCCCAGAGTGAGAGCATTGTGGTAGGTTGCTGAATGACAACGACCCTTTCTAGTGGAAAAAATCATCTGATCACCTGATGTAAAAAACAAAGAAAAAGAACACCAACTGAAACCTCATGTCGCGAAGCGCATGCTGCACGTGGACACATTAGCCATAGCAACATCACGCACCGCTAGCACCCAGTCCTCAGCTGCCTCCATGTCGCCCCCCTCCCGGTCCAGCTCCAGACCCTGAAGAAGAGCCTCGACCTCGAGAAGGACTCAGAGGACGCCGAGACCGTCCTCCAGAACACGTACCGACCCGAGCAGGGCAGCCCTCGCTTCACCAAGAACAGGCGGCGAGAACGCGAGGCCGTCGAGAAGGTCATCAATGTCAGCCATGGGGCCGACGAAGTGGAGGCGCCCCAGCCCGCCAAGGGCAAGAGGAAGAGCAGGCGGGAGCTTCCTTTGCCTCCGGTGAGTGGCGGCTCTGACTCTTCCCTTTAACCAGCCTGTACTGTCCTTTCTCCCTGCTCTTTGATTGTTTACATGTGTTTGGTGGTAGTTGTACTTTCCAGATGAGTTTGTCTATTTATTTTGTTTATTTATATGTTTATTTATTTATTTATTTTACTATCCTTAGTCTTCCGGGCTTCCTGTGTTTACACTTTTTTTGTCGTTTATTTTAATTGTAAAAGTTCTATTTATTTACTGTAGACTAGGGTGCGCATGCTTCCCTGCACAGATGAGTGAAGTGCCTCTCCCCTCCTCCTAGGATGACCCGCTGACCTCCGACCCCCAGAGGGACAGCTCCATCGGGGCGGAGGAGCGCCCGGCGCCGGGCCCCCCCGGGGGGAAGGAGGGCCGGCAGCCCGGCGGGAAGGGGAGGCGGGGCGCTGGGGGGTTCGGCGAGGAGGCCGCGGCCCGGCCGGCGGAACCCGAGGACGAGCTGCTGCAGCGGTACCAGCAGCGGATCACCCGGGAGGCGGAGGAGGCGGAGAGGACGCGGCCCCCCGGCGCCGCCGCACTCAACAACGACGTCGGGAAGAAGAAGAAGAAGAAGCTGAGGTCGGCCGCCACCGAGTCGGACCTCAGGTCAGTGCGGCGCCGTGCGCCATGGGGCCCGGGAGCCACGGACCGGGTGGTGGAGTGGGCGGGGCCTGACCGCGTGTTTCCTGCCCACAGGGACCCCGATGGGGACGCAGAGCAGGGCGTGGCTGACACGCAGAACACCACGGAGGCCAAAGGGAAGAGGAAGAACAGGAAGAAGAAAGGTAACGCGACGACATGGTCGCCACCACCCAGCTCAACGGTCAACAAAGGGGACCCGACACACGAGACCGTTTTGTAGTTATTTCGAGCTCAGTGAATGATAATGACGACAGGAGATGTCAAAGGTACCACAACAACGCCGTATGCTTGTAATGTGTTTACCCAGTGGTGGTGGAGGAGGCGGAGTTGCCGCAGCGACCGGCCCTGGACGACAGCCTGGTGCTGGGCGTGTACGTCCACCGCACGGACCGGCTGAAGACGGACCTGCGGCTCTCTCACCCCATGGTGAAGGTCCACGTGGTGGATGAGCTGACGGGGCAGTACATGAGGAAGGAGGACAGGTAACCTCCCCTTCCCGTCCACCGCGTTAGGACATGTGAGGACATGCGGAGGTCTTAGTATTAGAATGGGTGACCCTCTGCTCTTAATGGGTCGGGCGTCCGATCCCCGAATGTCTGCCGCCCCGTTACACACTGTGTTGAGGGTTGAGTGTGTTGAGTTTATTTTGTGTCGGTGTGTCTGTTAAGTCGATGGCTCCCCGCTGTCTTCATGTGTTCTACATTACATCTTTATTCCCCCAGCCACCGGCCGGTGTCCTCGTTCTACGAGCAGGAGAGCGTGGACTACGTTCTGCCCATCATGACGCAGCCGTTCCACTTCAAGAAGAACAAGTCCACGGTCCCAGAGTGGGAGGAGCAGATCATCTTCAACGAGCGCTTTGGACACTTCCTGCAGGACCGCACCGACGAACCCAAAGTCATACTCTTTTTCGAGGTGAGAGAGTGAGAGTGAGAGACCGGCCCTGTGAGAGTGAAAAAATATTTCCCCCCCTCTGTTTTCAATAATAACATTGTGCACACATCGGTTTCAAAAAAGTTGTCATTTACATCAACCCGCATAAATAGCCAAACAAACTGTAAACACAGGGTGCTCACATGACGTTAAGCATTTTCTGGCGCATAATGTGATGTTTCAGAACCTAAAACCATGTTTCTCTCTGTTGACATGGCAACACATAACTGGCGTTTTCCGAAATCTCCACTTTGGCTGGAGTTTTTAGAAATAATCGTTTTTCCGTGATAAAACCAGGGTTTTTTTGTAAATGAGAGGCCAAGCCGCAGGAAAATATCTGCGTCTTCCCTTTGTGTAAACGGGGCCCGAGAGACGATCGGACCCAAAACATATAAATCGATCTCGTTCAGGCTCTAAACCGGGAGATGGCCAGTGGTTGTCACTGGTTGTTGGTTAATGCCACCTCATATCTGTATGTATGTATATATATATATGTACATATATGTTTGACGCGTCACCTCAACTGGTTGGGTGTGTGTGTTTGGGCCAGGTGCTGGACTTCATGACCATGGAGGAAGCCAGAGCCCACGCCCACGCCGACGTCGGCAAGCAGGAGCGAGGGTTCCGCAAGGTGGCCTGGGCCTTCCTCAAGGTGGAGCATCCTCAGTCTCAAGAGCGCCCACTTATGTCACACAACCTTCCCCAGCAGGAGGGGGGTCTTAACGCGTCGCGCCCTCTGTCTGCTGTTCCCCCCCCCCCCCCCCACAGCTGGTGGGAACCAACGGCGTGCTGAACGTGGACAGCAAGCTCCGCCTCCAGCTCTTCTGCCCGCCCGCCCGGGCCAAGCCGCGGCCCAAGACCATCGAGGTGGTGGAGTGGTGGAAGAGGTACCCCCGCGACAAGTACTCCTCCACGCTCTACGTCACCGTCAAGGGCCTCAAGCCCCCGGAGCACGTGAGTAGGAGGGCGGGGATGAGGGGGCCCCCCATTACCTGAGGAACCCAATCGAGAGCCATGTGTTAGCTGATGTGTGTTGTGGTTATTTGGGTGGTGGTGGTGGTGGTGGTGCAGGTGGACCCCAGCATACGCTCCATGATGGCCCTGCAGGAGGAGCGAGGCAGCACCTCCTACAGCGAGCTCCAGAGCGAGGTGACCAGGAGGAGCCTGCCCCAGCCGGCCGAGCCCAGCCAGGCCTCGGTGTTCAGGTGGAGCCGGATGCCCGGCCAGGTGGGTGCCCTCTCCAGCGCCACGCGCCCCGCCCCCTGTGATTCCCACAGCACGTAACCAGAGTTACAGTCTCAGAGGGCTTGGGGGTAGGGGGGGCTGTTGTCAGCACCCCATCTAACCCCAAGTCCTCTGAACGCGCGCAGGGAGACAGGGAGACGTCCCTGAATCCAAGGGAGGAGGAAACCTTCTAAATAGAGCCATTCACAGTGAGAAGCTCACAGTGGGGACTTCTCTCTCTGAACTCTCTGAACCCGTCCATTTGGGTCAAAGATGTGTGCATGTCTGTGCCGGGCCGTCTTCTTGAGCAAAGCGAGGGTGACCTCACAGCAGCGGGGCCCTGTGTGTGTGTGTGTGTGTGGCGCTCCCTGGCAGGTGTGTCGGATCCCCAACAAGCCCGTGCTGTCGTTCCGGGGCGGCCACGTGGGCTGCTTCACCGTCCGGTTCTCCCACAGCGGGACGGCGCTGGCCGCCGCCTGCTCCGACCGGGACGCCTTCCCCGTCATCGGTGAGCTGCTGGCTGCCGCGCCTGGCTCACTCACTCAGTCACTCACTCAGCCGCTCACTCACTCACTCAGCCACTCACTCACTCACTCAGCCACTCACTCACTCACTCACTCACTCAGCCAGCCACTCGCTCACTCGCTCACTCATTCGCACAGCCATTCACTCACTCAGTCACACAGCCAATTGCTCACTTGCTCACACAGCCACTCGCTCACTCAGTCACACGGCCCCTCACTCACTTGCTCACTCACTCACACAGCCAGTCACTCACTGACTTAACATACAATATGCATGTTCATAAATGATATCGTGACCGACTGTGAATGAATATGATAATATCAACTATTGTTCACAATAACACCAGATGGCGCTATTAACTGCTGAGTGTGTCTGCGGTCTTCAGTGTATGAGATTCCCTCCGGCACGGTGTTGGCCGTGTTCAGCGGCCACCTGAGCGTCGTGTACGACCTCTGCTGGTCCCGGGACGACCGCAGCCTCCTGTCGGCCTCCTCCGACGGCACCGTCAGGTAGAGACAACCGGGAGCTCCTTACCATCAGCGAGGCTGTCGGATTTACACCTCGCCACCAGGGGGCGCCTGTGCACCTTTACAGACTTTACATTTTCTGTACTCGTCAGCTCACTGATTGTTATCTTTCTTAATCAGTCGCTACAGCGAATTAATTTCACATATTCCGTCGCTTATTTAAAACAATTTAATTAGTTTGTTTGGTTATATTCGTGTCGTTTATTGATTTATCCGTATTTTATTCATTGATATAATTGACTTAGTTTTTCTTCGTGTATATTTATGTTTGCACTTTTGTTAAATGTTCACGCAGGGGAAGGCAAGAAGAGAATCACATTTGTAACTTTGCCATCCCCCTCTCTCTCATCCCCCCCCCCCTCCCCCCTCCCCCCTCCCCCCTCCCCCCCCCTCATCCTCATCCCCCCCCCCTCCCCCCCCCCCCCAAGGGAGTGGAACGTGGAGCGTCTCCTGGGGGTCGCCCAGAAGGTGCTGCCCCACCCGTCCTTCGTGTACAGCGGCCGGTACCACCCGGCCGCGGCCCACCTGGTGGTGACGGGGGGCTACGACGGCCTGCTGAGGGCGTGGCGTCTGGACGTCCGCGACGTCAACGGCCAGCTGCTGCGGGAGCTGGAGGGCCACGGGGGCTTCGTCAACGCGGCGTGCTTCGACTGCGAAGGTGCGGCGCGCGTAATGGCGAGCTGTCGCTCTTTTGACTCACGATGCTGAACAGGAGCTGCCATGGTCATAATAGTGTAACGTTCACAGTTACGCGGACACCGGGATCAGTTTAACTGGTTTATCTGGGTACAACACAGGGTCGTTATTGCAGGCTTCGACTACGCCGGAAACTGGTGCTGTGCTATGCCCAACGCGCGACCACACACACACACACACACACACACACACACACACACACACACACACACATACACAACAACCTGTGACTTCTTCTGACCCAGATGTCCCCGCCCCGCGGCTACTCTGCCAACCCCCTGCAACGCCTGACATCGCTGTACAGGCGCTGTCAGCAGTTAACAGAGAGCAATGACATAGGCACAGAGACAACATAACGCACACAAAACACTAACACACCATTATACAAGAACTTAAACTGTAAACAACAAACACATCCAGGACGTTAGTCATCATGACAATAATAATAACTAGAAAATGTAGGCTAATTCCACCCGAGGAATTTAGTTGAGGTGGGGATCGAACCGTCAACCCTCCGGTTGTGGAACCCACGCTCTACCCACTCAGCTGTGCTGTAATAGTGCGTGGCGTTATGGTATGTGCAATCACAGGTATACGGACGTAGACCTTTTTAATTAAAAAAAAAAAAAAAACTGCTTTAGCCCAACCTATCGCTTCGTCCTCAAATCTAATATTCTACCGTCTAGACTGTTAAAAAACATACAATGTGTTGGACTGATAGATAAATAGCTAGATAGATAAATTGATAGATAAAGGCTCAGCTCCCTGGGGGCTGTCAGAACCTAGAATCGCCCCCGGTGCTCATCCACGCCAAGGACAGAAGGACAGCGTGCTGCGGGTCATGGACCTCAGGATGTAGGCACTCCTCAGTCGTAGCACCAGCACCAGTACCAGTACACTGAAGCTGTTTCTCTTTGAGTTACGATGCAGAACAGGAGCTGCAATGGTCATAATAGTAATCTTGATGATAATAATAATAATAATGTAACTGAGGGTTTGCATTGCGCCTATACTTTGCAAGTTAAACCTA
The DNA here is from genome assembly GCA_036785325.1 of Urophycis tenuis. NCBI lineage: Eukaryota > Metazoa > Chordata > Actinopteri > Gadiformes > Phycidae > Urophycis > Urophycis tenuis. Next base: position 7,625,604 of record JAXIVH010000014.1, on the reverse strand, counting down.
AAAACACAGAGGCTGCATCATCGTATCGGACTTCATGGTTTATTTCACACCGAGTCAACAGGCAGTCTAACGCAGTTCACTACAAACTGCTACCACTTCCGTTCTTTCCCTTCAAAATAAGAGCCCTAGATGTACCCGCTGCTTCACTGCTTAATGGGGGAACTTAAACACACTCAGCCTTAGCTCAGAAGCAACTCCATTAAAAATAGGGTACAATAATGATAATGATAATAATGATTGCTTATTATTGATAATAATTATGTCATTCTTAATAATGCTTCCAAAATAAAACTCAAAATGTAAAAAAACCCTCTGTGCCCGCGTCTCTCCGCAGGCACGCGGATGTTCTCGGCGGACAACGGGGGCGTGATCATCGTGTGGAGGACGCCGGTGGGAGACGGGCCGCAGCCGTGCGAGGACTGGTGCATCGAGAGGGTAGGGAGGACCCCCGCTGGGGGGCGGGCGCCAGACGATGTCGCCAGACCATGTGACGCTTGTTTCTCGACACAGCAAATTTATTTTGTGTATGTCAAATCATAAGAACTAAGCTCCTTGAGAGTTGATTGATTATCTACGGATTGATTATGGATTGCTCGTTGGTAACTCATTGATAAACTACTCACTAATCACTATTGATAGTCTACAGGTTAATCATCAATTACTCATTGGTAACTCATTGATAAACATCTTGATAATTAATAGTAATCTACAGAATACTTGGCGATCTGTCATCAATCATTATTGATAATCTACAGATTAATCACCCGTGACTCGTTAGTAACTCACCGATAACGTATCGATACCTCGTTGACAAGCTCATGCTGGTGTTTGGCAGAGGATCGAGGAGAAGGACCTGAGCGGGACCCCCATCAACCTGCTGGAGGTCCACCCCAACGGGCGCCGGCTGCTCATCCACGCCAAGGACAGCGTGCTGCGGGTCATGGACCTCAGGATGTAGGCGCTCCTCAGTCATACCAGTACCAGTACCAGAGCATGTGATGGTTTCTGACGTGTTAGCGGTAGCACTAGCGTGGCTACTGTGAAGCAATTGCATCGTCATGTTTCATCAGGCAGTACGTTTACATGCAGCAAGAAATTTGAATTTCTGATCGGATCAGATAATGACATGCTTAAGACCGGATCACTTGTCCGAGTATACATGCCGTTCAGAGAATCGGATTAACAGCCGGAGCATGGGCTGACTCTGGACGCTATGTGGCGCTGCGCATGTGCAGAATGGCACTGTGCATGCACAGAATGCAAAATCCGATTCAGATCCGATTGCTGAGTATACATGCCGTTAAAAGTCCGACTATGAACAAATTATCCAGGTGTTGTTATCCGATTTTGAGATGTCCGAAGTAGGTCCGAAGTAGGTCGGATTAAGGTGTTTACATGCACTTAAAAAGTCCGAAGGATGTCTTATACGATTAGAAATTCGAATTTCTTGCTGCATGTAAACGTACTGAGGGATGATAATGGAGATGTGATTGCAAATCGTGTGCTGTCACTCAACGTTTTGTCTGTAACGGCCAACCAAGACTCTGCAATAAGGATCAATCTGTCCGTCCGGCTGCGTGTCCTCTAGCCTGGCCGTGAGGAAGTACACGGGCGCCACCAACTACAGAGAGAGGATCTACAGCACCTTCTCCCCCTGCGGGAACTTCCTGTTCTCCGGCAGCGAGGACGGCCTGGCCTACGTCTGGAACGCCGAGACAGGTGAGATTCCTCCCCCTTCCCTCTCACTCTCCCAGTCTTCCTACTCCCCGTCTGTTGTGTTGTGGCTCCGCGGCGGCGCGCGCGTGACACACCCTGTGGTTTCCCAGGCGACCAGGTGGCGGTGTACTCGGAGCTGTGCTACCCGACGGCCCTGCGCGGCGTGGCCTTCCACCCCCACGAGAACATGGTGGCCTTCTGCGCCTTCGGGCAGGGCCAGCCCGTCCTCGTCTACCAGTACGACCGCAAAGGTAACCACGGCGCCGACCCAAGTCGGGATCAAAGAGTGCGGTGGTGCGCTCTGGTCCTGAAAGCTAACGGTCGCTGTCAGCAAAGGTCAGCAAATGGCCACGCGAATAATTTGACCGTTGGCCGTGTGTTCACATCAGGTCATGGAAACTAGGAACACAAGTCATCCCTGGGGCATTTTGTGTTAGTCACCAATTGTGAAAGTGTAGTTTCTAAGCTTTCCAACGATGTGTAACACATGGAAATATGATATTTAGAGAAGTTGTGGCCATTTGAAAGTAGACACATCACGCAAAAAAAAGCTCCTAAAGATTTGCAGTTGTGACCTCTCTCTCCTGGCTGGGGAGCACAATGGTGGTCATTTGCTTCCCATTTAATATACAATACTGTTATCTGAAACATGGAGAGGCTTCTCCTTGATCTCAACTAACAGATTCTGCAAAAAACCGAAAATGACTCATTTTGAAAAAAAAATCACTTCTTTGTCAATTTGAGTGAATGTTGTGTTCGCAACTCCTGTCCTTGGATTCCATGACCCGACACGTTTTGCGAGCAGTAGCCCAGCTGGAGGCCCAGACCATCAGAGGTGGCGGCAGGACGGCCTCCATGGACACCAGGACCCCGGAGCCCATGGCCATCCTCCTGGACCGGACGGCCTCGGTGCCCACGGACCGCTTCGCCCAGGCGGCCCGGCTGTCCCTGAAGATGCAGCGCGTCAAAGACAAGCTGGACTCTGTCCTGGTGAGCTCGCTTCTTCATCACCGGCGACATTGTCTTCACCTTTTCTTAAAATGAGACCGTTGATCTCCACCGCTGCCGGTTCGAGAATGACGGTAACCGATGGTAACCGATGGTAACCGACGGTAACCGACCCCGCCTTGTCCTTTTTTCAGGACCCGCATCGAAGCCTCTCGACCCCTGGGTACCCCTATGATCAAGGTGCGTGCTGGTTTCTCTCTGCGCTTTTGGGGCGTTGTTCCCTTGCATGACACCGGACCCGTAGGTCTCCGCTGGGGGCCGTTCTCTCTGCAGACCAGCGGGCCCTTAGGGCCGGTGCTCGCTCCGGCTCGTGTTCCACGCAGCCACATGTCTCACACACAGAGTCCTCTGTTTCTCCTGGTTTCAGGAGCGTCAGGAGTGTCGCTGGACCAGGCGGGATGGAGCCGCACGCTGGACCCGCCCACCGCTGCGGTGAGTGTGTGGCCGTCGTCCCGCCCAGCCTTCTCAGCGGGCTCCATGTTGGTGGTGTAACATGTCTATATAACATGCGCTGCTTTGGGTTAAGCAGCGCTAACTCGAATATGATGAGAGAAACTAGATGAGGCGCTTCATTGAACATCACACACAACACGACACAGAATGTCGGAGTGAAACCTTTTCGACATTGCGTAACGTAAACAACAAGCTTCATCGATTTGAGTATTTTCAGCTCTCAGCTCCGTCTAGCTCCAACCTATCCACCATGGGGTCAAGAGCTTTTAGCTGATCTGCTCCCCACCTATGGAACTCTCTCCCACCAGACATTCACACTTCTGACTCTGTCTCCACCTTTAAATCACGCCTAAAAACACACTTATTCCGAGTGGCACACTCTGTCACACACTGACAGAGTATGCCACTGTTACTTGTGTTTTTTTTTTTAACTTGTCTTGTAAGGTGTCCTTGAGTGCTTTGAAAGGCGCCTTTAAATAAAATGCATTATTATTATTATTATTATTTTACATACATAGACCCGGCCAAAATCGATACGACCGCATCAACACTCTCAATCTCTCTTCTCTCTCTCTCCTCTGCTCTCCTCCCCCTCTCCTCTCCCCTCCCTCCAGACGGGGCTGGGTGCCTCCCTCCCCCCTCCGTCTCTGCTGTCTCCCCACTCCAAGCTGCACCTCTCGGGGGCGCTGGCGGAGCAGCTCATCCCCCAGGCGGCGCTCAGCTGCCAGCACCGTGGGTCTCCGCGCCTCACTGTTTAGTTCCCGAAGTGCGCCGTTAGCATGCATGCTAACTGTGCACGGACATGCGGACCGCCCTCTCATTGTCTCCGCCCGCGTCCGTAGGTGGCTAGCATGAACGGACGCAGGTCATCTAGTGTGGCGGCGCCGGTCTGAACGCTGTCTTTTTTGTTCTCTGCTGTGTTTTACAGGGGGCTTCAGTCCGGTGGGTCAGCGTGTGAAAGGCGCCCTGTCCCTGCAGACGGTACGGTGTAGAGACCCTGCAGTGATGGAAGGGGTTCTGTTGGGCCCGACGGCAGCCGATCAAACTTAATTCACAAAGCACAAGGAGGTTTGGTGCGATGTGAAGGATGTAGTGGCACCTAGCAGTGAGACTGCAGATCGCGACCCGACTGAACCAACTGCCTAAAGTCTGTTGCACTAGGTGTCACTAAATTCAACACACCCACCTTCAAATAATACTAAAAATACATAGAGATTTGAGTGGTAGATGAGTAAAAAAAATACTCTTGACTTAAAGGTATGTGTTTAGATTTTCTTTTGATGATGTCGACAGACTGTAATGCCGACAGACATCGAGAGAGGCGGTGCTGCTGGGGACTTGAGCGGCTCAACGAGACCGACCCGGTGTCACGGCGTGAATGCTTCAAGTGTAATCCCGGCCTCGGGGGCAACCCTTGGCTCGTAGCCCTGAGGCTCTCCCATGCTCGGCAGAAACGCAACGCAAAATGCTAACGCTAGTTTCTCCCTGCATTTACATTTACATTTAGAGCATTTAGCAGATGCTTTTATCCAAAGCAACTTACAAAGAGTACATTTGTCATAAGAAGGTGAAAAATTTCACTGCTGCTAATACAGTATGAAAGTCACTAGATCAAGTTTCAAGCTTTTCAATTGCTAGATTAACCATTACTAATATACAACATCTCTGACTAAGTGCCAATTTACAAAGGGCGATCAAACTGCCAAATTACAAAGAGCGATTAAAGTGCCAAATTACTAAGAGCGATTAAAGTGCCAAGACAAACAACAAATAGGAGCATGAGGGTAGGGTTATGCAGGGTTCAGATGATCTCTGAACAAGTGAGTCTCTTCCGGAAGATGGGGAGTGACTCTACAGTCCTGACATTGCCAGGGAGCTCGTTCCACCACAGCAGTGACAGAACCGAGAAGAGTTGAGATTTCACCATCCAACCTTTTCCTCCTTTCCTCCTTTCCTCCCCTCTCGTCCTCCAGAGCCTCCCTGCACCCGCGGGTCAACTGGAGGCCGACCCGGCCACCGCCGCCCTGCACCCCACGGTACGGCCTCCGCCCGGCTCGACCCAAGTAGACCCCCCTTTTTATTGATCACGCACGCACGCTCCACGTACTGAGTTGTGGTGGTCCTCGGCCCCCCCCCCCTGCAGGTGGTCTTGCTGTACGACTACAGCGCCGACCGCTCGGACGAGCTGACAGTGCGGCGCGGCGACGTCATCCAGGTGCTGTACAAGGACAACGACAACTGGTGGTTCGGACGGCTGGCCGATGGCCGGCAGGGCTACTTCCCCGCCGCGTACGCTGTGGACCAGAGTACGTACGCCACGGTGGTTTTGGTTTGTGTGTGTGTGTGTGTGTAGGCCTCAAGCGCTGGCACGGCTGGCTCACACAGATGTCCGCGTGGAACGCAAGCCCCGCCCCAAGGAATGGCGTCGCTGCAGATGCCATGAACACACAGGGATACCGAGAGAACCGGGGACCCACGGCGGCCATTTTGAAGGCTCTGTGTATTTAACTCTATGGGGGACACCGCTGTGAGTGGTGGTGGTGCACCACCAGCAGCACCACTTGTATCGCTGTGGTAGTGATGGGAATCGGCATGGGGCCTCACGATATGATTTGTAGCGTGATGCTGCATGTATTGAGGGTCTGTGTGCTTTCATGGCCATAGGCCTCACGTGTAACTTGGACTGTTTGGATGAAAGCGTTTGGCCAGCAGATGACTTAAACCAACACAGTAATGTACATTCATGTAAACGCGCGCTAATTCACCACGTATGTCATGTGGTGTCTGTGCATGTGCTCCTCCTGCAGCCGAGTACAATGAAGATCTGGAAGCCGCTGGGTCAGAGGGCCCCGGGGGTGAAAGGTCAACGCCGACTAAGGTCAGAGGGCTTGGCAGGGTTAGGGTGCTGATTTTTGTGTGTGTACCGCGGGGTGGGATGTGCTTCTGGTAACGTCTGGATCTTTATCGATCGGTCCATTTGATGGTTAGTCATGAGTACTCTTTACAGCCACATGGGAATCTCCCCCAAGCAACGGCATGATGTTATTTTTCTCAAATACAAGAGTTTGTGTTCGGCTCAATGGACACTGTCCTTCCATCTCTTGTGCTGTTGTCGTCTCATATCTTTCATCTCTCTCTCTCTCTCTCCCCCCCCCCCCCCCCCTCCCAAGGTGTCTGCTGCCGTTAGTTCTTCTGGAGAGCTCCGCTTCCTGTCTGAGCAGGACACTGAGCCGGAGCTTACCAGTACCAAGTAGGTTCTGCTGCTGTACATGCAGGCTGATGCGGGCTGGTGCTGATGATGATGATGATGACGATGACGAATGAGTGTGGTGCATGTAGAGTTTTGTTTTGATATAATACAATCATATAAAATACAAGATATATCATAGAACCTGGCGAGATGAATTTTTATATTTGACATATGGAACTTAACTAAGTTAAACTAATCTACCAGCTGAGGCTGACTGAGGCTGAAGGTGAGGTGGGCGTCCTGACCGCCCCTGTGGTTCTGTCTGGTCTCTCTTCAGGAGAACTGCGAGGAAGAAGAGGGTGAAGCGGCACGCCGCCCCCGAGCCGTCCGCCCGCAGCGCCGCGACCTCCGACCCGGACGCCTCGGGCTCCTCCGGCCGGCGGGCCCGGAGCGCCGGCAGACCGCTCCCGGAGAGGCCAGCGGGCCGAGCCAACGGTGCCTTCGAGTCCGACACGTAGCCCCCGGCCCCCCTCACCAGGGTACCCTCGTCTTCACTCTCCCCTCTCGGTCGTTTTTTTATACGGAAAAAAACTGCCATTTGGATTAAAAAAGGGTTTTATATTATGTAGTAGTATTAAAAAATGTTTAGGACAGTAAGTGTTGAAATGTACTGTATATGTTTTTATATATTTATAGCGGCAAACTTTTTGTTTTTATTACCTCGAGAGAGAGGTCGTTTTCTAAGACGTAACATTTTATAATGCGTGTTAGCGTGTCTTGACACCGCGGCGCGGATAAAGATTTCCAGTTCAAATGATGAAAGGACATGCTTCACACGAGGTCAGACAAAGTATTTGAATGTTTTAATATTTGAATTCCGGTGTACTTATCATCCGTTTATCTCCAGCCTAATCTCAAACCAAAGACGGTGTTTTTAATAAAAGATTGTACAAAGTTGTTTGTACAAAGTTGTTTTGTCATTTCTTTTTTTTCTTAAATAAACAATGAACCAAACTAAAATGCAAACTCCATAAATGTTATAAGTGGAGAAAATGTGAAACTTCCTCCACTTCACAGGGGTCAACACTTAATTCGTACCCAAAATTATTCCTACTGAATAAGCCATTTGTTAGAACGTGAGCCTCATTGCACTTTCATTGAAAACACATATTTGGTGATTGATTTTCTTGTGTGCTCTCGTTAAGTGGTGGGATGTGATTCTGTATGTTTGGCTAAAAACACGTGATGACTCAGCCACTGGGTTTCCACTCATTGTAAAAAAAGAAATCTCACTCTCAATGCACATCCATGAACATTCTTCTTTAATGAAGATCAATGAGACGCCAGGCGTCATGAAGCTGAAAGGCTACTGAGCAGAAGGCGCGCCGCGCGCGACGTGATGTCTCGTGCCGAGCGACGCGGCCGGCGGCCGAAGATCCTGTTTCCCACCATCGCCTCGGAGCTTCCAAGTCATGTGATGATCCAGAGACAACAACCGCGACAGTCATGACCGACGTCTGGCCGCAGCTCAATGGCCCTCAGTTCCACGGTGGAATGTGAGCAGCGCAGCTTAAGTGTCCGCTCAGCAAAACACAAACACCGTTTCCATGGTTATTCAAATCACAGTTCACACTTAGGGACTTAACAGTGTGTTATTACGAACTATGGTGTTATTTCAATGTGATTATTCCATACGTATATTACATTTCACATCTTAATGACAGAAAAATACAAACGGTGTTATGGGCACTGGGTTATGAATAGGCCTACTCAAATTACAATGTAAAGGATTACATTGAAATACATCGACAGAAAACATCTGCATCACCTTCAGTTATAATTGTTATAATCCCTTTATAAAGGCATGTCAGTTATTTTCCAAGGATAATGAAAAATAATGTAACGTTTGTGTGTTTACGGCTGCGTGTTAGTCCAAACTATTTCTGAACCAGTTCTTTCTTTAGCTCCCTCAGTCACACGCTGCTTGTTAGCAGAAGACGCGCGTCATCTCAGGTCCCTCCGGCCAAAAGTGCGGTGCCTTCCCCCGAACCGTTTGTTCCAGTCTCCTGTGCGACACTTGAAAAACAAGTTGATTGTTTAAAATCAAAACAAGTTGATTTGAGCCCTCAAATCACAGTTTCAGTTCCAAGGGCCCACGTCACACAAACATCCCTGAACCCATCCATCCATCCATCCATCCAAAGTTGTCTAAAGGGGAAAACCGCCCCCAATTCAGATTTGTAGGAGGTAGAAAAGGGCCGAATGGGATGCGCACAATGCTAGCACAAAATAAAGTAGAAACGCAGGCCATTAAATGAAGTTATTAAATGATGGTTGGTCACTCATGATTTAAGCAGACATTTGACCCACAGATTAGCGTTCACACAGTGGCTACATGTGTCTACAGTCAGGACATGTGGTGTGAGTGTGTATAAACATGAGTGAGATTACCTGTGCTTCTTGAATCTTACACTGACATAATACAATCCAAGTAGCGTGGCCTGTGAAAAAGAGAAGGCAATTCATTTGTAGCTCCAACTCGACACATAGGCCTACAGGCAGTAGACAATAGTGTGAGGTGTAACATATTCTCTATTTGTTGTCAGTGTACAATTTATAAAGCTAGCTTATCTGTCATAGCATCCAGTAGTACCCTTATGTACCCTAACGTGGAAAGTACACTACATGTCATGGACCCTGCACGTGCTAAGTTGTATGCTACATGCTAGGCACTTTAACATACGCTAGGTACCTTAACATGCAGAGTACCCTACATGTCATGAGACCCTACACATATTAAGTAGTACACTACATGCTAGGTACTGTTACGTGCTAAGTAGAGTAACTTACCAAGTACCATAATATGCTAGAGTCCCTAACATGCATGTCTTCTGAGGGAGGAGGAGGATGGTGAGACCCTGAACCATATGACACTTACAGCCAAACCTGACAGCCCTCCTTGGATGGTTGCTGCCCACTCAAAGGTGAGTTGCTGTGTGAGGAAGCCGCCCATCATGGGCCCATACAGCATCCTCAGTAGAGAAGAACATGAAACAAGACCATCAACAGATGATGCACTAAGTTTTCCCCTCCATCACTCCAGTGTGAATAAAAACAACCCTAGTGGTTATGATTGGAAGTATTCAACTTAATTAAGGTCAACTGGACATATATCAGGGATTGCAGTATCAGTTCATGAACCATATTTACCGTGGGCAGTGTGTGATGAACAACCAGTAGACTAGGATCACTAGAACTTACCCCATGGACCAGCACGCCCCAAACAGTCCGGACACCATTCCCAGAGTACTGAGTCCATCTACGAAACCCTGCTCGCTGTCCCCCAAGAAAAAAAGCATCTACAGTATCAATCAAGTATGACACCAGAGAAGTGAATAAAGGAAACACGACATTGGTACAACATTCAGGCCCAATACGGCAGAGAGACTCACTAGGCAGATGCAATGATCTCTGGGAAAATCGGCGTGACTCCCATGCCGGTACCGAAGCCGTTCACGGACAGCATGAAGATCAGCAACCACAGCTGGCTACCGGGGAGGAGAGGAACAGAACACGACAGGAAGTGTCACTTATCTCGCCCACAAACGAGCGTCTCCCCACGACGGCGGTAATCGTACATCACGTCCGGCACACCTGGGAATGTGAAGGCACGGCGCAGGGCCGAGTAAGCAGAACCCCAGGCCCATGAGGAGCCCGCCAGACACCAGGAACCACGGCCTCACCGCCTGCAACGATGATGAACAGCGGTCCGTTAGGATGGTGGGGGGGGGGAGGTCGAGCCAAGGCTGCACTGAGAAGATCGGCTCTCCTGCCTGCCCTTCAGACTCCCCTCAGACCAGAGGCGTAGCCACGTGTGGGCCTGGACGGGCCTAGGCCCGCCTACTTGTCGGTCTTGCCCGTCCAACGAAGGGCTTTCCTTCGTTTACTAGTTCAATAAATGTGACGAGCCGATGCATGGGTTCATGCAGTTCTGTGAAAGTTTAAAATGTTTCCGCTGAATTTGTCAGCTGTGATCAAATGCCTTTGATCCTTTCGTCCTCAAATCTATGACATTCAAAATCCGGTCAAAGAGTTTTCGTAGGGGAACAGTTGTTGTTGTTGTTGTTGTTGTTTTGAGTTGAGGAGTTTGAAGTCATCAGGCCCACTCGTGACTCACGGGATATTTATCAGCAAACACGCCGAGAACGGGAGAACTCAGACAGTAGGGCAAGGAGAACCCCAGGAAGATGAGGCCCACGTGGCTCGGAGTGAGGTGGAACTGGACGCCAGGAGAGAGAGAGAGAGGGAAAACATGTTGTACGTTTGAGATACGACTTTCTACTTTGTTTACGTTCTGGTGCCGAGAAATCCCCAGGAGAGCACTGCTGTTGTGGAAACGTGACCGCAGCGTTGGAACAACGGGGTCTTTATCAACGGGGACTTTCCGTTACCGTGTCCATCGCGAACAAGGACAAGGTGGTGTCCAGGAATCCCAGACCGGAGCTAAATGTGAAGATGAGGACGCAGATGAGCAACACTTTTGGGAGCCTCAGTAGTTGGAAGAAGGAATCCCCAGAAGGGTCTGCATCTGTTCCACAAAAACAAAGCACAACTTGACTGTGTAACGGAGGATAATAATATCATAATGGTATTATTCACATGCTAATGCGAATCGCACGGTGACAGTGCGGCCACAACCAGAGGAAGACTCCTACTTATCTTCATGTACTCAAAGGGAACTTATTTCACACCTCACATCTCACACTGAAATAGCTGAGCCCTGACCGTAGCTCGGCATGACCACCATGTTCACTGGAACCATCAGCAGCAGGATGCAGCCCAGAACAATGAAGGGCAACTGGTACCCAGCCGCCTGGTACATCCAGCCTCCCAACGGCGGCCCCAGAATGAGACCCAGGCCCGTGAACACCTGCAAACTGCCCTGGAGCCCGGGAAGACACAACAGAAACACACACAAACTCACATTTCCACCCGGGGGGGCCCGCGGTTTTGAAAAATTACAGCACAACACATTCAGTTCACTAATTCACACGCACGTCTGTGACCACAGGCTGCGGGACGCATGGTAGAGAGACAAAGCAAGCATGATGTGTCTCCCCCCCCCCCCCCTGTGACCGACCACATACCTCCACATACATGGCCAACATACCAGTGACATGCGGGCCGGCCGGGACCTACCAAAATGGTGGCCACGTTGTGCGGGAAGACTTTGGACACCAGCGCGGTGGAGGAGGTGAAGGCCGCGGCGAAGCCCATGGCGTCGACGCTCCTCACCAGGAAGCACAGAGAGATGAACACAGCCCCGGAGGGAGCTCTGTCCAGAAACCTGTGGGCTCCCAGAGAGGGAAACGTCACTGTCCGTCATGTGTTGCCGTCACCGCGACACCGAGACCCCTCAAGCTTCTCTCCTCCCTGGCTGAGGATGACTTTGCCTGACTTTGACATTGCAGTGGGTGGGGTTTTCACTGGAGCACTTCCCAGCTGATAATTAGACTAAAGCATGAACATGATGCATGATAATTAAACATGAACCTGATAGGGGCTTTGCTGATTAGACCGGTGCATTGTTATACATTCTTAACAATGTTTATTATCAAATTCGAAATTTAAGAAAAAGTGTGTTGTGTTTTAATACATTGCTTGCTTTCAATGAATGCTTGAAACCCCCAGAGTTCCAATCTCCCATTTTCTGTTACTTACCCAAACATTATAGTGCATGCTCCTGACACGAACAGGCCTGCCACAAGCATGCGTTTTGCACCAATCTGGACAATCTGAGGTCCAGGTAGAGGAACAACTATTAGGTAATACAATCATAGAAGATACACATCATGGAATGTGAATGGATTACGAGTGTAATCAACGTACATATCTTCCCATTATCAGTGAACCAACGAAGTTGCTAAGCGCATATGAGCCGAATATGAGACCGATGATAGCCTGGCTGGCTCCCTTCTGGAGCGCCTGCGTTTGGATAGAGAGATCATTATTGTGTGGGTCTCTGAACCTAACCTGCTCCAAATATATGCAGTTTGTCAAAGTCTGTGATAATATCATGGGAATGCAGTGCGTGAAACACTCTGAAGTGCTTCACGGTATGTGTATCGGCGAAACGTCTCATGGACGCAAACGTTGTTGTTAGTCCACCGCGTTTACGCATGCAGAGATGTCCCCTTTAACGCGTCGCAGGACGCAGCTCTGCGGTTTACCTCGTGGGGGAAGAACGGTGCAAGGATTGAATAGCAGATCATTGAGCCAAAGTTTACAGAAGCAACGGATATCAGTGTGAAGATCTGTATCCGAGACATCCGCTCCGATGGAGACCGCGTTGGTTCAGCAGTATTGCTCTCTGTCATATGAATCAATATAATACAATAATCAATGTCATATATCAATATAGTTTTAAATCAGGGCTGTTGGATAACGATAATTTTCAACACATTTTGCAGGCTAAATACATGGGGGGGAGGGGGGGGAGGGGTTGAGGCATATATCAATCTTGACACATCTGAAATTAACATCGTCCAATAGGCCTATATCACTTCGTAAACGAACCTGTGCCTTTGAGTTCAGTGAGTTCATCGGGCTCCATGGCAAACGTAGGATTTGTTTTTCTACTCACGGGTTAAAATCATGAAATTGTGAATGTTGCATTCCTGAGCCGCAAGATTAAAATCTAACCCTGCAGATTAACATGGTCAGTGGCGTACAACTGGGATCAACTGCTGAAACAGGGACCGGACAATGTGTTGTTGCCCGCACTGGCCCGTACGTAGGCGCCACCATATGGGGCGGTCACTGTCCGAGTCTTCCTAATTAGTGTTCACATTCAGTTTTTTTCCCCGTAATTGTGCGATATCTCAAAATAAACCATTCAAACGAAAGTTTACTTCTGAGTTTATAAATTCTTACTTACTTACTTACTTACTTACTACTTTGCAAAAAAAGGAAAGGAAAAGAGGAAACCAGCATCTCTCTCTCTCTCTCTCTCTCTCTCTCTCTCTCTCTCTCTCTCTCTCTCTCTCTCTCTCTCTCTCTCTCTCTCTCTCTCTCTCTCTCTCTCTCTCTCTCTCTCTCTCTCTCTCTCTCTCTCTCTCTCCTCTCTCTCTCTCTCTCTCCTCTCTCTCTCTCTCTCTCTCTCTCTCTCTCACTCTCTCTCTCTCTCCTCTCTCCTCTCTCTCTCTCTCTCTCTCTCTCTCTGAGGACGAGGAAGTCTTTGGTCTCAATTAAATGATCCTGTAGGTTGCAGACATATCTTTTTCTTTTCTGTTATCGTTCCGTTATTTGTGACCATGAATCAAATGAGACCACTACGGCAGAGGAGAACCGACTTCGACGGTGGTCGCAGAGTTGCTTCCTTGTGAATTACTGCCCTCTTACGGATAATTTTTTTGTCACGAGTGGAAATACTCTTCCAAATACATACCAAAAAAATATTATTAAAATATGAAATAAGCAAATAATCACCAAAACTCAAGGCAAGGCACGTTTATTCATAGTGCTTTACATGGAAAATAACATAAGTATTGCAATTACAATGAAAGACAAACATTTAAAATACATTCAATTAATTTCAAAATAGATAATTGTGCTTGAAAAATGTGCCTAATGCCCTACGCCTATTTTTCAGAGAATGTTTGGCTCTGGAAAACATGTAGGCTCAGTATATATATATATATATATATATATATATATATATATATATATATATATATATATATATATATATATATATATAGTGTGTGTTACAGCAGGTCATTTGATACACGTAGGTGATAGTGTGTTGATGTTGTTGCTGCCCCCTGTGGTAGACTACGCACTGCATGTTTGGTTCACTCCACGAATTGATGATTTCTTTTAAAGGAAAACGCCACCGTTTGTCCATACTGAACTATGTCCTTCCCAACGTGACCTGCACGCCGTCACCTGCACTACCTCCTGTAGTAGTACAAGTAAAAAGTCACGTTGGTTCTATTGATGGAAGTAACAGGGGGAAGGGGAGAGGATCTTTTAGGAGTGATTATATTACTGCGCCAACGTCGATGTGCTCCCAGGTGTTATTTCGCCACATATGGCAACAAAATGAAACATGGCAATTTTCTAAGCAGATTAAAAAATTAACTGTAATGTCTACATTAGGCTATAGTTATTTTTTCCCAACGTGACCTAGCCTGGCTGACGCGTCCACATCTCGATGAGATGGTGGTCTGGGAACTAGGTGTGCATTTTCTCGTATTTGAGGCGTGGTTTACGAATGCCTAGAGCCGTTTATTGGGCGCTACGAATGTCTATCAAATGGCGTCTGGTTCTTCACATGCTGCTTTGCGCGCGATTCATAGCCAATTGCTACTAAAAATTAGCTACTAAAATTAAATTAATTGCTACAAAAGCTACTTAATACACTTTCTAAAGCTGCATCGAACGGTAACGTTGTGTCCGCTGCCATGTTGGATTAACACGTTACAAGCTTCGGTGTCGTGCATAGACGTCGTCATCGTATTGCTGCCCCCCCCTGTTCTGTGATTGGTTTCCTAACTCAGGGGAAAATAAGGGCGGTGGTTTCCAGGCTGTCTTTGCAGTGAGAATGAAATCGCGCGCAAAGCAGCATGGGAATTCCCAGGCTAAACGTGACCTGCAAATAACTATAATGTCTACATTATAGTTTTTTTTTTTATCTGCTTAGAAAATTGCCATGTTTCATTTTGTGTAACCATACTTGGGTCGTGTAACTACTCACGTAACCGTATTTAAATGGGGAAAACATGGAAGTTCTTGGTCGCTTCTAACTTCACCATCGTTTGGATCCTAAGGAATATACTGGGCCAATTAAGCTACATGCTAGCGAAGTAGCGCTATGCGCCATAGCGATTGAGTGCACGCACGAAATGAGAGAGGTATCAACTCATCTACGATCAGGGAAGAACGTAGTTCGGTATGGACAAACGGTGGCGTTTTCCTTTAAGGCACTGCTGCCCTTTACATTCATGACGCCTTTTTCAGTTAACCAAAGGTAACAAAAGTGTTAAATGTTTGTTTATAATTTTCGCATTTTAGCCACAGTTAAACGGCATTGTTAAACTCCGACGAATTTGTTCTTATGTTGCTCTAGTGCTCAATCGCAGTCTGCATGGTTCAAATGTTTGTCATTATGAGCATTATAGTTTTGCAGTTAACGTAAGATAACGGTAAACGGTTAAGACGCAGTTTATGTGAATTCCCTGTCAGGTAAAAATCCGTGAACCAAACTATTATTTGATGTCAGGTGTTATGTCCGGTGTTTGAGCATGAAACAATCTCATCGCCCCACAGCAGATTGCACCGTGCATACTACAACCCACGTGGTTCACACCACGACCACGCCCACCGCGAACCTTGCATATCCCCCGTTCAATACCAGATTTGAATCCTATTCTGAAATGTGAACGGTATTAGGCCAACTCACACAGGCCGGATTGATAAATGTCAGCCAACACAAACGGCTCAGCTCAAATTTCACATTTACACACGGATTTAAGTAAGACAGATCAGCAATCGGCAGATCATGAATTTGGTGATTGGTAATCAGTGATCGGTCCCAAATATGATGATCGGAGCATCTCTACAAGTGAGTAAAAAAATAATCGACTATTGCTATTGGACGGTCCGATGCAAAACCACCACCACTATCTGGAGTTAGAAGGCAGTGGGTTCTGCCGGAAACCCCCTGCCTGGAGGACTTGGAGGTCACTGCAGGTTGGAGCCATGAGGTCTGGTCAATGTGCCCAGTCAGGCTGGTTAACACCACATCACTGTGTCCTCTTTAGCTGCTGGTCAGGCCAAAAGCCTCTCTGTTTCTCCTGGACAATCGCTTCCAGTTACCTGTGAAACACTTTCAAACAAAATGACCACAAAAAAAGTAGGAACTTTGACCTGAAGACTGTGCTATGAATACATCTAAAAAAAAAATTAAAACAACAACTACAGTAAATAAACAACAGTCTCTGTTTGAGATTTTGAAGATTACCTGTGCTTCTTGAAACCTGCATAGAGAAAATACAACCCAAGTAGCACCGTCTGTGGGAAAGACAAGGCACACATTTGCACACATTTGATGCAAAAAAATGTACGAGCCGAAGTAACAAGTGATGCACCGATTGATCGGCCACCACTCGTTATCGACCGATATACACACCAAACACATGATCGGGGACCGGCCGATCTCCGACACTTACAGCCAAACCTGACAGCCCTCCTTGGATGGCTGCTGCCCACTCAAAGGTTAGATGCTGCGTGAGGAAGCCGCCCATCATGGGACCATACAACGTCCTCAGGAGGAGAAGAATTAGAATCAATTAGAATCAAAATTCTTATCATCAGTTAACTCACTTGTTCACGTTGGGCGCAGTGTGTTTACCGTGTGACTGATAGTGTTGGGTGAACATCCAGTAGGCTAGCTGGACCAGAACTTACCCCATGGACCAGCACGCTCCAAACAGTCCGGACACCATTCCCAGAGTACTGAGTCCTTCTTCAAAGCCCTGCTCACTGTCCCCCAAGACCATTCCGAATTATTAAAATAAAAAATAAGTCATATATTGTGATGTTAGAATCATATTCAGGCTCCACAGAAGCTATGGGAATATAACGTATGTCATTCTGAAGGAACTCACTGTGCTGATGCAATGACCTCTGGTAACGTAGGCACCAGACCCATACCCAAACCGAATCCAATCACACACAGCATGAAGATCAGCAGCCACAGCTGGCTACCAGAGAAGAACACAGAACACGACAGGGATTGTCACTTCACTTTCCCCCCTGAAGGAGTGTCTGACCACCATGAGTACTTTGACAGTGAACTTGGCACACCTGGTAATGTGAAGAAACGGTGCCGGCCCGAGAAGACAGAATCCGAGTCCAGAGAGGAGGCCGCCAACGACCATCAGCCAACGTCTTGTGGTCTGAAATGACGCAGAGGAGTCTTTTCCAACAGTATATACTCTAGTGATGGGTCGGTCGCGAATGAGAGCCGGATTAGAGCCGGCTCTTTGAAGTGAACGACGGGAGCCGGCTCGCGGTCGAGAGAGCCGGCTCCCGATCGAGAGCGATTATTATTATTATTTTTAATTGTCGCGATTATTATTATTTTTTTTAATTGTCTTTTAAAGCCGCATTGGTCAACATGTGTGGCTGTGGCAGCGTCTATGTGACTACACTGAGCAGGAGAGGGGAGGGGAGGGGATAGAGACACAAGCATTGGTCAACATGTGTGGCTGTGGCAGCGTCATGTGACTACACTGAACAGGAGGGGGGAGGGGTTACAGACACAAGCACAGGAGGGAGAGAGACGAGAGCGAGAGGAGCGCAAGAATTAATTTATATTTTGTTGAGGGATGTTTAGTTGATTTTGTGTTTTTTCACAAGTTAAAATGGGTCTTTTTTATTTAAAATTTATTTATGTATATGTTAAGTTATGTTAAGTTTATTAATAAAGCCATACACATACTATACACATGTTATATTTTATGTTTTTTTTTACATTAGTTATTCATTTTACACATAATTTGGTAATAAATTAATTTAAGTAACAAAACTCTTTTTAGTGAGCCGAGCCAAAAGAGCCGGCTCTCCTCAAAGAGCCGGACTTCCCATCACTAATATACTCCCTCTGTCCCTTCTCATCCAGACCTTCGCTATCTTCTCCTCCTCATACTTGGTTGTCCGAATCTCTGCGGGCTCATAGAACAGAGCTACGGACAGCTGAGAGGAAACGGAAGAAATCAGGCTGTGTTGATGATCTCTCCCACTACCTGCACCTCCTCTCAGACCTCACCTCCACAATGTGAGCAGCCAAATCTACATTCTACCGGAACAAGATCAACTGCTCTGCCTCCAACCCAAGAAAACTGTTTTCCATTTTCTCCTCTCTCTCTCCTCAACCCTCCCTAACCCCCCCCCCCCACTAACTGCTGACGATTTTGCCGACTTCTTTATCAAGAAAGTGATGGAAATCAGCATCTCCCTTAACCCTGCTGCTACGTTCCCTAACCCCACCTCCACAGCTATTCTCCCTCCACCAGCTTCCGCCTCTGCTAGACTTAACCGTTTTACCCCTCTCTCCTCCGAAGAGGTCCTGAGACTGGTCAGATCCAACCATGCGACCACCTGTCCTCTTGACCCCATCCCCTCCTTCCTACTCCAGGCCATCTCGACCGACATCCTACCGTTCATCACCACCCTCATTAACTCTTTCCTCACCTTAGATCTCGTCCCTAAACCCTTCAAAACTGCCAGAATCAAACCACTCCTCAAGAAGCCTACCCTCGACACTGCTGA
Source organism: Urophycis tenuis (assembly GCA_036785325.1). NCBI lineage: Eukaryota > Metazoa > Chordata > Actinopteri > Gadiformes > Phycidae > Urophycis > Urophycis tenuis. The sequence continues at coordinate 7,606,901 of JAXIVH010000014.1, read as the reverse complement.
CATCCTGAACTACAGATAGGTATCTCTGCTGTCATTCCTTTCTAAAACCCTGGAATGTGCAGTCTCTAACCAACTGTCCTCCTACCTCTCAGAAAACCACTTCAGTTCTTCACTTCAGTTCTTCCACTTCACCTCATGCTCTTATTTGTTGTACGTCTTGGCACTTTAATCACTCTTTGTAACTTGGCACTTAGTCAGAGATGTTGTATACTAGCAATGGTTAACCTAGCAATTGAAATGCTTGAAACTTGTTCTGGTGTATTAGCAGCAATGAAATGTTTCACCTTCTTATGCCAAATGTACTCTTTGTGAGTTGCTTTGGATAAAAGCGTCTGCTAAATGCCCTAAATGTAAATGTAAATGTATTGGGGGGAGTGTAGCCACATGGCTTAATTCAGAAGACAAACACGCCCGACCTCGATGGCTCAACATGTATGCTCAAAGCTTACTACAACGACAACAGCACGCGCCCAAACATTCCCTCCTGCCGGACTTTTCAGAGGTTTACGACGCCGAGACTCACCGGATATTTATCAGCAAAGAAACCAAGGATCGGTGCGCTCAGACTGTAAGGTAAGGAGAACCCCAGGAAGATGAGGCCCACGTAGCCTGGGGTGAGATGGAACTAGACACAAGATGTGAGGTTATATTTAATCATTCATATCATAATCATTTATAACATATTTAATAGAGTCAAGTCAAAAGTCAAAGTAGCCTTAATGTCAATTTCTTCACATGTCAAGACATACAAAGGAATCGAGAGAATGTTTCTCACTCTCCCACAGTGAAACGGATTTATAATTAATAGTATATTTAATAGACACAAGATGTGATGATATATTTGATTAAGCGTGGGAGAGGGAGAACGCAACGCCCCCTGCTTCTTTGGAAACATGAACATGACATCGGCAGCATTGTTACACCATATTTTTGTTACCTTCTCTATCGCAAACAAGGACAAGGTGGCGTCCAGGAATCCCAGTCCTGAGCTAAAAGTGAAGATGAAGAAACAGAGGAGCAACACTTTTGGGAGCATCAGCAGTTGGAAGAAGGAATCCCCTGAAGGCTCTGCATCTGTGTGACAAAAAAACCAAAGAAAAACCAAAGACCATATCATGTGTTCAGTTGTCACCACATCAAAGTTGTCGCCTTCTTTTTCATGTTCTGAAACAGCTGAGCCCTTACCACAGCTCGGCATGACGATGGCGTTAAACGGAACCATCAGCAGCAGGATGCAGCCCAGAACGAGGAAGGGAAGGTGGTACCCGGCGGCCTGGAACAACCAGCCTCCCAGCGGTGGCCCCAGAATGAGACCCAGTCCCGTGAACATCTCCAGACTACCCTGGAACGCAAACAAAGGGAAAGGAGGCTTGTGCATCCCAATTGGGAACACTGTAGGAGCTACTGTAGAAAAATGGCTGCATGTCGGCAAAACAGTTTGTCGGTGTATATGTGGAAGGGAGGGACACAATGAGGCATGCATTTACGTGCTTGTGTTCACACACCTGGCCAACATGCCAGTAACATCGGGGTAGGACGGACCTACCAGGACAGTCGCTACATTGTTTGGAAAGACTTTGGACGCCAGAGAAACGGAGGAGGTGGAGGCAGCGGCGAAGCCCACCGCATCGATGCTGCGCACGATGAAGCAGAGAGCAATGAAAACGGCCCCCGACGGGGCGCGGTCGAGGTACCTGAAACGAGAGATGACTGGATCAAGGTGATTTACTGACATCATTTAATCGTCGGTTATGGTTCCGCGTAGTGATCACGTAGTGGCCACGCAGTTGCTTGGACACAGTCATGAGACCATGATGGTTCTGCGTGGGGTTTACGTGTCGAAACGCAATTCAATGCCACACCGGTAGAGGGCGACCAGAATGACCATTCTGGTCATTAGATACGGATTACTAGCGAGTAAAAACAAAGTTTACAGACATGAAGGAAAAAGTTATATAAATATTGTTGCCAATCAGTCGAAGCATTTATCACACCGTGGCGGTGTTTATGAGTGGAAACCGGAAAAGCGGTCTCCAGCGGATGTAGTTAGCGGACCAATCACAGCCAATGCCGCTGCGTTGGTGTTGCGTCGCCTCTACGCACATCTAAGGTTTTTGGGAGGTGCACGTCAGGCCCTTGCGGTGGACGGAAGGGGGGCCCGCAAGGATGTAATGGGTCTGTAAGCCCCCTAGCGTTGCGTCAACGCGGAAGCATAACTTAAGCATAACTCAGCTTTTACAAACCATGTTTGTCGCCGACATCACCTGATTTTCTCTTCCGCTCTTGCCTCGACCCGCAAACCAACATTCCTATTTACTCTACACTTACAGTGTGTCTTTTGCAGTATCTTACAGTGTGTTTTTGCAGTGTGTTTTTTTGCAGTGTCTTACAGTATTTTTTGTAACCAGTTGTGTTGAACTACCTAAGCATGTTCACATCACACCTTTCTCATGCAGCACGAGGAATTTTGGAATAGTTACTGGATGAAAGCGAGACAAAAATGTAAACGTAACCTGCTTTGATTAAAATGATATTGAGTTGAAAATCAAATCAACCACTAAACTGTCAATCTTCTATTTTCTGTAACTCACCCAAACATTATAGTGCATGCTCCTGACACAAACAGGCCTGACACAAGCATGAACTTTGCACCAATCTGGACAATCTGAGGAGCAGGGAGGAGAATAGTTTAGATTGATCAGAGAAGAGCAATGACCCAGATGTGAGGTGGACTTTAAGAGTGTAATTAACTCACATATTTTCCCATTACCAGTGAACCAATGAAGTTGCAAAGCGCATAGCAGCCGAAGATGAGACCGATCACAGTCTGGCTGGCTCCCTTCTTTAACGCCTGCGTTGGAATAAGGAGGAAAGTTTTTCATGGTACGCGTGTTGCATGTGATATTTTATCACGTGAAACAGGCTGCCTACATCTCAGTAGTCGGCAGCAGTAAACGTTTAAACACCAGGTGTCTATGTAGCTCACCTCGTTGGGAAAGAATGGTCCGAGTATTGAATAGCAGATCATTGAGCCAAAGTTTACAGAGGCAACGGATATCAATGTGAAGGTCTGTGTCCGAGACATCTTCCCCAGAGATGAACTCGTTGGTCCATCTTCATAAGGTTAAGGACAAAGATTAACTCTCAAGAAACATGAAGAAAATGCATAGTATGTTATTTTCACTGAAACCACCAACCGTTCTCTGTGAGTGCTGTATTTTCTGTTGGTTCCATGTCCAACATTGGATTTCCTTCTGTATCAAAATCAAAATGTGGCAGAAGCTTTCACAAACTACAGGGCTTGTACACCGCATGTTTCGGGAGGACTGGAGCATTGAAATATCATATTTTAATTTATTTCTGATTTTGCAGTCCTACAAATATCTTCAGTCCTCCCCTCTTGTTGTACAAGATTAATGTCTTATTGTGCGCTGTCCCTGTCTTGAAATAAATAAAATTACAATTACAATTACAATATGGCGTGGTATCAGCAACAATAAATAAATCCTGTTCTGATGTACAAGCACTCATAATACATAACTCTCCAGATCATCAACTGGAAAGTAGGATGCTGGCCTATGGAAATTATAACAATGTTAAACACTCAAAAGCATTTCAAAGACAGGAGCCTATTTCAAGAAAGCCTGGAGCTTCGGCTAAACATTCTTACTTTACATATATTAGTTTAACTCAGAAGAGAAGTGGGAGAACTTATCAGGCAACCAAGTGAGATTTAGGTGGTCAGGCAATAGCAATAAACTAAGTGATGTCATTTTACAAGCATTACAATGACAAACATTTAAAAGAGAGGAAATTACCAACTGAACTAAATTAGTTTGTAAAAGATAATTTGATTAGATTAAACATTATTGTCATTGCACAATACAATTCCAAGAATACCACCAAGGAGTGACCACTACAACAGAACAAATGGGTAGGTCTGGTAGGTAAGTAGTCCAAGTTGTACTCATCTCAAATATATCTTCCTTTATCGAACTTCTGGAGCAATGTGTTTTTTACAGCAAGTTTCTGACATAAGAAAGTAATTTCAATGTAAACATGTAGACTTTAACTTTGAAAATATCTAAACTCATACCGTAAAAATGCTTATAGCGTTTAGTCAGAGCTGTCCTGATCTCAAATATACCAGTCTTGCCAGAACTTATGGAGCAATTTGTTTTACAGCAAGTTTCAGAGACATAAGGTATTTTCAATGTTTCTGCGACTTAACTATGACCCCGAGTACACAACACTGTGTCAACACCTTATTTTGAAAACCGGATGTAGTCCCGCGTGGTTTCGCGTCGCTGATTCCACCTCTCAGTGAGCGCCTGGCAGTTCTACGCACTTGCCACAATCTATGGAATACCCGTCTCCTCTAGAATTAGATGCAGCGGAATCACATACCACGCTCCTCTCAACATCAGCGCTGAGCCAATCCCAACGAGGCGCTCAATACATCGCCACAGTACTAAAACTGTTAATGACCCTTGATTATTTCAAACATCACATTAGTCAACACGCTGGGTGCTCAACAACTGGAAATAAACATTGCGGAAAGCCAGTAGCGCTTACAGAAGCGTGTGAACTTTACCTTGGTGGGAACTTCCCAGTCAGATTATTTCCTCATGGAGTCGGTTTGCTGTAACCCCAAGGCTTATCATTGGAGTCTGAAGGAGTAGTAGATTGCGGCACCGAGTGCCCGCCCCAAGTCCGGACCCAACTCTGCCCATAATAAACCCATCAGTCCTTCACTGCCCTCTAGTGGTCCGAACGGTGTGGAACATGTTCAGCCGCAAGTCTCACCACTGCTGGACGATAGCTTCTGCTTCCAGATAAATACAAGACTCTATGTTAAACCTGCACTAGCCTATGTAACTTTCTCGTGTGGTGGTCCCCTCTGGCCTGGGTTGTAATTACGACTAGAAGTTTTTACCAGGAGCTGGACATTCGGCTGGGCTATATGGGACTGACCATGTAAAATCACTGTGATTACTTTACATAGAAGCAGATTATGTGGACATGAGTAGCCCAGAAGTATTTGAAAAAAAGAGTTAAGTCATTAACAATAACAAAGTATCGTCCTGAAAACCCTTCATCTGTAATCTAATACCAAAGTTATAACATGTTGATTTTGAGTAGAGCGAAATGATCAATTATTAAAAGGCGTTTCAAAAAAAGTATTCAATTAAAGTTCATGGGCTTATTAACCATGACTTTACATATGTATTGTTTTACAAAAAAGGAAAGACAATTAGGCAACCAAGTAAGGCAGTACTAACTGGCAATAACTAAGTATCAAACTGCCATTTTAAAATTAAACGTATGTAGGCATAGGCTCAGGAAAACTCTTCGGTGAAGGCCGAGTTGACGTACGACTGGACCAGTAGATTGGAGGTGCCCCTTTCCTTTGCGGGAAGACCTGACACTGCTGCTGGTTCCACCGCCGCTGACGGTGACGTTGGTGCTGCTGGCTGCTACACTGTGCAAGTGTAGAGAGCCGTAGGCACTCTCTGCTGGTAGGAGAGTACCAGTGCGCTGTTCACTTTAGATTTGGTGGGAGGCGTCCGCGCGCTCTCTCTTCTGCGGCATTTTGAGAGCCAGATCCCTGCGGTCACGGCGCAGTGTTGCATGAATGAGCGTGTTGTCAGTTCTTGACATGTTTGGTGTGCAAAAAAAGGAAAGGAAAAGAAGACCCCCCCCCCCCCCCCCTCTCTCTCTTTCTGTCTCTCTCAAAGGATGAGGACGTCTTTATCTCAATTAAATGATCCTGTAGGTTGCACTGACTATGTCTTTTTTCTTTTCTGTTATCGTTTCTCCGTTATTTGCGACCATGAATCTAAAAGAGACCACTACAGCAGAGGAGAACCGACTTCGACGGTGGTCGCAAACTTGCTTCCTTGTGAATTATTGCCCTCTTATGGATTTTTTTTGGCCCAGGTGGAAGCTGCGAGAGTCAGCAGCTATTTAACCTTATACCACTCCAAAAGCAACTCTTCCAAATACATACCAAAAAAATATTATTAAAATATTATATTATATATAAGTATTGCAATTACAATAAAAAAAGACAATCATTTAAAATACATTCATTTTCAAAATATGATTTAATTAGATAATTGTGAAAATTAGGCATATTTTCAGAGAATGAATGGTGGTACCTTTGTGGGCTCTGGAAAACATCTAAGTATGTATTGTGGTGGCCTAAAAGTGATGCATTAATATATGTTATTGAAAAGACTCCCTGGATCATCATTCTCAGTTCATTTTCTTTCCAACTAAATATGGTGAATCTGCCAAAGTGAATCCAAACGATACCTGCCACCTGAGCACGCCTAATTTGAGGAGGGGGTGTCTGCAGACCCGGAGGCTGCAGATTCCCGACCGCAGATCTCCGCCCCTCAGGAATGTGCCAACCGCAGATCTCCGCCCCTCAAGAATGTGCGACAGCGGCAGCGCCACCAACTGGACGGAGTACTGTCTTCCCACTTACATACACCACGAAGAGTACATCCATGATGGACGACGACCGGAGTGTGAGTATTGAACGTGAATTATTTGTTTAATATCATGAAACTATTCTGTTGATTCGACAGCAAAATCAATGTTTTAATGTGTTACGTTTGATATGATGTGACTCTATTTGCCATGATAGTCTGAAGGGCACGTCATAGTCATCTAGGTTAAGCGAATAGGTAGCTAAAGCTAATGTTAGCTTGTTGGAAATGAACTGTTAGACCGTACATTTTGTTTAATGAAACCGAAGTGACGAAGAGTTTTAGCATGTGCATTAAATTAAACATAAAAAATGATTAAGTGGGTGATGTATGAGTGTGAGAAAAACACGTAACGTTATAAGGCTGACGTTACGTTTTCATAAGACAGACAGACAGACATACTTAATTGATTGAATGCATGAAACTTAACATTTTCTGAAATGACATGGCAGATATGCATATTGGCAGTGTAGCCTACTTCATGCTAACAGTTAATGTATTATGTGTGGTTGTCTGGAGCCGGACCTTTAAGGTAGTAACACCAGTCCACGATATAGCAGTTCGATCATACCTGTGTTGTGTAATCACCGAGTTAATAAAGTAGACCAAAGATAACCACCGAGTGACGTATAATCTTTTACATAACACTACATTATATATCATGTTACATCTCATGTATGTTTATATCAGTATTTACATTTAGCCTATATTATTCTGTTATCTATACTGTATTTAGAGATTTTGTGGACGGGAATTAAGCTAATCCGGGGAAGATCAGAAATGTATTTTTGTCCATTATTAGGTTTAGGCCTATTTTATGTATTGAAAACGGTGTAAAAATATTACATTGAACTAAATAGGCACTCTCTTTTTAAGGTTCACATTACGATTCAGAAAGGGCAAACCTTGCCCCAACTGGACAGATGCAAGACATGCTGTCTTCATTTTCACTGTCCCTTCTGCAGCCCAACTTTGTTTAGCCCAACAAAGTTGAGTAAGTGCAGAGAACATTTGGACAACCATTTCAACCGGGCTGTTTGCCATGAAGGTAAAGTTTGCAAATATTTGTAGTTACATGGTTGCTGCAACTTCATACTTGATTCAAATTTTGTGTTTATAAGTGACATTTTGTAATAAAATACTGATGATATAATGATACTTGATTATTTGCTCTTATGTTTAAGGATATACCATTCACAGATGTGGACTGGAATGTCGGCTTCAGCTCCACTATCATTGTGTCTACTGTGGTGTAACACTTCTACGCAAACCAGATTTTATTAAACATCTGGATTTGTGCAAGAAGAAGCACAGTGACAACCTTCCATCTCTGGCAACCACTCCCCCAGCAGTGGCACCAACAACCTCCACCACGCCCCCAGCAGTGGCACTAACAACCTCCACCACGCCTCCGGCAGTGGCACCAACAACCTCCACCATGCCCCCGGCAGTGGCACCAACAACCTCCACCACATCGGCAGTGGCACTAACAACCTCCACCACGACCCCAGCAGTGGCACCAACAACCTCCACCACCACACCGGCAGTGGCACCAACAACCTCCACCACGCCCCCGGCAGTGGCACCAACAACCTCCACCACACCGGCAGTGGCACTAACAACCTCCACCACCACACCGCAGATCACATGCAGGCTGTCATTGACCGCACTGCAGAGGAAAAGCGACTTGTGGACTTCATTTTACAGACCCAGGGGGCTGAGCAGCATTTGGTGGTACTTTGAGATTTTCTTATTACTGACTGACTCACAGAAATTAATCACCAGAGCATTTGTGAGGAATATCATCAACAGACATATTTAACTATGCAGCTCATTTATTGTATTTTTATCTTAAATGTATGTATGTATTTAATGTAATTGACATTTACTGCCTGTTCAGTGATTAACAACTATCATACAATAGGCTCAAAGACCCAATTCCCACAAAGTAATTGTTCCTGTGTCTTGGTTTGCCAATAGGGTGTGCTCAACGGGAAGCCTTCTAAGTGGTTTCCTCTGAAGTCCTCGTTCCTGGTGCCTGTCTACCTTGACAGTGAGGAACAACAGGACATCCTGTTTGCCTTTCTGAAGGCAGTACTGCATAGAACACCAACACAACTGGGCTTCACGGATGAAGTGCAGTTCATCTTGGATGCTCTATTTCCAGAGGTAGGTCTAACCATGTTATGTATTTGTTCATGTTCCTGTACTTTCAAAGCCTATGTAAACAGCATGGCTACAATGGTGCTACTTGTGTATGGACCAGTGTATAATGGTTTGCTGTTCTGTAGTTTTGAAGTAACCTTTCTCTTTTGGAAGGCCATCATATATGGCCTGTCTGTGCTGCAGAATTTGTCCTTGCAGGAGGCTGAACAGGTCTTCCTCTCTGGTCCCGTTTATCATCAGAGGTAAGACTATTTTTTTTAAACAAATCTTTATCAACTATTTGCTAATATTAGTTAATACCTTAATTAAGAAGTAGTTAATAAATGTACCATTTTAAGTGTTTCCAATATTTCTGTTAACCCAGCAGTGATTATTTTCTTGTCCATTTACTATTTCAGTGAAGTGGAGGAGTTTCAAAGAGGAATTGGCAGGCAATTGAGAAAAGAAGGGAAATTGTAATTGGTATGTAGTGCTGTTACCTACTTCACAATCTAGGGGTTGAATATTGGAGGGTCAGGAAAAGTCAATAATGTCAAAAATGTCAATAACATGTTATTTCTACTCTGTTTTCTGGCACCTCTTTCTCTCTTTCTCTCAGGAGTCATGGACCTGTGTGTGTCCTCCCAGCAGCCGGCCTTCTCTCAGCCATTCACTTAAAAGATGACCAGTCCCTAGGCACTGTTGGCCCTGTGGAAACTGTTTTTGTTTGTTAAATAAAAAGGATGTTTGAAAAAAAAAGTGTGTCCTATGTTTCTGAACAAATATTAAGGTAAAATGTTTCTGGTATGTTTTTGGCAGCTTTATTTATTTATACAGCACATTTCATACACAAGGCAATTCAATGTGGTTTACATGATTAAAAGTTCAACATTAAAAGCATTTAAAAACAAAGAACAAACAGCATTTAAAACATGAAAATGCATAGAGGTTAATTTAAAACACAGTGCAGTATAATGCAACAGCGTTAAAATAAGTAAAGGATTTAAATAATTCAAAGTCCTTACAGAATAAGTTCTGTGATTTATAGACCAGTAGCAGAACTTTTAAGTATATTCTATAGCTGCCTGGGAGCCAGTGTAAAGTCTTCTGAACTGGAGTAATATGCTCTGATCTCTTTGTCAGTAAGAACCAGAGCTGCAGCTGTTTAATGCTCTTGTGGGGCAGTCCTGTCAGACCATTACAATAGTCAAGTCTACTAGACATAAAAGCATGGATCAGCTTCTCCTGATCTGTTTGGGACATGAGACCTCTCACTCTGGATGTGTTCTTCAGCTGGTAGAAGGCTGTTTTGGTGATTGATTTGATGACTGCTGAAAATCAGATCCGAGTATCAGTACATCAAGGTTTCGGACTTGGTATTTGGTCTTTAAAGACAGTGGTATTTACTAACAGCAATCATCTTTTCTTTATTGCCAAAAACAATTACCTCAGTTTAGTTGTGGTTTAATTGAAGAAAACTTGCATTCATCCAGTCATTGATTTGTTCTGGAAAGTGATATAACAGCTATATGGAACTGTAGTATTATCACAATTAGCACAATTGTTTTGGCATTTGGGTGGAATAAACCTCAAATATTATAGTTAGTGAAAAAATATCTTTAGGATGATATTGGGATATCATGAATCACATTTGTTTTGACATTTGGGTGAAATAAACCTTAAATATTATAGTTAGACAGAAAATACCGTTAATAGTATATTAAGTAGCCTAGTATATGGCTGGAATAAACCTCTAATATTATAAAATATATTCTGTGGCAGGCACTGTGAGGTCGTAGATCTGCGGTCGTGAATCTGCAGCAGGCACATACTCCTCCCAGTAGGTGGCACTGTGCGGTCGTAGATCTGCGGTCGTAGATCTGCGGTCGTGAATATGCAGCCTCCGGGTCTGCAGACATACACTATTGCCTAATTTACCTGCTGGGTAAGGGGGCGGAGACTATAAACTGTTTGTTCACCCCTCAGTTCGCCCTATTTGCACTCCCTGCCAACACTGCTGTGCATCCACGCATCTTATTTTTGTGCGTCTTCAAGTTAACGTGAGTGGTCAATGCATCATTTTGATTATTTAATCTTGTATGTAGTGATGGGCAGATGAAGCTTCTTTTGACTTTGAAGCTTTCCAGCCAAGTGGTTCGCAAATAGGTTAATTTCTCGACGCTTCATGTGCACACAAACCCTCCTGCTGGTCAAAATGTGCTACAGGCGTAATTCATGCTATGAATGAGAATTACATTCACCTTCATATATATTGCCTTTATGTAGTGATGGCGAGACGAAGCTTCATGAACCGTTGAAGCCTTTCGGCCAGATGTGTTGAAAAGTGGTTCATTTCTCGAGGCTTCGAGTGCACGCTAGTGACACCGACAGGGCAATAAAAATACAATATGCTGAAAATCTGCACCAAAACAATAGCATCAGAATGTGTTATGTGGTCTGCGAATGCTTTTGTTAATGTAAATTAGCGGAAAAAGACAACTTCGTCTTTTTGTGATATTTCTAACACAAAGTCAAAAATAAAAAAAATTAAACGACGCATTAGGTCAGAATTGAACGCGGGTCGCCAGATTACTTGCATATAACCCAACCCATTACATCACTGAATCTTAGGAGCAAAAATTTAACAACACTTATTTATGTCATTGGATATGACGCAAATATAATTAGTAGGCTCATACTTTGTCTGAAATATGATCTAAATTGTCAGAATCGAACGCAGGCAGTGAATGTGCTTTTGAGACTGGGCAGTGTTTTGAAGAAAAGGGCAGTGAGGGTGCTTTTGAGACTGGGTGTTGGTGAAATTGTTGTGATTAACTGTGGTGCTTGGTGCAACATGACAGGGGGAATTTTTTCTTTTTTTTTTTAAAGATTTTTATTTAAAAACAGTATCTTCCACAGACTTTGGACTTAAGCGGTTCCTCTTCTTTGAAACAACTTCTCCAGCTTTAGAAAAAACACGCTCACATGGTACTGATGATGCCGGTGTACACAGAAAGGTTTGTGCCAGGAAATACAAGTTCGGATAAAGGTTTTGATGGGACTTCCAATATTGCAAGGGGTCTTCTGATCTGCATATGTGTGGTTCTGAAATATATCTTTGGACCTCCACCATGGCATTTGCTGTGGAGTTGTGTGCTCTCTTTGTTCGTAGCACAGTCACATCCAAATGTTGCCACAGTTGACCTGGGGATAACAGGAAACAAAAGTTAGTACATGTAATCATTAGGCTACATATTAACACCATTACTGCACTGATAACGTACCAGAGGAGGTGGAAGGTCGCTGATCTTCTTCTGGGGGTGCTGGTGGTGTCTGCTTGGAGATCACCTGTGCACACTCTGCCGTCAGCCTTTTCACTGCCTCATCAGCCCGGGATGGGCTGAGGAAACCAAGAGTCTTGAATCTTGGGTCCAGTACAGTTGGCAACGTCAGAATGCTCATAGTCTGGAGTGTGTTGAGCTTCTCCCTCAGTTGCCTATGCATGATATCTGCCAGATACTGTGCCATTGCAGTTTGCTTCCTCGGCATCTGTTCTGCAATGGCATAGTATAACATTTTGAACATCGGCAGAACTTTGGAGGCAGACACATTCTTTTCCTCCGACAGTTCGATTGTAGCCTCATTGAATGGTGCAAGTACACTACGACTCCCCTCCACAATGAGGAACTCAGCTGAGGTCAGTGGCAATACATCGGTCTGGAGGGACGCCAAAGCTGCACCCACCGCTTCTCTCTCACAGTGAAGCCTTTCCAACATGTGGAACGTGCTGTTCCATCGGGTGTCCACTTCTTTCATAAGTTTATGCTGTGGTCGCCCCAAGTGAACTTGTATCTGGACAAGTCTTTCCTTTACACCAAACCAAACATTGATAATTAGACTCAAAATAAGAACTTTACCAGCATTTAGCTAGTTGTCAGGTCCAGCATGATACCTATGTCTTCTCTGTGTTGAGTGAATGGATTGAATATTATACAGCCAACATCTTGTGGTAGTTTGGCACATTCTACGATGTTGATTTAGTGGGTGGATTCAACCAGTTACTTAGGTAAAATGATTGCATTTTTCCTAATGAACCATTTGGATTTTATTGCAAATGGTGTCTAAAATTTTGCACATAGGTTAGACCAATAACCCAACTCATTCATTTGACCTTTTAGTGGGTCATGCACATGCATGGTGATGATGGTGACAATAGTAATAGTAGTAATAATAATAATGTAATATTAATAACAATAATACTAATAATAATAACAATAATATTAACGGTGATGCTGATGATGATGATGATGATGATGATATTTTAAAACAGATGACACAGGAGAGGATGAGAATCAGGGAGTTGAAGAGAGAGAGACAGTAGAGGAAGAAAGGGGAAGAACTGAGTCAGTAGAGGAAGAAAGGGGAAGAACTGAGTCAGGAGAGGAAGACATAACAGAATCAGGAGATAAAGATAGGGAAATGACAGGTGAAGATGAAGAACGTCCAAGTACAATTTTTTCCATCTATGATCCGGCAAGCTATAAATACAAAAATTCCTACACAGATGAGGAGAAAAGGAACATTCTAGTAGATGGACTCAGGACCAGTATAAATACCCCCAGCGTCAATTTGGGAAAAGGCTTCTGAGATATATTGCTGAGTGGGAAAGAAAACACCCCTGGCTACGATACTCTCCATCAGAGGATGCTGCATATTGTTGTGTGTGCATGCTGTTCAACAAACCGAAGGGGACAAACATGACCTTCCAAACAGAGGGATTCAAGGACTGGAAGAATGCTATTGGTGAAAAAAGAGGGATAATCTCTAATCACGAAAGCAGTCCAGGGCATGTAACCACTTCAGCATTTGCAGAGAATGTCCTGTCTGTGGCAAAAGGTGAATCCAAAGACATACATTCAGTGATCAGCGTTCAGTACTCGGACAAGGTCAAGACAAATCGCAAGACATTGCTGTCTATACTGGACGTGATAATAAACCTGGGCAAGAGGAACATTGCTTTCCGTGGGAATTGGAAAAACAGCAGTGAAGATGGCAATTTTATGCACTTCATCCATTGGAAAGCTCAGTTTGATGACATCCTCAAACAGCACCTGGAGACTGCACCTGGAAATGCAAAGTACTTGTCACCGAAAGTACAGAATGAATTTATCACATGCTGTGGTGAAGAAATCCGTGACGGTATTGTTGCAAAAGTCCAGGAAGCAAAGTATTTCACAGTATTGGCAGATGAAACATCAGACATCAGTGGGACGGAGCAGTTGTCAATCTGCATACGTTATGTCACTGCTGATTTTGATATCAGTGAAGACTTCCTTGGATTTTGTCCACTTTTTAAGCAAGACTCCGCATCAATTACACAGGCCATCATTGCGCAGCTGGAAAAATGGGGGCTTCCCCTCTCTTTTCTGCGGGGCCAGGGGTATGACGGGGCAAGCAACATGAGTGGCAGGCTAAGTGGGGTACAGAAGAGGATGCAGGAGCTGCAACCACGGGCTTTGTACACTCATTGCCGTAGCCATGCCCTAAACTTGGTTGTTGTGCATGGATGCTCAGATGTCCCAATTGTGAGAAACACAATGGTCTTCATTGAGAAGGTGGCTGTGTTTTTCTCAGCAGGAACAAGGAAGCACAAGCTCCAAGATGTGCTTGAAGAAGAGGGTGATGGACCCAGAGGAATACCCCTGATGTCAGACACAAGATGGGGGTCCAGGATAAAAACAGTCAATGCTTTCCTTTCTAAACTCGGGTCAACTCGCAGGGCACTTCAGGAAATTGAAAGCGACTGCACTCACAACTCTGACAAGGCCAGCAGATTGCTGAAAACAATGGAGTCCTTTGACACGGTTGTTACGTCAGTTGTTACAGAAAGTGTTCTTGGGTACATATGGCCACTAACCCTACAACTGCAGTCGCCCAAAGTGGATCTATTAATGGCCTACAAAGAAGGGAGAGAAGTTGGGGAAGTGATTGAGGGCCTCCGCAATGATGGCTTCAGCAAACTGTGCAAGGCAGTGCAGCTGGCACTCCATTGGTGTTACTCCTGTGAGAAAAAGAATAGCGGGGAAACAGCAGCACAGGGGAAATGCACCTGCAGAGTCAATTGAGGACCACTACAGGGTTAATTTATTTCTGCCCTTCATTGACCATGTCACCACAGAATTGAGGACCAGGTTTGCTGAATCCACTGAGCCTGCCCTGCTTGCAGCCCTCTTGGTGCCGACGGAATTGCAAAAGCTAAGTGAGGAGAAAGAGGACAGTTTACTGCTGTGGTATAAAGAAGACTTGCCTTATCCTGACATTGCAAAGCAGGAAATACACAAATGGAAGTATCACTTCCAAAATCACACTGGGAACCTCCCTGCAACTGCAATGGAGACATTGCAAAGTGAATTCTTAGGATTTTATCCAAACATTCAGCAGATGCTATCCCTCTACTTGACATTGCCAGTAACCACATGCTCATGCGAAAGGTCTTTTTCTGCATTACGGCGACTCAAAACATGGCTTCGCTCAACCATGGGTGATGACAGGCTTTCTGGTCTTGCTCTCATGCATGTCCACCAAAACAGCATCTCAATTGATCCCCAACGAGTGCTCCAAAGATGGGATGCCTCTGGCCACAGAAGAATTGTTAGCTGTTTTGATAAAAGGTGAGACAAAATATAACTGAAAGACTTTTACTACTACGTATGCTTATATTACACTGCTGTAATAAGGATATGAATGATGCTAACCTGTTGCTTTGTCTATCCATTGTGTCATTGCAGTTAATGGACCCAATAGAAGACTTGAGCTGATGTGACAAGACCTACAACTCACTCACTCACTCACATTCATTCTCACTCACTCACTCACTGACTCACTCACTCACATTCAGTCTCACTCACTCTCATTCATTCTCACTCACTCACTCACATTCATTCTCACTCACTCACTCACTCACTCAAATACTCTACTTTTGTGATCACTTGAAATTGTTCTAATAAACTTGTTCACCTACATATTCACCTCCTTGATGGGCTTGTGATTTACCTCTGTTTATTCACGTTTCCAAAATGTATTTTAAAAAGTCACCATATTAGGATGTTTTTTTTGTCAAATAAGATTTATCGCAATATTTGACCTCGGTATTTGAAAAATCCTGGTTACGGCCCTGCCCCTAACCCCTGCATTTGGGGTAGGTGTTGTAAGCACGAGCATTGTTTTTACAACAGAGAAATGTGTATTGGTGAAGCGCCGGTGTCCGAGAGAATACGTTTTTGCTAGGGAACCAGATGCAAGAGGGATGGCAAGAGGAATGCTCTACCCGACCTTTCACAGTCACACACACACACACACATTACAGGTCTCCCTGATAGCGGCAGAGTGTGCAGCCAGCATGTCCTCTCTGTGGTCCGCAGGGGTCCGCTGGTCCAAAGAAAGTCAACAGTCTGGTTCAATTCATTCTATCCAGTTGTGATAACGGGGGAAATTGGGTCTATTCACATGCCATAAATGTGTTAGGCTAGAGAAAAATAGGTGTTGTTCTCCACACACGAGAGTCTGGTTCATCTCATTTTTTCCACGTTTTTGCTCTTTACGTGTATAAATACATGCCTTCCCCGACGGGCTGTATGTTGGACCTGAGCCGAGACGCCCTACGCCTCAAACGCACCATGTCTTCTAACGGTAAAGATTTACGTTTTCTACACACGTTGCTTCTTTTTTGAAGAACATTTAAAACATTGAACATTTAAAAATATTAATCGAAAGAACTCTGCTTTTCAGCATTTACCATCACAGCCCAAGTGCACTCATCAACCGAGTTTTCTGGTAAGCATCTACTATATTTGAGGTGTTTTTATTTTATTTTCCTGGTTGTGTTTTTAATCAGAATTATCCATCTTTTTAAAGTCATACCAGAAGACTTCGAAGGGATCCACCTTTCATCATCGCAATTTAGTAAGACTTGTCTTTATTTAAAACTAACATTGCATCCGTTTCTGTGCTATAACATTTTCACCAAAACATACCGTGGTTTAACCTAAATTTTTTGCCGACGACCAAAATTTCACCAACATGATACGGGAAATCCAGGAGTCCGAGCTGTTACAGGCGGCAGAGTCGGCATCGACCAGCGCCGCAGCTATTCAGACAGCGGATGCGACTGCGGTGTCGGGTCCGGCCGTCCCCAAAAGGGATAGCGGCGCTATCCGGCTAGAGGCTTCATCGAGCGGTCCCCAGGAGAAAGGTAGCCGAAAGGCTGATTCGGCGGCCCGACCCCGGGCAAAACCAAGAGGAGGAAGTGCGAGAGTGATGCGGCTCCCCGACCCAGCGAGAGTGATGCGGCTCCCCGACCCAGCGAGAGTGATGTGGCTCCCCGACCCAGCGAGAGTGATGCGGCTCCCCGACCGAGCGAGGGTGATGCCGCTCACCGACCCAGCGAGAGTGATGCGGCTCCCCGACCCAGCGAGAGTGATGCGGCTCACAGACCCAGCGAGAGTGATGCGGCTCCCCGACCGAGCGAGGGTGATGCCGCTCACCGACCCAAAGCGAGACGGCCCCGGAAGATCGAAAGTCAGGGTCAGCAGAGGGGAACTGAGCAAGGATCCGCCGGGGGACGGGTGATATCAGGTAAACATGGGAGGATGTTAACACCTGGGGGTACAGCGACCGAATGAAAATACAACTCGTGTTGCGATCACGGGGGCAGAGACTATAACGACGTAACACGATCTCATAGGCCCTTGTCGTTTTACGACAGCTCTCAGGGGCAATTCGTAAATCTGGCAGTCACACTTGTAAACACAGGCGCTAACTGGATGGTGATTCAAAACTAGTCACGGGTAAATTAAGTAAAATCGACGTCCGACTGTTTGTTTTAAAAGTTTTTTCATTATCGGCGATGCTAACCCTTCTTTTTTGTTTTGTTATACATTAAAGGACTGGCGCTAGCAACACCGCCAAGGATCGAGCCAGCACCTCGGGACGCCCCACCAGCACCGGGCGGAGTACGAGCCGCAGCAGCGTGGGAGATCCTCTCACCCCGGAGGACCCCACCGGCTCGTGCAGGAGGACTACACTGCCCTACAAAGCAAAGACACTGGCCCTCATTTATCAAACGAACGTAGAAATGAGCGCACATCTGAACGCATGATTCATCTTACGATAGGACCCACGTGAGATTTACGAAACGTGTCGTATCACACCAATCCCAGCGTACGAAGGAGCTTGGTGTTGATAAATACGGCGGCTGAGATCGATCGTAATTTACGTAACACGCCCCTATAAAAGAAGTCTCGCCCCTAACTTTTACGACATGGAGAAACATCCAACGGCAAAAAGAGGCGGATTTTTTCAGAAACAGAAATGGAGACACTCGTGTCACTTGTTGATGCGCCCCCCCCCCCCCCAGGACACTCACCACTCACCCCCCTGGACACACTTCATATTATTTATAGTAATGTTATTTATTGTATTATTTATTCTCAACTGCCGTTGCACCCCCCACCCCCATATCCATACAACCCATGCACATTCATCTGTTGTACCCGTTCCGTTGTATTGCACTAGCGCACTATTGCACCATCTGTACACTTCTTTTATTATATTACTATTACTCGCACTACCTGTACATTGTTTACATTTTATTTTTATTTTTTTATGCTGTTTACAGCCTGTTTCTGCTGGTGTTAGTAACCGTTTACTACCTTAACGATCACTACCTCCACCTGCACTGTTTACTGTCACTTTAATAACTACCGTTAATTACCGTCACTTTAATAACTACTGCCACTTTTGATGTGTTTCAATTTTGCACTCTGCACCTTATTCTGCATTTCTGCATTTCAACCCGCACCTTTATCGCTCATTTGCACTTCTGGTTAGAACGCCAACTGCATTTCGTTGTCCTGTACTCTGCACAATGACAATAACGTTGAATCTAATCTAATTAAGGGCAACCAAAAAAAAAAACGCTTTATGGAAACAAATCACTGTTGCAGTCAACAGTGTGTCCCATGTTCAGCGGGCTACGGAAGAGGTAAATAATTAATTGAATACTTAATTAAATGTAAAATTGGTGTTAAATTGATCCATCTTAAAACATTTCACATTTGACCTATAGGCTATTGTTTGCATTGCGTTAAAGTTATTTTATTTTACAGCCTGCGCTCACGTTCAAATTGATAAATGCCAAGCTCAACATGGAAATGAGCGTACGTCCATTTTACGCCCGTTTTCTGTCGTACGCTCTTTTGATAAATGAGGGCCAGTAACTGCATTTTTTGGCGAAAATGAGTTATTGTGTTTTTTTAAACATTCAAAGCATTCTTTGTCATGTAACAAAACATCTCATCTCAAATGTATGTCGTTTTGGAGAAAATTGGTGGGTGTTTGTACAGTAACTACAAAAACTACTAGTAAAGCAAACCAAAAAGGCAGTAAACGCCATTACTGTATTCTTGCCTTGTAGCGTGTCAGTACTGTCATTCTGTGTTGTATCACTTAACGTAATAATAACACTGTTACCACAGCGAAGTTACTGTTGCCATAGAGAACACCGCTTGCGGGACTCTTTTGACGCTGCAATTTCACTCTGTGAAAACTGCACTTTACGCCATAGATGAGTCCAGCGTCTCGTCACCAGCGATATGCTAATGAGCCCCAGAACGTCCACGCCCTCTTTTAGGTGAAGGAAGTAGGCACTCGGCTATTACTGTTGATAGAACAGTAGGCATTTCCATGAGCAGGCACCATCCCTAAAAGCTGCTGTGTTGTATGCTAACAACCAAAAATGAGGATTTGCGATTTAGTATGTTGCCACAAAAAGAAAGGGAAGGGAAAAGAAGGGGTTTGTGGCTCCAGGCAATCGGAAAAGAGAATCCCGATGGGAGGCTGTGGGACCCGGCGTCTAAGTTTATTTACGTCTGGGGCAAACACTTCGTTACAGATTAGTAGCTAAAATCAGTTGATGTTCGATGTTAAATATGTCTAATCTAAAATAATGAAGGAATGAATTAAACTTTGCGAACTACTAGGAGCTGTAATTACATGTCATAGTTCAGCTCCGAGTTAGCTTGCACCACCTAGCACTAGTGCTATCATGGTTGCACTCTGCATGTTAAATGCGCTATAAAAATAAAAGTGACTTGACTTGAATGAAAATAGATTGTTTTGGTGCCCTCATCTTCATTCGTGATTCATACATTCATTTCTTAGGTAGTTCCATATGTCCCCGTAGTCCACCTCTGGCCACTCGTCTCGTTCGCCCCGAGACCAGATTCCAGCGTGAAGGGACATCTGACATTGCCGATTAATTTAAGTTTTTCTAAAGAGCGACACCGGTCAGGACTTGGAAGAGAGTTGGTATAACTGGTCTGCTGTCTGGCCATAGCATTAGATCGGTATAAATTGCTATATATAATACTTGGGTGAAGTTCAGAAATGTAATGCACTGAAATTCTCATAGACCCCCATTCAAATATTTCTGGGTAGTTTCACCTAAAAATGCCCGGATGTGTCAAAAAAGTGGGCGGTACCCGGTTTGTTGGACTCATGTATACTGATTACGATGGCCCAAACCAGAGGGAAAAAGATGGTGGAACTGGCATTAAAAAGAAAGTATCCGGAGTATGGTAAGTAACAATAACGAATGATTATGACTGATTAGAAACGTATCACAAAAATCCCTGTCAGCGCTAGCTGTTTTCTGTCAGGCGATGTTCCCCTCCCACTCTCCACCCCGCCCCCTCCAAACTAGTTTATCCTCTCTAACTTTATATTATCTGTTTGATCGGTGTAATGTTCGCGAATAGACCATCACTATTTATTTATAATAGTGATGTTTATTTATAATAAACAATCAATGAAAAGGGAGGACTAATTCTAACAGTGACGAAATGGTAGATGTTGCCTTTCCGTATGCGTTCAGAAGAATATGGCGTCACCTTGCCATAGAAAACCAGGCTGTTTGAAACAAACCCAGTATCTAAGAAAACGTCTTACTTTACAATACAAGCAAATTCACTCTAGGAACAGGTTCACGGATCAGTTTAGCCTGTGGTTAGCCAAGCAGCCAAGTAGAATGA
This sequence comes from Urophycis tenuis, assembly GCA_036785325.1. NCBI lineage: Eukaryota > Metazoa > Chordata > Actinopteri > Gadiformes > Phycidae > Urophycis > Urophycis tenuis. The sequence goes on along the minus strand of JAXIVH010000014.1, from coordinate 7,586,170 downwards.
TATGAATAGCTAGCCACACAAAACGTAACCTGATAACTTCTTCAACTCCTTCAACACAACAAATGTAACCCCAATCTAACTTCTGCAACTCCAAGTCGTGCGCATTTTCTTCCATCCCATTTCAGACATGTAAAAAGAAAAAAATAGCCTCTTACCTTAAGTTCGAATAGACCAAATCAAAATGCTTACTGTATTTCATCATTTGCCATTTAGTGTGCTCTTACGCCCTCATGTGACATCCAGCTGCACAGGGTATTCCACCAAAGAGGAGGCGAGACTGCATGGAAGAAACATGGGTGATCTCAGACACTTTGTTGGACACCAGCTTGAAAAGCTTAGACCTGTTTGATGATGACATTGACTCATACGTCCCAACCCCATCCTCTTCCCCGACACAAACTGAAGTGGAACCCATACAGACTGAACTGGAACCAACCCCAAGCCATTCCTTGACTGAACTGGAACCAACCCCAAGCCATTCCCCGACTGAACTGGAACTGAGACAGACTGAAGTGGAACCAACTGAGGAGGAAAGGCCGCAGCCACGTCCACCAATGAGGGGCCCATGTGGTGCCCAGTGTCGTAGGAAGTGCACTGACCACATCTCAGATGACAGGCGGAAGGAGATATGGAGGCAGTATTGGGACATGACGTATACAGAGCGGCGAACCTGGATGTTCCACTCAGTCACCTCACTGGAGACGAAGAGAGTTTGTACTGCAGGGAGTCGACGTGGCCGGACGTTCAGCTACAGGCTACAAGACCAGAGAGGAGAGCCAAGACGGGTCTGCAAGATGTTCTTCCTGTCAATGCTGGGCTACCACCCAAAAAATGACAGTCTTGTTATGACCATGATGGGCAAAGCAAGCAGCAAGCCACTCGCTCCACCTCAGGACCAGAGAGAAAGGCAGGCCGCTGCAAATAAGCTGGATGCAAAGCAATTACTGGACCATATAGTCTTTCCACCCTACAGTAAGCCACTATAGACGTGAACATGCCCCACATCGATGGTACCTCCCTAGTGACATCACTATGAAAATGATGCATGGTGATTATGTGGAGAAAGGGAACGCCTGTTCGTATGAGGTGTACAGGAAGGCTGTCAGGGAGAAAAAAATCAGTTTCGCAAAACTCGGAGAGGAGGAGTGTGAGACTTGCTTAAAACATGCCGAACATGAAAAAGCCCACACGGAGGAGATGGTGGATTGCCCAGAATGTCAACGTTGGCAAAAACACAAGCAGTCTGCCCTGCAGAGTCGTCTGAGTTACAAGGAGGATGCAGAGACCAGCTTGTCCGACGGCACCTCAGTCCGGAGTGCAGACCTCCAAAAAGTCATCATGTTACCACGTATGCCTGGAGTGAAGTCTTGTGTTTTTACGCGACGTGTTGTGGCATTCCATGAGACATTTGCCTATGTGGGGAAGGGGAAAAACAAGAAGAACACCATTGCTGTCTTGTGACATGAGGGAATAGCAGGGCGAAGCGCTGCAGAAATCACATCTGCATACATGGCAGCATTGGAGAAAGAGAGGGATGTACGCCACATAATACTCTGGGTGGACAACTGCAGTGCGCAGAATAAAAATTGGTGCCTGCTCTCCTCACTCGTCACCCTAGTCAACAGTGACACGACTTCACTGGAAGACATCACCCTAAAATATTTCGAGCCGGGCCAAACTTTCATGAGTGCCGACAGTTTCCACCATGGTGGAAACTGTCCATTATATATTATATATATTATATAATTGTATATATATATATGTAAATTATCCAGGTGTTGTTATCCGATTTTGAGATGTCCAAAGTAGGTCCGAAGTAGGTCGGATTAAGATGTTTACATGCACTTAAAAAGTCCGAACGATGTCTTATACGATTAGAAATTCGAATTTCTTGCTGCATGTAAACGTACTTAGTGTGTGAGATTGCTTTGAACCTTTTGAAGGGAAACATACCGTTATCACCTTCTCAATTCAAACGATTAAGGAGGGAGAAAACCATTATAAGGCTGTTGGCGGACAAGAAGACATCCTTGAAACGTAAACACCGGGCCATAAAGAAGCAAAAGGGGGGCTTCCTTTTACCCCTGTTAACACCCGCCAATGATTGGAGATCTTATCGGGGGACTCGCTAGAAGATAATTTGCAATGGCACTGAGGAATGCGCAGAAAATGTTTCTCGTCTCCCCCCACCAGCTAAACCGTATGACTCAACCGCAGGCCACCATGAGAGAAACAGTCGAGGATGATTTGGATATCAAAATGAGAGCCGTGTTGGATGAGACGGGGTTGACGCCTGACGAAAAAATTAAAAAGTACAACGCATTGCTGCAAAGATATTTAACTTTGACAAAGCAGGGGCAGAGAGATGAACAGCGTGTAACCCTAACCCTTCAGAGGGGCGAGCCAAGTGGGCAGACCGATTATCCCCGATCCACAATGCGATCGCGTATCAAAAGAAGATGATCCGATGATTGCTGAAGTTTTAAAAAGCTTCCACCCGCGAGATCACAACAACACTGAATACATCTTTAAAAAATTATGCGAAAGTGATAAAGGTTGGAATGCAAAGGAGGAATTTGTTTATAAGGGTCAGGCTGTGAAGGTGTCTCATATGACCGATTTATTGAAACAGCTATCACATGCTTATAAATCATCGCGATCTGCTCCACCTACGGGTTGGTCACAATTTTTGAATAGCCTGGCTGATTTGAACATCCCTTCCTCCGCTGTGAAAAACCCACAAGCTTGTGAGCAGTACCGGTCCCTTAAGGACGGCACACGCGGAAAAGACACACCTCGCGCAAGACGTCTAAAGACAAAGAGACAAATTACTCTGTCACCGAGTTGGATCGGTATTTCACCATAAATAAATGTAACACGTACACACATTTTTTTTTTGGTATTGATCAATAAAGGGTTTTATTCAACATATATTTTGCGTACACTCTTTTTTTTCAATCAACAGTTAAGTACAGGATCAAAGATAACATTTTATCCGCAGCAGTCTCTAAACCCTTGTAGAGAACAGTTGTGTTGTTTTGACACGCCAATTACTTTATTTCTTAGGCGATGTTGTCGCACAAAGTCGTACACCATACGATAATTTTTTACCACATCCTCGCTATACAAAGACAGTACTTGGTGGTAAGATAACCCCCAGACGGAATGACAGAGATAAAAGATGCAGTGTTGGCCGCAGACGGTTGATAAGGGGTGTTGCAGTTGACGCTTGTGGTACTTGATGCTTCGAGAACGTTTTTCCAAAAACTGTAAGATGCTTGAAGGATAGTAATCAAAGTCAGGGGGTAATCCAAAAGAATCAAAAAAGGTGGCTTCGCCTCCCTCTTCTAAGGTTAAAGCTAACCAGTGTTCCCCTGGCATATGAGCAGGGTGCGTGTTGACTATAAAGTAGGCCGGTGTCTGGAAGGTTGGATTCAGCAAGGGCAATAGGTCACAAGCCCACACTCCACAGAATACATCTCCCAGCAAACGATTCAGAATACTCTCTATCTGAAGATTATCCTTTTTTTTTTATTTCAAATTAGTAGTAATCCACAAGCACCTGTCTTTTCGCATTGATCTCCAGAATTGAATCAAAACATGCATAGACGATAAGGGTGGTGGTTTGCGGTAACGGGGCTCTGAATCTCATCTCTAGTCTTAAATTACCAGAGGAGATGGGAGACAACGCATCATTGTCATCAGCCGGGTTGAGATTAAACGCAAACAGAGAGTATCCGTTGTTAAATTCCTCTCGATCGATACTAAGGGGTAAATCCTTGAGGTGTCTCCCCGTAGCCAGGAACATGTTGTAAAACTCTCTCACTGATAAGCCATTGTTAAACTGGGGCTGGAAAGCCTTAGATAGTATCTGCTTTCCATCCTGACAGGGAGCTAGATATTCTACATCGTTGTGAATAAAATTGAAGGGCGACAGGTCTCTTCTCCCAGTGAAAGCTTCGTGGTGCACCATACCCAAAACTGTATATTTTGGCATAGCCCCCAGAAAAAGATTCTCCTGGCTGCATATTCTAGAGTTTTCCGGAATAGAGTATGTTTTCACATTGACACGCGAGATGGGGTAGAGCGCAGTAGGGGGCAGATAATGTGTGAGCATCTTCAGTGCTCTGAAGCACTGTGATTCTGTAGAGATAGAAAAAACATACAGAGTACATGCATGATGCCCCCTTCCAACACAACTGTGTGGTCTCGCACAGAGATGTCGGCTCCATCTCGTAGGACAGTGAGGATGGCAACAGACGCACCTTGCAGCACTGGTGCCAAAGTGTCAGTGTCCTGAGGAAAGATAACAGATTTTTACTATTATTAAGAGTTTAGAAAAACCAAGACAAACTAGAAAGAGCATTTACTGAAGAAAAAGTGTGTGACCGCTGAAAAGGTCTATGTTAAAGCTGAAAAGTATAACTTGTAGGCTGAGATATGATTGGCGACATAAGGGCTAAAAACAGTTGAAATGTTAAAAAGGCAGAAGAAAATGGGCAGCTATACACTGGAACATGACAGCCAAAGAAATTTGATGAACCAATTGTAGCATAGCTGAAGTAATAGCTGAGAATAGTTTTAGTAGTTTAGAAGTACAACTTGCGAAATGGAGGTTGATTTACATTAATTAAAATAAAAAAAAGTTAGTGTATGAACAATGTATGAAAATATAAACAAATCAGACAAATATGTAACATGAAGAGTGAGAAAAAGGGCTGAAACTGTTGTACAGGAGAGAGATGCATAAAATGCATGCCATGACATGGCTGTAAATTCTGAAATTTAGAGCGAGTTTCAAACCGAAGCCCCATCTGCTTATCTCTGAAAATGTTTGTACTGGAGTCTATGGGCAACAGGGAGGGAAATGGCCTCACTTAAAGGATCATCCTTCAAATTTTGGAAGTATCTGCTTTCAGCATGCACACTAATAATTCGTTTAAGAAAGATTTACCTATCCCTGAAAGTAGACCTATCCCTGAGCGGATCTAACTTGCAGTTCCAGTCCCCTGCAATTATGTAGTCACCTGGGAGGGATGCCAGCATGAGAAATAAATTTGTTTAAAAAAATTAGGGCCATATACATTTATCAGATTTAAGGTTGTTGACAGCAGTGATCCCTGAACAATCAAGAACCTACCAAACTTATCCTTAATTACGTTGGAGACCTGATAGGATTTGTCAATAAGATCAAGAACGCTGCAGCACACCTTGTGTTCAACCGAAACAAATTCTCCCACATGACCCCCCTCATCCAAGACCTTCAGTGGCTTCCTGTAGTGGCTCGCATCAAATTCAAGACGATGCTACTGGCCTACAAAGCTGTAAATGGAACTGCCCCTACCTACCTCCAAACATTAGTGAAACACCATGCCCCTGCCTGAGCACTCCGTTCAACTACCTCAACTGGTCGACTGATACTGCCATCACTAAAAGGAGGAAAAGGTCGGATGGCGAAATCTCAACTCTTCCCCATTTTGGCACGGCAATGGTGGAATGAGCTTCCTGCCAATGTCAGGGCTGCAGAGTCACTCCCCATCTTCCGGAAGAGACTCAAGACCCACTTGTTCAGAGTTCACCTGAACCCTGCATAACCCTACCCTCATACTCTCAATTTGTCTTGGCACTTCAATGGCTCTTTGTAATTTGGCACTTAGATAGCTCATTGTAACTTGGCACTTAGTCAGAGATGTTGAAATGCTTGAAACTTGTTCTGGTGACTTTCTTACTGTATTAGCAGCAATGAAATGTTTCACCTTCTTATGCCAAATGTACTCTTTGTAAATCGCTTTGGATAAAAGCGTCCGCACCTATTACTGGGTTTTCCTGGTTTTGGAAGCAATGTTATTAATGCACCTGTCATCGATTCGGGTAAGTTTAAAATGCTTCCAGAAACATTTCCATTAATGGTTTAAGTAATTTAGTTTTGAATGTTTTATACAAATCTGCTGGGATCCCATTAGGTCCCGGTGCTTTACCTGCCTTCATGCCATCTATAATACTTACTTCTTCCTGTGTAAGGTCTGCCACTCGTTGCTCAACAAACTCCTGAGAAATAGTGGGGATATTTAACTTGTCCAAAAACACTCTTTGGGTTGTGGATCAAATTCAGTTTGAGACTTATACAGATTGTCATAATAATTTTGAAATTCTTTATTATCATTAATGATTGAAGTCATGGTCTTTCTCATTTCTAGCTGTTTAATCTGCCAGGCTAGAAGTTTGCCAGGTTTTCCCCTTGCTCATAAAATGTTTGGTGAGCCTGCGCATACTAGAGGCCGCTCTAGTAGATGATAATTTATCATACTCTGCTCTCAAGAGCATAAGTTCTTTTCCTGCTCCAGGGGTATTATTTCTAAACACTTCCACTTGTAGAATTCGTATTTTAAATTCTAACTGTTGCTTTTTCTGGCACGCTTGTCTGGATTTAGATTCAGTGTAACTAATGATGTGCCCCCTTAAGTATGCCTTAAAGGCATCCCACCTGACGACGTTTGTGGGGTGTTGACACTAAAATAATGATCTATTTCTTCCCCCACATACTTAACAAACTCTTTATCATGCAACCACTTCCTATTTAAGCTCCACCTAGGTGGATCTCTAACAAGATTAACATCTGTGTGTATGAGACAACATAAACCATGATCAGATATAAGTATACTGTCGTAGTAACAGTCTTGTATTTTTTACATCAGTAATGCGGAAACTAAAAAGTAATCAATATGCGAGTATGTTTGAAAGGTAAGTGAGTGACAGGATTAAGCGATGTTGTTAGGTTTCAAGTATCTCCACATGTCTAGTAGATCTAATTCTTGAATAAAGTGGTGAATAGTCGGTCTACTTTACGATGAGTTTTGTCAGTCCCGGTAGACCTATCCCTGAGCGGATCTAACGTGAGGTTCCAGTCCCCTGCAATTATGTAGTCACCTGGGAGGGATGCCAGCATGAGAAATAAATTTGTGAAAAAAAAACTGCATCTACATTAGGGCCATATACATTTATCAGATTTAAGGTTGTTGACAGCAGTGATCCCTGAACAATCAAGAACCGACCAAACTTATCCTTAATTACGTTGGAGACCTGATAGGATTTGTCAATAAGAATCATCACTACCCTGGCTTGTGAAGTAAACGACGCTGCGTAAATTCTTCCTGGCCACCTCCTACCAATTCTTATGTTGTCCTCTGACAGGGTGTGAGTCTCTTGTTGAAATACCATGTTCGAATTAGTGTCTTTTAGTTCATTCTTTACTTGTTAGATTTTTTTTTCTTTATCTTCTGCAATTCCAGGATGTAAATTTAATTTCTATCTTCTGTGGCATTCAAGATGGTGTGAGGGTCCTTTAACATAAATACATTTTCTAAGAGCATTAACACATTTAAAGGAAAACACTGTCGTTTTTCCATACTGAACTACGTTCTTCCCTGATCTTAGACGAACGAGTTGATACATACCTCTCTCGCCTTCATGCGTGCACTCGATCACTCTGGCGCTACTTCGCTAGCATGTAGCTTGGCCCGAAATAACACCTGGGAGCACTTCGATGTCGGCGCAGTAATATCATCAAAAGATCCTCTTCCCCTCCCCATGTTACTTCTGTCAATAGAACCAACGTGACTTTTTACTTCTACTACTACAGGTAGTGCAGGTGACGGCGTGCAGGTCACGTTGGTTCTACTGACCGTAGTAACGGGGAGAGGATCTTTTAGGAGTGATGATATTACTGCGCCGACTTTGAAGTGCTCCCAGGTGTTATTTTGCCATACATTATAGTTATCCTTTTTATCCGCTTAGAAAATTTCCATGTTTCATTTTGTGTAACCATACTTGGGTTGTGTAACTACTCACGTAACCTTATTCAAAAAGGGACAACATGGAAGTGCTTGGTTGCTTCTAACATGACCCCGTTTGGATCCTAAGGAATATATTGGGCCAAGCTACATGCTAGCAAAGTAGCATTGCGCGCCAGAGCAATCAAGTGCACGCATGAAGGCGAGAGAGGTATGTATCAACTTGTTTAAGATCAGGGAAGAACGTAGTTCAGTATGGAAAAATGGTGGCGTTTTCCTTTAAACAAAAGAACGTACATTGAACATAGTGAACCATAGTGAACAAACACCAACATTTACCCAATTAAATGGGAAACCCCCCCACCCCTTACTTATTGCTTCCGATTACGACTTCGGACAGATCTCCGGATCAGTCCACCAAACCTTAAAGTCGTTACAAAAATAAAACGTATTCACTTCTCCTGCTCCATATTACTTAACCACATAAACACGGTTAAATAAAATATACACTTATATGTGCAGATAGTAAACTGCCATTATTTAGGTTCTGAAACTATCACGTTATTCAGCATCAGCAAGTAAAAGGAAAATCACTCAAAAACAAAACAAAACAAAACAAATATATGAATATAAGACTGTCAGGACTACTCCAGTATCATATTATATGCTTGTTGTATAAAGACATATTCCCTGAGCCCAGTTTAACATGAGTGCAAACTTTAAGTGTCGTAGTGTCATCTCACCTTTGATCCCAGTATAGAAAGAAAATTCACTGAAATATTTATGAATATGTCCATACACACACCAGCATTCGAAATGTTTTCGTCCAGCTTCTTCCTTTATCTTGCTTATGAAGGCTTGCACCTCGGTCGGACTGTTGAACGTGTGTGTTTGTTCCTTGTACGTTACCACCAATTTAGCTGGAGGGATGAAGCTCCGAAGCTGCTGGCGCGCTGTGTTGTACTTCCGCCGTTGTTTGTGCACTTCAGTGGCGAGGTCATTGTTGAATCGCACGTTTTGGTTTTTGTAGAGGACGTCCTTTTTGGTTATTGCTGCCTTAATAACAGCCATTTTGTGCTTGTAGCTCACAAACTTCATAATCAAGGTTCTTGATGGTGCATCGTTGCCTCTCCTCGGCCCGACCCAGTGCACTCTCTCCATCACTATTGGACTCCTCAGAAGGGCCATGTCCAGCACTTCCGGTATCCAACCTTCCAAAAAAGAACAGGGTTCCGGCCCCTCAGCACCCTTGGGGAGGCCCACCACCCTCAGATTGTTAAGTCATGACCTGGTCTCCAATTCGATGATTTTCTCCTCCAGAGCTTTATTTCTTTCTGTCCGCGTGTGGACTGTCCCGCGCAACTCAGCGTATTTGTCCTCTACAGTTGACACTCGTACCTCCGCTTGAGCTATTCGTTCAGTACAGTCTGCCAAGTATTTCTTAGTTTCCTCAACAGCAGCCAGAATCCCATCCAGTCTCGTTGAAAACTCACACTTTAAACTGCTTATCGCCGTCAAAATTTCCTCTTTAGCCCCGGTGAGCTCATTGCTATTCTGCCCCAGAGCGTCCATATTGTCATTTGCCTCGGGGGAGGCGCCAGCCTCGTTGCTAGCGCTAGCCTCCCTGCTAGCTTTATGCTTCGTGCTGTTCGCCCTGAAACCAGTCAGCTTCGCCTGCGTCTGTTCTTTCCCATTTTCTTCGTTCGGCTTTGCTTGTTTTGGCATCGTCAGGTCTAGCAACGTCCTGCACTCTCAGGCAGAGTGCTGGTGTTTTATATCAGGATTCATCCAGGATTTCGAGGATGCCGAATATGAGAAACTAAACCAGCCGAAGTCAGCGTTGAGCTCATCCCCATCCTTCAATCAGCCGACTGTGAGTGACGACTTGAACCATACAGCAGGGATAGTAAGAGGTCACATATAAAATTATTGAATTAATCAGAGGTGTATAGTAACTAAGTAGATGTACTTCGTTACACTACTTAAATATTTTTTTTGAGTATTTGTACTTTACTTGAGTTTTTTTTTTTAATCAGGACTTTTACTTTTACTTCACTACATTTAAAAGTAAAAAATATATACTTTTACTTTGTTACTTTGACATTTGTCAAAGTAAATTTCCAAATTAAAATAGTCAAAGAATTATCTGGAATGTGCGGGTCCAAGAGGACGAAAATAACCATGTATAGTACTGAAGGTAAATGCGGGCCCAAAAAGCCCAAAAAGAGCACAGCTAGCTGTGGACACTTTTAAAAATCAGCTTCTGCTGAGAATGAACCGCAAGTTCAACTTCTCCACTTGAACCAGAAATTTGGTTTGTGTGGTGTTACTGTGCCTCAGCTCATGAGGATTCCCCCAACATAGTTAAAAAGCGAAAAAGTGGTTCTTATGTTAAATGTTAAAGACATTGTTTATTTTTTGAGTGGTATTCTATACAACATTTCATTCACCTGAAAAAGTTAAATCAAAAACAAGGAGAATAATTTTGGGTTGTTTTGCTTCTTTTCATTCATATTAAAATACTTGTACTTGTACTTTTACTTTTGATACTTAAGTATATTTTTTCACAAGATACTTTTGATACTTAAGTACATTAAATGTGAGCTACTTTAAGAATTTTAAGTAATTTTCCTTTAGGTGACTAACTTTTACCAAAGTCATTTTCAGTTATGGCACTTATACTTTTACTTAGTTATTTTTTTCAAGTACTTTATACACCTCTGGAATTCATTTGCCTCGACGAACAGCCTCTATCCTTTGTGGAGGATACAGAATTCCGTCACCTCCTAACCTGCCTTGATCCACACTACATTAATCGATTGATCCCATCCCAAGTGGAGTGCGGATCGGGCCGGAATTTTCTGTCCGAGCCCGGACAGAAATGACAGATTTACGTCTGCGTTTATGAAAGCCCGCCTTTATTAAGCAACTGCATGGCATTTGGAAATGTCAACAAACAGATGAGCGCAATATGCGCGGGTTAATGCGTGGCTAAATTTAAAATCGTGCAGATGTGACCAAGCCCGACCCGAACCCGAGCATATACTGTATTTCTACTGTGTTTTTTTCAATACAGTGAATTCATAGTTAGTTTCATTTCTACAAATGGTGCACACTCTGCCGGATTAAAGGTAAAAGATGTGGAAGATTACCATACCCCTGCCATTCTGTGATCCGCAGTGATCAGCAATCGGCAGATCATGATTTTGGTGATCGGTAATCATTGATCGGTCCCAAAATAGATGATCGGAGCATCTCTACAAGTGAGTAAAAAAAAGAGTAGACTATTTCTATTGGACTGTCCGATGCGAAACCACCATCTGGAGTTTAGGAGGCAGTGGGTTCTGCTGTGAACCCACTGCCTGGAAAACCTGGAGGTCACTGCAGGTTGGACTCATGAGGTCTGGTCAATGAGTCAGGCTGGTTAACACCACATCACTGTGTCCTCTTTAGCTGCTGGTCAGGCCAAAAGCCTCTCTATTTCTCCTGGACAATCACTTCCAGTTACCTGTGAAACACTTTCAAACAAAATGACAACAAAAAAAGTTGGAACTTTGACCTGCATACTGTGCTGTGAATACATCTAAAAAACACAATTAAAACAACAACTACACTAAATAAACAAGAGTCTCGGTTTGAGATTTTGAAGATTACCTGTGCTTCTTGAAACCTGCATAGAGAAAATACAACCCAAGTAGCACCGTCTGTAGGAAAGACAAGGCACTTTATAATCGCTCTTTGTAACTTGGCACACAGCCAGATATGTTTTATACTAGTAATGGTTAATCTAGCAATTGAAATGCTTAAAACTTGTTGTGGTGACTTCTTACTGTATTAGCAGCAATGAAATGTTTCACCTTCTTAAGACGAATGCACTCTTTGTAAGTTGCTTTGGATAAAAGTGTCTGCTAAATGCCCTCAATGTAAATGTAAGGCACACATTTGCAGACTAGATGCGAAAAAACGTACGAGCCAAAGCAACAAGTAATGCACCTATTGATCGGCCACCGCTTGTTATCGGCCGATATACACACCAAACGCGTGATCGGGGATAGGCCGATCTCCGACACTTACAGCCAAACCTGACAGCCCTCCTTGGATGGCTGCTGCCCACTCAAAGGTTAGCTGCTGCGTGAGGAAGCCGCCCATCATGGGACCATACAACGTCCTCAGGAGGAGAAGAATTAGAATCAATTAGAATCAAAATTCTTATCATCAGTTAATTCACACTGAGCGCAGTGTGTTTACAGTGTGACGGATATTGTTGGGTGAACAACAATAGACTAGCTGGACTAGAACCTACCCCATGGACCAGGACGCCTCACACAGTCCGGACATCATTCCTAGAGTACTGAGTCCTTCTTCGAAGCCCTGCTCACTGTACCCCAAGAAGACCATTCCGAATGATTAAAATAAATATAAGTCATATATTGTGATGTTAGAATCATATTCAGTAGGGCTGTAACGATATGTGTATCGAAATCAAAATTGCGACACTCAGAGCCACGAAACTGTCTCGTGGTGTGAGAAGGCAGAATCGTGACACGCCCTTTCTAACTCCCAGTTATTCTTCCAGTCCAGATCCAGCCACATGATATGAGCTGTTCAAATAACTATTATTTTTATTTTACATTTTTATAATATTTTAAAATACGTAGGCCTGAAACACAAAACTAATTGGGGATTTGTTTTGCCTACCTGCAAGCACCCTGCAACTGCGTGTCATGTGACAACCTTTCAGTCATGTGACGCTTGCCTACAAAAAAGATTAGCTCAAAAACGTGGGTGCTAGATTGCGACAATGGCTAGTTCAGGAAACCCCGAAATTGCAGACCCTCCAGCCACATTTCAGCTACCCGATTGAGCAGAAGGATGGGAATCGTGTAGTCGACAAGAGCCGTACAATTTGCCATAAGCAGGGCTGTAGTGGAGGGTAAACGCACTTAAACGTCGTTTACGCACCTCTGGGATTTAGGAAATAGCGTTTATGCACCTCTAAATAGCGTTTACGCACCTCAAAGTTCCGTGTGCCTTATATTCTGCCATTTGAATAATCGGAAATAAATTTGGTATCATTTTAAAACACCTAAGACAAAGTTTCATATTGTTGAACAAATTAACGCTGTGGTCTGAATCATTTTCATCTGCGCTCTATTATGGTCTGTGACCCTCCAATCAGTGCCTTGCGGCTACAGCGGCAACACCAATCAGGATCCAGGAAGTATGTAAACACAACGCCTTCACGTTGTGGATTAGCCTGCCAGCCAGCCTGTCATCGATGAGCCATGGATATCAGGTGATTTTTGAAGAGACCATCGAGTGCTCCCACTCCCACAGATGCCCGCAAAAGGTCTCAAGTACAAAGTAAGACTGAAGATGATCAATTCACATGAGTTGTTTTTGTGCTTTATAAATCAATTTTACTTGAGGAATTATTAAATGACTACGAGCATTCAGATTGGCCAATGTGTTGCCATGCTATCCGTGTTCTGCCCTCGTCATCGTCCTCCAGCGAAAATGTCAAAACAAGCAAAAGTCAGTCAGAGTTTTACTGTCGATATCAAACTTCGGTTTTGGTGTATCGACGTCGCTATAGCTCGGTCGCTATGTTAAAGCCTCAATTTGGTTTTCAGTGTAATTGGCAGGCTGTTTAACTGGTGTTCTCAGCTCCACAACTCTTAAATTCAACATATTCTTTTCAGGCAGTAATGGGACTGGCAATGATGCAGAGAGCACAGGGAGAGGAGAAACAGCAGGAGGTCAAATTGAGAGAGAAAGAGTGAGGAGGCTGGTGAGAGAACAAAATCATGACAGTGGAGAAGAGGAAAGAGGAGGAAATGAAAGAACAACAGAGAATGAAGAAACAGAGAAAGGGGAGACAGAGAAAGATGAACTAGAGGGAGGAGATGAAGAAACAGGTAGTATGAGAGGAGTAAGAGAAGAACATGCCACTGCAAGGCAGGACCTCACGTGGAGGACAATGAGGCCCTCTGGGCACTACTGTGAAAAGGATGCATACTAACACACAAACATACACACATGCCATAAATAGATAGTTCTCAATCTACACATACTTTTCTTTACTGTTGAAATTTAAATAACTTGAAATTTAATGAACTACAAACACATTCATTGACTGTCATTGATACAGCAGATACACCTGCTACGGCACCATCCCGAAATAAATTTGAGTGGAGCCAAGAAACTCCAGCAACAACAGCCTACACTGACAAATTTATTCCAGGCTGAGTTGCCAATTAATTCGGACCGCGCTAAAAAAAAAACGAGGGCAATTGGAATTTTTATGGCTATGGATATGCGCCCCTTTTCTGTGGTCGAGAACGAGGGGTTCAGAAATTTACTGAAAGTGTGTGTGTGTGTATGTGTGTGTGTGAGCGAACAGCTGAGTGGACGTGTAGTAAATGCCATGCCTAGAAACCTGATTTGCCGGGTGCGCGTGTATGTGTGTGCGTGTGTGTGCACGCACACACATGTTATACCATTGGTTATTTATTTATCCAGTTTTCCTATATTGTTAAGTCCAAGTCTGCTACCTCAGAATGAAAGGAAAGCTATTTAATTTACTTTGTATTATGAGAATAACTTGAGTGACATGGTGTTTTGAATCCTTTCCTCAATGGAGTTCAATTCCATTTATTTTTCAACAGTATTATTTTGTTACAGAAAAGAGAGAAATCTTTGGTTATTTATTTATTTTTGCTAACTTTAATATTATTCTTTCTGTTCAAGTCTGTTCTTCCAAAATATTTGTTATTAAATGTTACATTATGTTAATTGTTATATAAGTAAATGTTGTTAAAATAAAATGTTTTTTAAAAATTAAAAAAAATTGTGGGATGTATCGAACCGTGGGTCAAAAATCGTGATACAAACCAAATCGTGAGTTGGTGTATCGTTACAGCCCTAATATTCAGGCTCCACAGAGGCTATGGGAATATGGCGTATGTCATTCTGAAGGAACTCACTGTGCTGATGCAATGACCTCTGGTAACGTAGGCACCAGACCCATACCCAAACCGAATCCAATCACACACAGTGTGAAGATCAGCAACCACAGCTGGCTACCGGGAAGGAACACAGAACACGACAGGGAATGTCACTTGACTTTGCCCCCGGAAGGAGTGTAGTGCCACTTTGACAGTGAACTTGGCACACCTGGTAATGTGAAGAAACGGTGCCAGCCCGAGGAGACAGAATCCGAGTCCAGAGAGGAGGCCGCCGCCGACCATCAGCCAACGTCTTGTGGTCTGAAATGACAGAGAGGAGTCTGTTACGACGGTGTAGGGGCGAGCAGTGAGTGTAGCCACATGGCTTCATTCAGAAGACAAACACGGCCAACCTCGATGGCTCAAAATGTATGCTCAATGCTTACTACGACCACAACAGCGCGCGCCTTAACATTCCCTCCTGCCGGAGTTTTCAGAGGTTTATGACGCCGAGACTCACCGGATATTTATCAGCAAAGAAACCAAGGATCGGTGCGCTCAGACTGTAAGGCAAGGAGAACCCCAGGAAGATTAGGCCCACGTAGCCTGGGGTGAGATGGAACTAGACACAAGATGTGAGGTTATATTTAATCATTCATACCATAATAATGAATAATATACTTAATTGACACAAGATGTGATGTTATATTTGACAAAGCGTGGGAATGGGAGGCCGCAATGCCCCCTGCTTCTTTGGAAACATGAACATGACATTTACATTTACATTTAGCAGACGCTTTTATCCAAAGTGACTTACAAAGAGTACATTTGTCATAAGAAGGTGAAACATTTCATTGGAGATAATACTGTAAGAAAGGCTCCAGAAAACGTTTTAAGTTTTTCAATTGCTAGGTTAACCATTGCTAGACAACATCTCTGGCTAAGTGCCAAGTTATAAAGAGTGATTATAAAGTGCTAAGACATACAACATAAGAGAGCATAAGGGTAGAGTATGGATGTTATGCAGGGTTCAGGTCAACTCTGAACAAGCGAGTCTTGAGTCTCTTCCGGAAGATGAGGAGTGACTCTGCAGTCTTGACATTGGCAAGGAGCTTGTTCCACCACTGCGGTGCCAAGAGGGAGAAGAGTTGTGATTTCGCCATCCAACCTTTTCCTCCTTTAGTGATGGTGGTACCCAAGGCCGCTTTAATACACGGGCTTACCTGGGCTGAAGCCCAGGGGCCTCCCAAGTTCAGGGGCCTCCCATGTTCAGGATCACGATGAGCTGAAATTTGTCTCATTGTTTTGTAACTTGTCAGGTTTTCTGTGGGCTCACCTATCAGAATGTCTGCAGTTAGTTTGGGGGTGTCGGGTGTCCGGTGTCCCTTTCTGATTGAGTGACAGTAGGCTAAGCAGAAAATGTCTGGGAGGACGTTTGAAAGTGGTGCCCAAAAAAGAAAAAAAATTATAAAGAAGGAGTTGCCCGAAAAGGAGCTACTAAAGAGTATCCCTAAGCTCACTGGATTTTTTAAACCAGCTGCGGCTGCTGACGATGGACCCAGCACCGGAGGAAGCCCGCTATGTCACACAAGAGAAGGAGCGGAGGAGGCTCACTAATCTCAGTAACGGAGAGTGTGTGCCCAGAGAATGGCTCCGTTATTCACCATCAGCGGGTAGTGTGTTTTGTTTTGCATGCAAAATATTTGGCGAGAACAAGTAAAAGTCAGCATTTGTTAGCGGGGGTTATTTTGACTGGAAATATGCTAATGATCATTTAGCAGAACATGGAAGCTGTGACATTCACAGAAAAGCCATGATCGCTTACATTGTCATATCGTTTGAAATCATACTATCACACATTTTGGTCTTATTATCACCATAAGTTGCTGTGTGTGGTTGTTAAATAAAGTGTCTTGTGTTTATGTTCAAGTGGGCTCAGTGATATGTTAATATCAACATTATGGTGTTTTCCGGCTCAAAGAGGGAAAACTCACTGTTGTATGTCTCGAAAGAAAGTAATGCATTTTGTGATGTAGATTACCTCGATATTACACTTTTTTTTAAATGAACATTTTAAAATGAGACTCTATAGATCGAGTGGATGGGGGGCCTACAAAACCTCTCAGCCCAGGGGCCTAACATTAGGTTAAGGCGGCCCTGGTGGTACCAGTCGACCAGCTGAGGTAGTTGAGCGGAGTGCTCAAGCAGGGCCATGGGATTTCATTAACTCTTGGAGGTAGTTGGTTCCATTTGCGGCTTTGTAGACCAGTATCATTGTCTTGAATTTGATGCGAGCCACTACAGGGAACCAGTGGAGGTCATGGAAGAAGGGTCACATGGGAGAATTTGTGTTGGTTGAACACGAGGCGTGCTGCAGTGTTCTTAATCTGCTGCAATGGTTTTATCGCGGTTACAGGGAGTCCAGCTAAGAGCGAGTTGCAGGAGTCGAGGCGGAAGATGACAAGTGCTTGGGTCAGGAGTTGTGTTGCTTCCCTCGTGAGGAATGGCCGGATCCTGTGGATGTTGTCCCATCCATCCATCCATCCATTTCCTCCCGCTTATCCGGGGTCGGGTCGCGGGGGCAGCAGCCTGAGGAGAGAAGCCCAGACTTCCCTCTCCCCAGCCACTTCGTCCAGCTCTTCCGGGGGGATCCCGAGGCGTGCCGAGAGACATAGTCCCTCCAGCGTGTCCTGGGTCTTCCCCGGAGCCTCCTCCCGGAGGGACGTGCCCGGAACACCTCCCCAGGGAGGCGTCCAGGAGGCATCCTCACTAGATGCCCGAGCCACCGCAACTGGCTCCTCTCGACGCAGAGGAGCAGCGGTTCTACTCTGAGCCCCTCCCGGATGACCAAGCTTCTCACCCTATCTCTAAGGGAGAGCCCGGACACCCTGCGGAGGAAACTCATTTCGGCCACTTGTATTCGCAATCTCGTTCTTCGAACGAGAACGGTCGAACGCCTTCTCCAAGTCCACAAAGCACATGTAGACTGGTTGGGCGAACTCCCATGCACCCTCGAGGACCGCGCTAAGGGTATAGAGCTGGTCCACAGTTCCACGGCCGGGACGAAAACCACATTGCTCCTCCTGGATCCGAGGTTCGACTATCCTACGGACCCTCCTCTCCAGGACCCCCGAATAGACCTTACCGGGGAGGCTAAGGAGTGTGATCCCCCTGTAGTTGGAGCACACCCTCCGTTCCCCCTTTTTGAAGAGGGGAACCACCACCCCGGTCTGCCAATCCAGAGGCACTGCCCCCGATGTCCACACGATGCTGCAGAGACGTGTCAACCAAGACAGCCCCACAGCATCCAGGGCCTTTAGGAACTCGGGGCGGATCTCGTCCACCCCTGGGGCCTTGCCACCGAGGAGCTTTTTAACCACCTCGGCGATCTCAGCCCCGGAGATAGGAGAGTCCCCCCCCGGGTCCCCAGACCATGCTTCCTCAGTGGAAGGCGTGTTGGTGGGATTGAGGAGGTCTTCGAAGTATTCCCCCCACCGATTCACAACGTCCCGAGTCAAGGTCAGCAGCGCCCCGTCCCCACCGTACACGGTGTTGACAGAGCACTGCTTCCCCCTCCTGAGACGTCGGATGGTGGTCTAGAACCTCCTCGAAGCCGTTCGGAAGTCATTCTCCATGGCCTCACCGAACTCCTCCCACACCCGAGTTTTTGCCTCCGCAACCGCCGAAGCCGCGCTCCGCTTGGCCCGCCGGTACCCATCAGCTGCCTCAGGATTCCCACAGGCCAAAAAGGTCCGGTAGGACTCCTTCTTCAGCTTGACGGCATCCCTTACCGCTGGGGTCCACCAGCGGGTTCGGGGGTTGCCGCCGCGACAGGCACCGACGACCTTACGGCCACAGCTCCGGTCGGCCGCTTCGACAATGGAGGTACGGAACAAGGTCCACTCGGACTCTATGTCCCCCGTCTCCCCCGGGACATGGTTGAAGCTCTCCCGGAGGTGAGAGTTGAAGCTCGTTCTGACAGGAGATTCAGCCAGACGTTCCCAGCAGACCCTCACAGTACGTTTGGGTCTGCCAGGTCTGACCGGCATCTTCCTGGCGCTGCCAGTACCAGGACCAATCGCAGCCCTTGCGGTCTCTGTTGTGCGTTGACAGAGTGACGGATACTTAAAAAATATTTCAGGCCGACGGAGACGACGCAGAGGCTCTCCGTCAGGCTCTCCGTCGACGTGGAGGGCTCTCCGTAACCGACGTACGGCACTTTACGCAGGAGTATAAACTAGGCTTTACACCCACGTTCCTTGCGGTCGGTGAGGCGTATACTGTGACGCCCTCGACCGAGACCAGACAGACAGACATACTTTAATGATCCCTGAGGGAAATTGCATTTGTTACAATACTCCAGGGAAAAAAAAAGAAAGAAGAGACAGACACTTTATGTATAGTGGAGTGTTAGAATATATAAATATAAACCCAGTGACGTGCAGTCAGGGTAGGCAGGGTAGGCAGTGCCTACCTGAGTAAATTTCATAAAATAAAATAAAACGATATATATTTTTTAAATTATTCTTAAAAGCCCACACTCAAGTCACAAACAATGACGTTAAAATGGAATTTCAATTGTATAAAGTTAATCTACGTCTCATTTAAGGTCAAAACCCATAAAACACGGCGCAAACACGGCGATTCACAACATTGTAAACGTTAACACGGCGATTCACAACGTTGAAGTACGCAAAGCAAACCTGCCGCGGAAACGCGCAAGCAAGCTTTCCCGGCGTAAGCTTGCATGCATTCCAAAGGCAAGGGTAGGCTCTGCCGGCTCTGCTTATTCATTCATTGACTTCAACGCAGTGAATTTCGAAGTTTGCGCATGCGTATCACATAGTTTACGCGAAAGTCTACGGGCGAGCAAAAGCACTGCTTATTGCCAAATATGGCAAATACAGACCCAGAGAGGCTCTGCTTATGGCGGGAATGCGAGCCAATCACAGCTGCTAAGATGGAAAATTGTTACAATATCAGATATAGCGCCTTTGGCGCCTTAAGTCAGCACACTGGAGTATTTTATATGCATTTTAGCTGTAAGTCAAAGCCAGATCCTAAGCATTATAATGTCTACCATTGTGCGTATTAAAAGTTGGATTACCAGCAATAGATGCTTGTCATCAACCAAGGCAGGCCTACACCACCATTCTTGCACTTTTTAAACTGCTAAATTGTTTATCTGCTTGTATTGCACACTTTGCAGCCTGTGACATGTTATGATGAACTGATTAATGATGGTGTGTATATACGTGTGTATATGTTGTTCAACAAATATTCTTGTATTTTGTTCAAATTCCCCTTTTAAAGATGCAGCTGTATTTATCAATATTATCTCAGCTTTTGTAGTATAGGCATATTAGCCTATATATTGTTTAAAATGTGATGTACAAGTTCTGCCAGAATGGTTCTGTAGCTCAAAATGAGAACAATTATATTGTGAGAAATGGAGTATTAACATGAAAGTATATTAATAGCGAGTGTATGTTGGAATTTACATTTGTTAATGGTCACTGCCTACCCTGCCACAGACCTCACCGCACGCCACTGTATAAACCTATGTAAAATATAAACCTATGTAATACAATATACAAAAATATACATAAAGAAATGAAAATATACATAAATGTACATACATCCAGGCATACACTAAGAGGTAATAGCATACACAAGGAGCATGCATACACAAGGAGCATGTGTAGCATGTCGGATTATATGTAAGACGTAGACAGTAGGTTCCTCTGAGGGCAGTCCTTCCCCGGTGTGATTACAGAGCCTAGAGATCTGGCATATAGGGAGAACAGAAGCGCTCCTAGTACTGAGCCTTGAGAGACAGCAGTGTTTAGCGAGCGCGGTTTGGACAGGGAGCCATTCCATGTGACCTGTTTAAGTGTGATCCATAAGGTAAGATGTAAACCAGGCTAGCGCAGTGTCAATAATGCCGAGTAATGACGTCGGCAGCATTGTTACACCAGATTTTTGTTACCTTCTCTATCGCAAACAAGGACAAGGTGGCGTCCAGGAATCCCAGTCCTGAGCTTAACGCGAAGATGAAGAAACAGAGGAGCAACACTTTTGGGAGCATCAGCAGTTGGAAGAAGGAATCCCCTGAAGGCTCTGCATCTGTGTGACAAAAAAAAAAAAAACACAACGATATCGTATCATGTGATCAGTTGTCACCACATCATCAAAGTTATCACCTTCTTTTTCATGTTCTGAAACAGCTGAGCCCTTACCACAGCTCGGCATGACAATGGCGTTAAACGGAACCATCAGCAGCAGGATGCAGCCCAGAACGAGGAAGGGAAGGTGGTACCCGGCGGCCTGGAACAACCAGCCTCCCAGCGGTGGCCCCAGAATGAGACCCAGTCCCGCAAACATCTCCAGACTACCCTGGAACGCAAACAAAGGGAAAGGAGGCTTGTGCATTTCAATTGGGAACACTGTAGGAGCTACTGTAGAAAAATGGAAGCATGTCAGCAAAACAGTTTGTTGGCGTATACTGTATGTGGACAGGAGGGACACAATGAGGCATGCATTTGTGCTTGTGTTCACACACCTGGCCAACATGCCAGTAACATCGTGGTAGGACGGACCTACCAGGACAGTCGCTACATTGTTTGGAAAGACTTTGGACGCCAGAGAAACGGAGGAGGTGGAGGCAGCGGCGAAGCCCACCGCATCGATGCTGCGCACGATGAAGCAGAGAGCAATGAAAACGGCCCCCGACGGGGCGCGGTCGAAGTACCTGAAACGAGAGATGACTGGATCAAGGTGATTTACTGATGTCATTTACAAACCACGTTTTCTAGAGTCGCTGACATCACCTGATTTTTTTCTTCCGCTCTTGCCTCGACCCGCAAACCAATTATCCCTATTTACTCTACACTTACAGTGTGTCTTTTGCAGTATCTTACAGTGTGTTTTGCAGTGTGATTTTTTGCAGTGTCTTACAGTATTTTTTGTAACCAGTTATGTTGAACTACCTAAGCATGTTCACGTCACGCCTTTGTCATGCAGCACGAGGAATTTTGAAATAGTTACTGGATAAAAGCGAGACAAAAATGTAAATGTAACCTGCTTTGATTAAAATGATATTTAGTTGAGAATATATACATGAATAAATAGATTAAAAAGTTATTGTATTCCATTCAAATCAACCACTAAACTGTCAATCTTCTATTTTCTGTAACTCACCCAAACATTATAGTGCATGCTCCTGACACAAACAGGCCTGACACAAGCATGAACTTTGCACCAATCTGGACAATCTGAGGAGCAGGGAGGAGAATAGGTTAGATTGATCAGAGAAGAGCAATGACCCAGACGTGAGGTGGACTTTAAGAGTGTAATTAACTCACATATTTTCCCATTACCAGTGAACCAATGACGTTGCAAAGCGCATAGCAGCCGAAGATGAGACCGATCACAGTCTGGCTGGCTCCCTTCTTTAACGCCTGTGTTGGAATAAGGAGGAAAGTTTTTCATGGTACGCGCATGTTGCATGTGATATTTTATCACGTGAAACAGGCTGCCTACATCTCAGTAGTCGGCAGCAGTAAATGTTTAAACACCAGGTGTCTATGTAGCTCACCTCGTTGGGAAAGAATGGTCCGAGTATTGAATAGCAGATCATTGAGCCAAAGTTTACAGAGGCAACCGATATCAATGTGAAGGTCTGTGTCCGAGACATCTTCCCCAGAGATGAACTCGTTGGTTTATCTTCATAAAGGTAAGGACAAAGATTAACTCTCAAGAAACATTAAGAAAATGCATAATATGTTATTTTACTGAAACCACCAACCGTTTTCTGTGAGTGCCGTATTTTCTGTTGGTTCCATGTTCGACATCGGATTTCCTTTTGTATCAAAATCTTAAAATGTGGCAGAAGCTTTCACAAACTGGGCTTGTACACTGTGTGTTTCTGGAGGACAGGAGCATTGAAATGTTGGTCATATTTTAATTGATTTATGATTTTGCAGTCCTACAAATATCTTCAGTCCTCTCAATATGGCGGGGTATCAGCAACAATAAATAAATCCCGTTCTGATGTACAAGCACTCATAATACATAACTCTCCAGATCATCAACTGGAAAGTAGGATGCTGGCCTATGGAAATCATAACAATGTTCAACACTCTAAAGCATTTCAAAGCTGGGAGCCTTATCAACAAAGCCTGGAGCTTCGGCTAAACATTCTTACTTTACATATATTTGTTTCACTCAGAAGAGAAGTAGGGGGAGAACTTATCAGGCAACCAAGTGAGTGTTAGGTGGTAAGGTAATAGCAATAAACTGAGAATACCTGCAGTGTTCTTTTAAAATTATGTCATTTTACAAGCATTACAATTGCAATGACAAACATATTAAATAGAGGAAATTACCAACTGAACTAAATTAGTTTGTAAAAGATAATTGGATTAGATTAAACATTATTGTCATTGCACAATACAATTCCAAGAAATGCTTTTAATTTATGTGTAGGCATACCACCAAGGAGTGACCGCTACAACAGAACAAATGGGTAGGTCTGATGGGTAAGTGTATAGTCAGAGCTGTCCTGATCTCAAATATACCAGTCTTGCCAGAACTCATGGAGCAATGTGTTTTACAACAAGTTTCAGACATCAAGTATTTTCGATGTTTATGCGACTTAACTATGTCCCTGAAAATCATACACTGTGTCATCACCTCCGTTTGAAAACCCCGGGTGTTTTCGCGTCGCTGATTCCACCTCTCAGGTCGCGCCCATAGACTGTAGGTCGCGCCTGGCAGTTCTACGCACTTGCCATAATTCATAGAATACCCGTCTCCTCTAGAATTATATGCAGCGGAATCACCCTACAGAATCCAACACTTCTCTCAACAACAGCACTGAGCCAATCCCAACGAGGCGCTCAATACATCGCCACAGTACTAAAGCTGTTAATGACCCTTAATTAATGTCAAACATTACATTAGTCAACACGCCGGGTGCTCAACAACTGGAAATATACATTGCGGAAAGCCAGTAGCGGTTACAGAGGCGTGTGAAACTTACCTTGGTGGGAACTTCCCAGTCAGATGTTTCCCTCATTTGTTTGCTGTCACCCCAAGGCTTATCATTGGAGTCTGAAGGAGTAGTAGACTGCACCCAGTGCCTGCACCGAGTGCCCTCCCCAAGTCTGGACCCAACTCTGCCCATAATAAACCCATCAGTCCTTCACTGCCCTCTAGTGGTCTGAACTACGTGGAACATGTTCAGCCGCACTGCACCACCCTGGTTTAAAGACGGTGTCTAGTGGTGATGCGCGGGTCGCCTTTTTTTAACACCCGCCCCAACCCGACCCGCCAGGAGATCCAACCTGCCCCGCCCGACCCGCAAAAAAAATGCGCTGATCATGACCCGAACCCGACCCGACCCGAGGAAAAAAATAATAAAGGCAGTGAACGTATTGCCATGGAACCTACCGATGAGAACTCATTTGTGACAATGTAAGCCATAAATAGACAAGGATTTGCACTGGATTCGCGGTAAAGATTATGATACAATTTCATGAAAGATTAATTGAATTCCAAACAACAACAAATAAACTGTAATATTGATTTTTACATCGTTCTTTATTGAACGAATGCGGAAAGCATCGTACAAACACACATGCTAGTCAAAACTGTTTTCTGATCATCATCAACATCAGATCTGAGAATATACGTTTTAATGAACTGCATATAGGTAACCTAAGTAATAATGATATTTAAACATAACTAATATTTTTAAATTGAAGTATAAAACTGTAAAACTACTGCAATTATGACTGCTGTTTAGAAGCACTGTGGAGAAAGAGGATGGAATCCACCGTGCCGGGGTTGAGCCGGTTTCGACGCGCTTCCAGGACGCGACCTGAAGAACTGAAAGCGCGCTCGCTCGATGCACTGGTTGCAGGAACGCAAAGCACCGATCTTGCCAGCATCGATAGGAGAGGGAAATTGTGACGGTGATCCCTCCAGAAGCCAAGGACATCTTCATTGCAGTCCTCAAGACTGAAATGTGTCTGCACGTAGCGCTGTATTTCATCGGACTCTATGAGTTCAGGAGTGTCTTCCCATTCCTGAAACAATCTGCGCCTTTTCAGTACATTTTCTGTCAAAAAGAACAAGACGCGTCACCATTTAACTAAAGTCAAGTATAAACACACAGTCAAGGTTTGCAATTAACTGTGTGAAATAGTTCACATTATTCACATTATTCACATACCTTCTGCCTCGCCGTGCATTGCGCTTGCGCCACCCGCTGCTGAAAGTTGAAGGGGTTGCGATTATTATTATTTTATAACCATTATTATTATTCTATTAAAATTAAAATATGGCTGGAAACTACTGAGGCTTCAATTTACCTTCACTTGTACTTTGCGCAGATTGAGCCTGCAAAGTTGGAATGAGAGCTGTTGTCAGTCTCCTTGCTTCAACTTGGACTGCCGAGCATTCATCTGGCGAGAGCATCTTTAGGGTCTTGAAACGCGGGGAGAGGAAAGTGGCAATTTTATGGATAGGGGCGATGATCATCTTTTCGTTCAAGAGCTCTCGGGCGCGCCTGCGGATGTGCTGCATATACACCGGGTCCCCGCACTTAGGCTCACAGTGCCTTCGCAGCCTGTGGTGCCACAGCATGACTGAGTTGATAGTTGGATAGCGGTCTCCCTCCATATCCTCTGAGGCATGTTTGAAGGGGGTCAAGAATTTGCCGACTGCATTGAGGACTTCCACCTGTATGCCCTCGAAGCGGTGTTCTTGCCCCTTTTCTTCGAGTAGTCGCCGAATCTCACTGTGTTGCCTTGCGATTGATTTCAGCATGTCTGCCTTACTATTCCATCGTGTGTCGCACTCCTGAACCACAGCATGCGGAAGGTTAAGTGTACTGCCAGACTTTTTAAGGTAAGCAACCACTTGCTTGCGCTGACTAATTTGTTCAGTCACTTCGCCCATAAAACCTGGTGCATCTCTTTCCTCGAATGTATGCTTCAGAACGGTATTGAGTACGTGCGCTGCGCAAGGTATCCAAAACAAATTCTTGAGTGCAGCCTTAATGTTGGGGCCCTGATCACTTACAAAGACAACCTTTGACAGGTTGTCAGGGGATATGCCAACTTCTAAAAGTTCTTTGGTGATCTGTTCGAGTATGTTTGGTGCCGTTTTTTTGAGCGTATGGTCAAATTCTAACGTGGAAATCACTCAACTCAAAAGTTTCCAATCTTCAGTAACGAAATGACATGTTAGTACTGTGTAGGATCTCATGTTGAAGCTGTCAGTCCACATGTCTGTTGTGATGCCAATTCCATTTTCCATGGCCTTTTCTATCAGCTGCATTAGGCTCTCCTTTTCTTTCTTGGCTTGGTTTTTGGCCCTGTCGCAAATTGTTTGTCTGTGAGGGAGGACCGAGTTTATGTCCACTGATCCAAAACGTGCACCGATATTTACAAGCCCTTGTGCCACACGTGTAAACCCCTTCCCAGAGACAACATCAAACGGTCGCAGGTCCGAGCAGCAGAAGGCTACAAAGTCATCCACAAGTTTGGATTTTGCCGCGGGTGGCACATTGTTTTTCATTAACACAGACATTAAGGGTTGGTCTGAAAGAGCTTGTGTGGGAAGCTTGTTCGGCTTTGGAGCTGTCCCACGGCATGCATGTCGAAGAAGGTTCGATGTACCTGTTTTATGCCTGTCATATTTGTACAGCAGCTCACACTCCAAGCAGATAACATAGTCGGTAGCGGTGTCATCGGCCAAAACGATCTGTCCAAATTTTTCCCACACCTTGCTTTTTTGTCCCACTTTCTGCACAACCTTAGCATCACCATTTTTAAGCTTTTCTCGCATTAAGTTAGCCATGTCTTCATCGGAAGCATCTGAGAGGTTTTGGCGGAGTAAACAAAAGCTACGGATACCAAATAGGGAAAAACATTTGAATTGCCAGTGTTTTAGTTTATCTGGTGACCGTGTTAGCTGATGACTCAGATCGAGAGGTGAATTAATCTTCTGATCACAATTTAACTTTAGCGTCACTAAGCTATTAAACACATCCGTGTAGGTTGTTATTATTATTGATTGAGCACAACCATAATGTTGATTCGGAGTGACACCCAACTGTGTTAGGACATAGTCAGGTTTGATCTGAAGAGATTGTGGAAAAACGGCACCATCAAGTGTCAGCGCTCTCGCGTTGCCATGGAGATTCAAAACAAAGCAGATAGAGTCAGCCAGAGTCCGCACACATAGCGATATTAATAACAGTTGTATTTTAAAGTTTGTCTTCTTCTTCTTTCATATAAAAAATGGATTTGAGAAATATGTGTTTTCTCGCAATTTTTTTTTAAATATCTCGGGTGCGGGCGGGGCGGGTCAAAAAGAGAAAACACATATTTCTCACTTAGGAACTTTCACTTGCCTATTTATGATAATCCATTTATAAAATAAAACTGTTATTGATATCGCTATGTGACTACTTTTGTGCGGACTCTGGCTGACTCTATCTGCTTTGTTTTGAATCTCCATGGCAACGGGAGAAGCTTGATGGTGCCGTTTTTCCACAATCTCTTCAGATCAAACCTGACTATGTCCTAACACAGTTGGGTGTCACTCCGAATCAACATTATGGTTGTGCTCAATCAGTAATAATAACAACCTACACGGATGTGTTTAGTAGCGCATCGAGCGAGCGCACTTTCAGTTCAGTAGGTCGCGTCCTGGAAGCGCGTGGAAACCGGCTCAACCCCGGCACGGTACGGCACGATATTACAGTTTTGACTAGCATGTGTCTTACAAACACACTTGTGTGTGTTTGTAAGATGCTCTCCGCAATCGTTCCATAAAGAACGATGTAAAAATCAATATTACAGTTTATTTGTTGTTGTCGGGTTCGGGTCATGATCAGCGCTTTTTTTTTTGCGGGTCAGGCGGGGCGGGTTGGATCTCCCGGCGGGTCGGGTTGGGGCGGGTGTTAAAAAAAGCCGACCCGCGCATCACTAGTGTCTAGTGTAGTCACACCATTGCTGGACGATTGCTTCTGCTCCCAGATAATTACACGACTGTAATCAAGGTTAAACCTGCACTATGTAACTTTCTCGCGTGGTGGTCCCCTCTGGCCTGAGTTGTAATTACAACTAGAAGTTTTTACCAGGAGCTGGACATTCGGCTGGCATTGCACGAGTGGGAGGGGCTATATGGGACTGACCATCATGTAAAGTCACTGTGATTACTTTACATACAAGCAGATTATATGGAGATGAGCAGCCCAGAAGCATTTGAAAAAAAGTTATGGTCATTAACAATAACAACTCTTCATCTGTAAATCTAACACCAAAGTTATAGTATTACATGTTGATTTTGAGTAGAGCAAAATTATCAATTAGTAAAAACTCAAAAGCGTTTCAAAGAAAGTATTTTATGAAGTTCCTGGGCTTATTAACGATTACTTTACATATGTATTGTTTTACCAAAAAAAGGTAATGAAAGACAATTAGGCAACCAAGTAAGTAAGGCAGTAGGCAGGCGCATAGAATACGGGGGGGACGGTGGGGACGCGTACCTACCAGTTTTCGTCATGAGTCATTTTGTACCCACCACTTTTTATTAAAGAATCCCCCGTGTGGGACTCGCACCGGTGTCTTTCACCACTGCGTCATTAAATACAGTCTGAGCTACGTCAAGTTCAACAAAGAGAGATGAACTCTACTCTTACAAGTCGCTATAGTATGACATGGTCACAAGCGGACTTTACACGCTGTCACGAACGGAGTGGTACTGGTATCACAAGATGCCATAGTGCATTGAGTAATGGTGCTCCCTGACTCGTCCCAAAAACAACAGTCAACAAAGTGAACATAATGAAACAGTGAAATGCAACCCAACATGTCCTGAACATTCGCCTCCAAACCCTATCTAATAGCAATAACATGTAATGACACAGAATGTCAGAATGTCGCAATGCATTCTGGGAAACACTCCCCCAACACGTTACAATATCCACGATTTCCTCAGGCAAGTACAACAACTTGAACTGATAATACAAGAAAACACAAAAGCATTAACCTAATTTACACAAAATAGAAACAACATTTAATTTGATTTGTGTCCGATGACGAGAGAGACGGAGAGAGAGAGCACTTTGGTAGAGAGACATAGAGTAACTAACAGAGAGCGAGCGCCGGTCTCGATAAAGCCGTTAATCAGAGAAATGAAACGTTATTTCCCGATTGTTTCACAGCGGTTACATTTAGCAGGTAGACACGGCCATGAACTGCACCTATCTGAATCACATTATCCAATGAAAAGTATTAGAGCTCTGTGCGTGAGCATAGTCAAAACATCGTGTCTGTGTGTGTGTGTGTGTGTCATCATCACATTTTTGTATACATTTTTATTAATTAACATGACCTGCGCGAAAGGGGGAAAAAAAATGAATGCGCGTCATTGTACCCAGCACTTCTGAAAATGCAATTCCGAATGCATCTCTGTCCCCAGCACATTTCAAACCAAACCTACGCCCATGGCGGTAGGCCTAATAACTGGTAGTATAATAATAACTAAGTATCAAAGTGCCATTTTAAAATCAAACGTGTATGTAGGCTACTAGATTATAGGCTCAGGAAAACTTCGGTGAAGGCTAAGTTGACGTACGACTGGGCCAGTAGATTGTACTGGGAGGTGAGGGGGGAGGTACTTTCCCTGGCGGGAAGACCTGCCGGTACCACTGTACCTTATGCCACTGCTGCTGCTGGTTCCACCGCCGCTGACGGTGACATTGGTGCTGCTGTTGCTGCTACACTGTGCAAGTGTAGAGAGCCGTAGGCACCCTCTGCTGGTAGGAGAGTACCAGTGCGCTGTTCACTTTAGATTTGGTGGGAGGCGTCCGCGCGCTCTCTCTTCTGCGGCATTTGGAGAGCCAGATCCCTGCAGTCACGGCGCAGTGTTGCATGGATGAGCGTGTTGTCAGTTCTTGACATGTTTGGTGTGCAAAAAAAGTAAAGGAAATGAGGAAACCAGCATATCCCCCTAGCATATCCCCCCTCTCTCTGTCTCGCTCAAAGGATGAGGAAGTCTTTGTCTCAATTAAATGATCCTGTAGGTTGCACAGATATTCCAGTGACTGTCTTTTTCTTTTCTGTTATCGTTCTGTTATTTGTGACCATGAATCCAAAGAGACCACTGTGGCAAGATGAAGGAACGACTCAAACGGAGGTAGTTGAAGTTCTTTATTCATCAATTGCCAACACAAGAATGAATGAAAGAGAAAGCGCGCCAAAACCCCAAAGGGCACAAACCACACCTCCTACCCATAAACCTTCTGGGTGAGAGACACAAACACATGACATACAGTATAGGCATATCAACAGACCTGTGAACGTCACACAGGCCCCACTGAACACCCAGAGGGGATTTATAGAGAAACAGTCAATCCCTCATTGGAGGTTTGATCAGCCTGCCAAAGCGGTTGCGCCACCCCTCCTTAGACACAGTAGATAGTATAGGTAGAAACATCCTCCACGATCGGCTCCGAATCGGGGCGCTCGGGTGAAATCCTGTCTAGGATCCTGGAAGGAGGACGACCTCGCCGGGGACCTGGGCCGGAAACACAACCTCGTCAGCCATCATGTGTGCCGGTTTAAGCCTATCTAACGTAACGCGCTCCTTACGCCCACCCATATCCAGCACAAAACTCTTAGAGCCCGCCTCAAGTACCCTAAAGGGGCCATCGTAAGGGGGCTGGAGGGGCGACCGGTGAGCGTCACGCACAGAAAAACAAACCTAGCTGTCATGAGCTCCTCGGGCACAAAAGACCGCGGAAAACAGTGATGCACAGGCACGGAAGTGAGAGCGCTCCCCAATGAAAAAGGACGCACTGCAGGATGCGAAAGTGGAGCAGAACTCTGGCAAAAATTCAACCGGGACGCGGAGTGGCTGCCCTAGGATCAACTCAGCAGGAGAGGCATTCAGGTCCTCCTTAGAAGCTGAACGCAGTCCAAGCATCGCCCAAGGCAAACGATCTACCCGGTTGCCATCCGAGAGCGCAGCACACAACGCCGCCTTGAGCGACCGGTGAAAATGCTCACACAAGTGGTTAGCTTGTGGATGGTACACGGTAGTACGGTGAACCTGTATGCCCAGGGACCTCGCCAGCACCGACCAAAGCTCTGAAACAAATTGAGGGCCTCTGTCGGAGGTGATGTCGGACGGGGTACCAAAACGCGCAACCCAAGCCGAAAGGAACGCACGCGCTTCGTCCGCAGACGTGGTTGAGGACAGAGGAACCGCCTCTGGCCACCTGGTGGTCCGATCCACTACAGTAAGCAAGTGTGTAAAACCTTGCGAGGGAGGTAAAGGGCCCACCAGGTCCACATGCACATGATCGAAACGCCTGGCCGGAATCGAAAACGGTTCGAGGGGCGCTCTGGTGTGCTGATGAACCTTAGCGTGCTGACACGCCACACATGCGGCCGCCCATTCCTTAACCTCTCTGCGAAGGCCGGGCCAGACGAATTTGGATCCGACCAGCTTCACCGATGCCCGGACCCCCGGATGTGTGAGAGTGTGAACGGAATTGAAAACGAACCGCCTTCCTGCACCATGGCCTCCTCAAGTTTGAGGCCCGTACCGGTGGCCCTAAGGGCCAGGATGTCCGGATCACCAGGCTGGTCAGCTGCCATAGCAGAAAAATCCACCCCGAGCAGTACCGGACACACCAATCTGACCCGCGATAAACAATCTGCAACGGGGTTGGCTTTCCCAGCCACATGCCGAATGTCTGTCGTGAACTCGGAGATGGCTGCTAGGTGGCGCTGTTGACGAGCGGACCATGGCTCAACTACCTTAGACATCGCAAAAGTTAACGGCTTATGGTCAACTTAGGCGGTGGAAGAATGGCCCTCCAGCAGGAAATGAAAATGACGTGTAGCTAAGTACAACGCCAGCAACTCTCGGTCAAAAGCGCTGTACTTGCGTTCGTTGTCCCTCAGTTTACGGCTAAAAAGCGCCACGGGCTGCCATTCACCAGCCACCCGCTGCTCGACCACTGCCCCCACAGCTACATCGGATGCATCGGTTGTCAGAGCAACTGGCACCGTGGGCGCGGGATGTGCCAGGAGCACTGCGTTAGCCAGGGCGGACTTCGCCCCGTCAAAAGCCTGGATCCGTTCGGGGGTCCAGTCGACCTGGCCATTGGCCTTCTTCAGCCTCAGGGCCTCGTACAATGACCGCAGGAGGTGGGCTGCACGTGGCAGGAAGCGATTATAAAAATTAACCATGCCCAGAAACTCCTGCAGGGCTTTAACTGAGACCGGACGGGGGAAATCTGCCACAGCTTGCACCTTGGAAGGCAACGGAACTGCGCCCTGCGACGAAATGCGGTGGCCCAAGAAATCAATATCTGGTAGTCCGAACTGGCACTTCACCAGGTTGACAATCAGGCCGTGCTCATCCAGGCGCTGGAAAACCTGTTTAAGGCGCGACAGGTGCTCCCCAGCCGACGGACTGGCCACCAGGATATCTTCCAAATAGACAAACACAAAAGCCAGGTCACGCAATACCGAGTCCATAAATCTCTGGAATGTTTGTGCTGCCCCTTTAAGGCCAAAAGGCATGCGCAAAAATTTTAAAAGGCCGAACGGGGTTATTACCGCAGTCTTGGGCACATCCTCTGCGCGCACGGGGACCTGGTGACAACCGCGCACCGGGTCCACCTTTGAAAAAACTGTTGTACCCGCCAGGTGAACAGAAAAATCCTGGATGTGCGGGATGGAATAGCGATCATGCACGGTGATGTTATTTAAACAGCGGAAATCACCGCATGGTCGCCATGACCCATCCGCTTTGGGTACCATGTGGAGGGGAGAAGCCCATGGGCTTTTTGAGCGCTGCACTATCCCTAACCGCTCCATGGTAGCAAATTCCTCTTTTGCCAGAGCCAACTTTACAGCGTCAAGGCGTCGTGCACGCGCGAAAACCGGCGGGCCCGTGGTGGGAATGAAGTGCTCCACACAGTGCCGCGGTAGAAAAGGCAGGAGTGGTTAGCGAGGGAAAACCTGCTAGCAATCGCTGATAAACGCTGCCGGACGCTGAGAAGCTAGCGTGTGTTAACGGCCCAAATCCCCCTGTCTGACATGGGAAGGTGGTAAAGGACACGGCATCAATCAACGGCGATTAGCGACGTCAACCAACAGACCATTTGCACACAGAAAATCCGCGCCTATGATGGGAAACGTAATGGATGCAATCACAAAGTCCCATTTAAAACTGCGCCCATGAAAACAAACAGCCACTGACCTGATGCCATATGTCCCAATAGAGGATCCATTAGCTGCACTTAACTGTGGCCCGTTCCCCTGGGCTGCCAGGTCCGAGTCAGTCGGAGGAAGCAGGCTCTTCTGGGAGCCGGAGTCCACCAGGAAACGCCTGCCGGACAGGGAGTTTTTCAAAAACAGCAGCTCTTCTCGCTCACCAACGCTCACAGCTGCTACTGAGCGCCGGATCTGGCGTTTCCTGGCACCTCAAATGTGCACGGAGGGACGCAACGCCGAGCCTTGGAGCCATAACGCTGGTGGAAAAAAACACAGGGCGCCTCTGCGCTGTCTCCGCCCGGAAACTCCAGCCACCACCGCTGGGTCCTCGCCCTCCGCTGTCGGCTGTTGGGGGTCCGACACCACGCTCTGCACGGAGAACCGTCTGGTAGCCAGCAGGACACGATCCGCTTCCTCAGCTTCCTCAGGGGAGTTGGCTAAGGCTGCGCACACCGGTGGTGGGAGTTGGCGCAGGAAAATGTGCGGGAACAGGAAACCACCATCATCTGAACCTAGCAGTGACAGCATGCTGTCCATCAGGTCCACCGCCGAACCGTCGCCTAACTCGGGCAGGGAAAGCATTTCATCCGCCCTCTCCGCAGCGGACAGGCTGTACCTCCGTAGCAGGAGTTGTCTGAGTGCGGCGTATTTGCCATGTCGTGGTGGGTCTCGCAGAAGTTGCATGACGCGGCGAGTGGAATGCTGATCCAGGGCCGCGACCACCAAGAAGTACCTGGAGTCGTCCTCTGTGATTCTATGCAGGTGGAAAAGCGCTTCAACATGCTGGAACCACGCAGCCGGGTTGCTCTGCCAGAACTCGGGTAGCTTCACAGACGTGGCGAAACCGGCCGGCTGTGACAGTTGGGGCGACATGGCTGAGGAGACACTGCATTCTGCTTCCTTGAACATGTTCAAATCGGGGTCACCAATGTGGCAAGGTGAAGGAACGACTCAAACAGAGGTAGTTGAAGTTCTTTATTCATCAATTGCCAACACAAGAATGAATGAAAGAGAAAGCGCACCAAAAGTTTGTGCCCAAAGGACACAAACCACACCTCCTACCCATAAACCTTCTGGGTGAGAGACACAAACACGACATACAGTATGGGCATATCAACAGACCTGTGAATGCCACACCACTACAGCAGAGGAGAACCGACTTCGACGTTGGGCGCAAAGTTGCCTCCTTGTGAATTACTGCCCTCTTATGGATTTTTTTTTTTGTCCCGAGTGGAAGCTGCGTGAGTCAGCATACCCCCCGAAAAAATCTAAATATTAAATAAGCAAATAATCACCAAAACTCAAGGCAAGGCACGTTTATTCGTACATGGGGAAAAAACATAAGTATTGCAATTACAATGAAAGACAATCATTTAAAATACATTCATTTTCAAAATATGATTTAATTAGATAATTGTGCTTGGAAAAATGTCTATTTCCAGAGAATGAATGGTGGTACCTTTGTGGGGCTCTGGAAAACATGTAAGTATGTATTGTGGTGGCCTACAGTATAAGTGATGCATTAATATATGTATATATTTTCCAAATATCTTCAATGGCCATGTGTGTCACAGCAGATCATTTGATACAAATAGGTGATAGTGTTGATGTTGTTCCTGCCCCCTGTGGTGAGACTACACACTGCATTGTTTTCAGGAAGCCCACGTGACTCCACGAATTGACGATTTGTTTTAAGTCACTGCTGCCTTTTACATTCATGACGCCTTTTTCAGGTAACAAATGTTTGAAATGTTTATGAAACATAATTTTCGCATTTTATCCGCAGTTAGAGCATTGTTAAACTCGAACTAATTTGTTCTTTTGTTGTTCTTGCACTCAATCGCCATCTGCATGGTTCAAACGTTTGTCATTATGAGCATTATAGTTTTGCAGTTAACGTAAGATAACGGTAAACGGTTGAGACGCAGTTAATGTGAATTACCTTTCAGGTAAATATCTGTGAACTAAATTATTTGATGTCAGGTGTTATGTCCGGTGTTTGAGCGTGAAACAATCTCATCGTCCCACAGCAGATCGCATTGTGTAGACCAGTGGTTCCCAAACTTTTTGTGCCCAAGGCACACCAAAGGACAAGTAAAAATCTCAAGGCACACCTATTGTGCAAAATAGCCTTTTTAACACGTGTTATCACTCATATCATGTAAAATATCTGTAAATGTGCATAGTTATTTACTAATGCCAAATCAAAGGTGAAAAAGACTGATATTACTCATTAAATATGTATTATATTTATATTTTATTTATTTATATTTAACAAAATATTTCAAAAATGTATTTGAAACTTTATCAAATTAGGCTTCATCAAAGCAGCAACACACCCATTTAAACCAGAGAGGTCACAACATTAAAAACGAGGCAAGAATTAAATAAATGTTTTCAGGTATATAGTTTGCCTCTGTATTATGAATTGATTGAATGAGTCTAGGCCTGCACGATATCAGCAAAATGTGCGATGTGCGATCACACTGTTCAATATTGCGATGACGATATGACTTGCGATAATAAATAAGAAAAGAGTAAAATGTTGGTAATGGTGAATACTTTGGTATGAATTTAAACAAATTTGCATATCGTGACGTCACTGACTGCATTTCCATCCCGTAAAAGTTTAGTGGTCTCCTTCACATCAGTCGACACGTCACTTTATAGCGGTGTCGAGATATTTCAATGCATTTTTTCATGTAGGACCTATTGCCACTGTGCCTGAACCCAAAGTTATAACTGTAGCCTTCTATAACTTTGAACAGTGACTGCGAACATTTTCTTTACTGCAGCTGTAGCCATCATAACAGACAAGCGCGAACCATTGATGAAATGAAGCGAATATAAAAGAAAGAACGTAGCCTACGTGTGTATGTAAGCAATTTATATTTGCGATACTTTCTAAAATATAATTAATAGGGTTATATTGTAGTTGCATGAGTTATTTGAAGAGTTAAAAAAAACAACGGACGGTCTTAACGCAAGTTTACAACCGGTAAGTCGGTCGGACTAAAAGGGAAAAATAAATATTTGGGTGGGTCCTAAATAGACAGGGTGGGTCGGGTTACTGCAAACCACAATATTTAAGGATAAGGATGGCCCGAGTGTGCGTGGCGAACTTATCGCATTACAGACCAGCTTTCGCAATGTGTTTATCATGAACGCTCACATCGCGATGACGATGAAAATTGAGACGACGAGTCCATACAAAGTACTGATGAACTAAATTAAAAAAATAATTATTTGGTGTAGTTATATATTGCAATAATAATGTATGGTTGTCACAAAATCCCACGGCACACCTGGACTTGCCTCCCGCGGCACACCGTTTGGGAACCAATGGTGTAGACTACAAACCACGTGGTTCACACCACGACCACGCCCACCGTGCATATCCTCCGTTCAATACCAGATTTGAATCCTATTCTGAAACGTGAACGGTATTAGGCCTACTCACACAGGCCGGATTGACAAATGTCAGCCAACACAAAGGGCTCGGCTCACATTTCACATTTGCACACAGAATTTAAGTAAGACAAAATGGCACTACAATCAGCATGGCCCTTTGCGAAATATTTGTCCTAAGGCCAGCTCGTACATAAAGAATCAAGTGAGTAGAGATGCTCCGAACGATCGGATGGCGATCATGATCGGCCGATATTGTCTAAAAATAGCACGATCGGCGAACTTCAAAAGTGCCGATCACCTATCAAATTACTTTACTTTTCCCCCCCTGCATGCATGGTGCACAACAAAGCAGAGCTTGCCAATGGAAGCATGAGTACTCTTGTCTGAACATTTTCAAAGTATCCGACAAAAAAGTAAAATATGCCATTTGCAATGTATGTCGTGCTGAAATCCCTCGAGGATTACGAGGGTTACGACATTTCATTTCATCACATTTTAACACTAACCTCATTAGGCATCTTAGAACACGCCATTATACAACTGAATATGCCGAGTATGAGAAACTAAACCAGCTGAAGCCAGCGTTGAGCTCATCTCCTCACCCGCAATCAGCCGACTGTGAGTGACGACGTGAACCATACAGCAGGGATAGTAAGAGGTCACATATAAAATTATGGAAATAATTTGCCTCAACGAACAGCCTCTATCCTTTGTGGAGGATACAGGATTCCGTCACCTCCTAACCTGCCTTGATCCGCGGTACGGTAATTGATTGATCCCATCTCAAGTAGAGTGCGGATCGGGCCAGAATTTTCTGTCTGAGCCCGGCCCACGTCCGTCAGAACGGTGACGGAACCCGGCCCGAGCCCGACAGGCTAAAGTCTTAAAGTTTTAAGTCTATTTTTTTCATACTAATGACACATTTACGTCTGTCTTTATGAAAGCCCGCCTTTATTAAGCAACTGCAAGGCATTTGGAAATGTCAGACAGACAGACAAACAGACAGACATACTTTATTGATCCCTGAGGGAAATTGAAGATGAGCGCAACATGCGCGGCTTAGCGTGCGGGTAAATTTAAATTTTAAAATCGTGCAGATGTGACCAAGCCCGACCAGAACCCGAGCATATACTGTATTTCTACTGTATTTTTTCCAATACAGTTCATTCATAGTTAAGTTTCATTTCTACAAATGGTGCACACTCTGCTAGATTATAGACAAAAGATGTGGAAGATTCCCAAAACCCTGCCATTCTGTGATCGGCAGTGATCGGCAATCATGATTTTGGTGATCGGTAATTGGTGATCAGTCCCAAAAAGATGATCGGAGCATCTCTACAAGTGAGTAAAAAAATAGTAAACTATTGCTATTGCACGGTCCAATGCGAAACCACCACCACTCAGGGCCGTAACCAGGATTTTTCAAATACCGAGGTCAAATATTGCCAGGGGCGGTCCTAGCCTGTTTGGTGCCCTGTGCGAACCCCCCCCCCCCCCCCCCCAAAGTAAAACCAGTTCATTTAGGTTTAGGATTGTACAATATTTTTTTATTTGTAAAAACTTTTGTCAGAACCATACTGAAATAAAACAGATATATAAATATATGCACATTATGCCATAATAACATAGTCACACTGAATTTAAAATAAGACATACATAAATGTTTCCCACAGGATTTTTGTAGACTATGGTGGGGGGCTCGCAATCCTCTAGGGGGGTCCGGGGGCATGCCCCCCCGGGAGAAAAAAATCAGTAGATTTCATTTAAATGCATCAATCTGGTGAATTTGAGAACCAATTTATGACATATCAATAACTGACAAATTACTTACAAACTGCTGGTACTGGTATGAATGTTGATGACACAATGTGTCATACTAAATGGGGTTGAGGAGTTTTCAGAAAGCATTTATACAAAAATGACTAAAACACAGCGCTGAGCCTTTGTACTACTAGTGAACTGTCAAGCGCGCAGCTGGGGGGGGGGGGCGGGGGGGCGGGGGGGGGGGGGGGGGGGGGGGGAATGTTGCTGGAGCGTGTAGCGGATTTTTATTTAGACGCCGGAGCGGCCGCTCTGTTCCGCTCCAGTGTCGCTCCGATACCGGTCACACCACGAGTCTGAGGCATGCCCAAATCCAAACGTGTGTAATAACTGGCGTGATTAACTTATGGTAGCCTGTTGCATTATTAGATGCCATTAGATGCCCGCTGCAGCAAGGGAGAAGGCCTGAATCGCGCGCCCCCCTCCCCCTCCCCCTTCCCCTTCCCCTTCAGGTTGTGTGTGTGAGACCAGCACAGTGGTAGGGCGGACCTGCACCCAACGGAGGGCGCACACACTCCCCACAATGAGATGGGCATTAGAAAACCTATCGGTGCCCATGTTATCAATCAAATCATGCACTGGCATGATGTCTGGGCAGCATAGGCGCTCGTCCAAAAAAATAAAATAAAATTGGCGTGCCTCCGATGCCGCCCCCCCAAAGATGCCGCCCTGTGCAACCGCACATGTCGCACATACGAGAAACCGCCCCTGAATATTGCGATAAATCTTATTTGACAAAAAAACATCCTAATATGGTGACTTTTTAAAATACATTTTGGAAACGTGAATAAACAGAGGTAAATCACAAGCCCATCAAGTAAGTGAATATGTAGGTGAATAAGTTTATTAGAACAATTTCAAGTGATCACAAAAGTAGAGTATTTGAGTGAGTGAGTGAGAATGAATGTGAGTGAGTGAGTGAGTGAGTGAGTGAGTGAGTGAGTGAGTGAGTGAGTGAGAATGAATGAGAGTGAGTGAGTGAGAATGAATGAGAGTGAGTGAGACTGAATGTGAGTGAGTGAGTCAGTGAGTGAGAATGAATGTGAGTGAGTGAGTGAGTTGTAGGTCTTGTCACATCAGCTCAAGTCTTGTATTGGGTCCATTAACTGCAATGACACAATGGATAGACAAAGCAACAGGTTAGCATCATTCATATCCTTATTACAGCAGTGTAATATAAGCATACGTAGTAGTAAAAGTCTTTCAGTTATATTTTGTCTCACCTTTTATCCAAACAGCTAACAATTCTTCTGTGGCCAGAGGCATCCCATCTTTGGAGCACTCGTTGGGGATCAAAATATAAGTTTCTGACCCAGTTTCTATTAGTCTGCTTTATTTACATGTAGGAAGCCATATGAAGCCATATGACTGAACAAAACTGTGGCTAGTGAGGCTGAATTACCACTAGCCACAGTTGGCACAAAACTGTCAAACCCTGATTTAAAAAAAAGTTAGCTTAACAGCCCAAGCCATGTCACGATTCCCAATAATTTTATTACAGGTCGCGGCTCTCTCTCTTTGGTTTTTTTTGAAAATCCAATTGAGAGAAAGATTTGTGTGCAGTGTGTTTGTGCCGACTGGAAAACGAAATCCTAACCAAGGGGCTTTGTGACTGTTGCTTGAAATGCTGAGGACAATGATCTAGCATCCTCCTATTCCTAGCCGCGCTTTGAACGCATATGAACATTATGAACTGTCACTCATTCTCACTGGCGATTGGCGAAATGAACTCACCTCCTCCTTCTCTCTTCCTTTTCCCCTGGCCAGTTGGCTTTCCAAAGCTGAGTTTAGTTTGAGTAGTTTTTTTCATGACACCACGACTAAAAACTGACTTCTGACTGAGTGAGTGCTGGTAGCCTATCTCTTCTCGTAGTGCCTAGCTGACTTTCGCGTCGAAGCTGCGTATATGATAAACATGTTTCCAATGTCGGGTGGCGTATTTCCGCTCAGTTTTAAAATATAACGTGATAATAAAGGGATTATGTGGACTTTATTTCAGAAAAACAAATGAGAATGCATGCTGATCTTTCCACCAATCAAAGTCAGAACGATTTTCATCATATATTAATTTGACATTTCTCTGAATATAAAAAACAAAACAAAAAACACCGGGGAAAATACCGAGGTCATGACCTCGGTGTCCTCAATGCTGGTTACGGCACTGCCACCACTATCTGGAGTTTAGAAGGCAGTGGGTTCTGCCGGAAACCCCCTGCCTGGAGGACTTGGAGGTCACTGCAGGTTGGACTCATGAGGTCTGGTCAATGTGCCCAGTCAGGCTGGTATACACCACATCACTGTGTCCTCTTTAGCTGCTGGTCAGGCCAAAAGCCTCTCTGTTTCTCCTGGACAATCGCTTCCAGTTACCTGTGAAACACTTTCAAACAAAATGACCACAAAAAAAAGTTGGAACTTTGACCTGCGTACTGTGCTGTGAATACATCTAAAAAACACAATCAAAACAACAACTACACTAAATAAACAACAGTCCCGGTTTGAGATTTGGAAGATTACCTGTGCTTCTTGAAACCTGCATAGAGAAAATACAACCCAAGTAGCACCGTCTGTGGGAAAGACAAGGCACTTTATAATCGCTCTTTGTAACTTGGCACACAGCCAGAGATGTTGTACTTGTTCTGGTGACTTTCTGACTGTATTAGCGGCAATTAAATGTTTCAACTTCTTATGACAAATGTACTCTTTGTAAGTCGCTTTTGATAAAAGTGTGTGCTAAATGCCCTCAATGTAAATGTAAATGTAAGGCACACATTTGCAGACTAGATGCGAAAAAAAAGTACGAGCCAAAGTAACAGGTAACACCTGGCCGATTGATCGGCCACCACTCGTTATCGGCCGATATACACACCAAACGCGTGATCGGGGATAGGCCGATCTCCGACACTTACAGCCAAACCTGACAGCCCTCCTTGGATGGCTGCTGCCCACTCAAAGGTTAGATGCTGCGTGAGGAAGCCGCCCATCATGGGACCATACAACGTCCTCAGGAGGAGAAGAATTAGAATCAATTAGAATCCAAATTCTTATCATCAGTTAATTCACACTGAGCGCAGTGTGTTTACAGTGTGACTGATATTGTTGGGTGAACAACAATAGACTAGCTGGACTAGAACTTACCCCATGGACCAGCATGCCTCAAACAGTCCGGACACCATTCCTAGAGTACTGAGTCCTTCTTCGAAGCCCTGCTCACTGTCCCCCACAGTGAGTGAAGATTACAATACAAGAATGATTACAATTAAAAATAAGTCATATATTGTGATGTTAGAATCATATTCAGGCTCCAAAGAGGCTATGGGAATATGGCGTATGTCATTCTGCAGGAACTCACTGGGCTGATGCAATGACCTCCGGTAACGTACACACCATACCTATACCCAAACCAAATCCAATCACACACAGCATGAAGATCAGCAACCACAGCTGGCTACCGGGAAGGAACACAGAACACGACAGGGAATGTCACTTGACTTTGCCCCCGGAAGGAGTGTAGTGCCACTTTGACAGTGAACTTGGCACACCTGGTAATGTGAAGAAACGGTGCCAGCCCGAGGAGACAGAATCCGAGTCCAGAGAGGAGGCCGCCGCCGACCATCAGCCAACGTCTTGTGGTCTGAAATGACACAGAGGAGTCTGTTCCGACGGTGTTGGGGCGAGCAGTGAGTGTAGCCACATGGCTTCATTCAGAAGACAAACACGGCCAACCTCGATGGCTCAAAATGTACGTTCAAAGCTTACTACGACCACAACAGCATGCGCCTATGTAACAGGGTGTAATATCCCCTTAATTATAATTACACAACAGTTTTATCACCTGAAGTTTAGCTTTTCAGCAGCCTTATGTGCCCTTTTTATTTGATTTTGTTCTCTGATTTAGCTCCACCTCCTTCTGTACTCCCGCCCACATTTCTGAGAACCCCATGAGTTTACCATCCCCCCTGCCCTCTGCCCTTTTGTAATGATTCCCTAGGGAAGAGGTGTGTGCATTTATTTCTCCCCATTTTGTGATCAAATCCTTAACCATCTTATAGTTTACCATTCTTTATATAAATTATTTTGACTGTACATTGTTTAATGGAAGTATAATGTAAATATGAATGCATAGATTAGTGTGGTGAAGAACTTTATATTATATTACAACATGCTAGCTCGCACCTGACCTCGTGATCTCGTGTAATCATGCTAGTACTTTCCCCCCCCCCCTCTGTGTGTGTCGTAGGAGTTGGAGGATTGTGTAAAGGGCACGTTACTAAAGGAGCTATTGTTATATTTTGATCTTCAGGTATGTCTTTTATTTCTTTGATTTCAACTGTTTTTATTATTATGATGTAGCCCTTTTGTAATGATTCCCTAGGGAAGAGGAGTTGGAGGATTGTGTAAAGGGCACGTTACTAAAGGAGATATTGTTATATTTTGATCTTCAGCGGCAATTAATAAATGGACGTCGGAGTTTCCGAGTCCAGATTGAGATCCTGGGTCACGTCTATCATTTAAAAGAAACTACACAACGCAGATTCAGCCGGTCACACTTGGTGCCGTTTGACCCGTCGGATCGCCGACCATCATCGCTCGCCTGGTCGCCGAGGTGTGCCTGCCGAAATGTTCAGTGGGGATTCTTTCAGTGCAAATGTTTTGGCTGGTCAGAGCCCTGTTGACCGTGATGTCACTTTTGGGTTGGGGAGGGGCCAGAGGGTCACTCCATTTGGCTATGGGAGGGGTAGGCCAGTAGCCCCTGGTAATCAAGAGTGCACTGTTGACCAGTCAGGGTTTAGTTTACCGGTAGGTCCCGCCGCCAGTTCTACACCCATGGCACGCTCAGCCCCTCAGCCCGCCCAGGTTGTCACCATAGAGTCATTGGGTGGCCTAATATCTGATTTGGCCAAACAGATAGGCGATAACATTGTTGCCAGCCTGAACACCATGCACCAGCCCAGTAGTGCTCTGCCCCAATCTCCGAGCCACCAGTCCCTTGGCCATACTGATCCATCCCAGCTGAGGTGATTGTGCAGTCAGACCCTAAAGCTCCACCATTCTTCAGGGGTGACCACACAGATACATTCTCCATTCATGAATGGGAGGACATGATGAAGTGTTATCTGAGTAGGGTGAAGTGTAATACACACACTGAGAGGGTTGATCTAATTATGGCAAGACTGACTGGTAAAGCAAGGGATGTGGTGAAGGTGTCTCTTCGCAGCTGCTCTGAGTTAGGCTCTAGTGAATTCCCAACAGCTGTATTTGACATACTTAAGCGCAACTTCAGTGAGCTTACGTTCTCCAGCCTCCCTATGAAAGACTTTTACAGTACTGCCCCGAGGGCTGGTGAGGACATGATGGATTACTGGATCCGACTTAACAGGGCTATTGATGTCGCCGATGAGTGCCTCCGTAGACGTGGTAAGGGCATTGAGGACCCCAGTACTGAGGTGGTCATGATGTTTATTACCCACTGCTCTGACCCCGGTCTCGCCATGTCGTTTAAGTTGAAGTCCCCTGAACTGTGGACCGCGGCAGAGGTTCAGGAGAGGCTGGATAGTCACATGGCGAATCTGAGAAGAAATGCAGCTCATGCCCAGCATGTAGTGAATGTGTCATTGTGCAGCCAGAGCTCTGTGGCTGTGTCCTCTCCTCATCCCCAGCATAGTGAACCACTCCAGGCCCCTGCAGTGATATACCAATCACTGCCTCATCCTGTGTCTACTGTCACTCCCGTTTCTGCCCATTGCCAGCCTCAGTCAGCCCACATGACAATGAGCCAACCCCAGTCCCCTCCTATGCCCCCCCTCTATCCTGCCCCGGCTACTCTCCCTGCTCCCGTCACTGCCAATCCCTCTGGTGCTGAGCTTGGTCCTCAGCAGGTGGTCGCTATGTTTGACAGAGTCCTCTCTATGTGTACTGCTTCTCTTGCCACTGGTCAGAGGGGTCCTCGTCAGAACACCCGCTCACAGAATCAGCAGAGTTCTCTGTGTAGAGTATGTAGCTCTGGGGATCACACAACCAATGCACAGGTTTCATAGGTTGTGTCTCACCTGCTTCAGGCCTGGCCACTTCAGGCATGAATGTCCCAATGCCTCCCAATCCCCAGCTGTGTCAACGAGCCGTCCTTCCAGTACACCTTTAAACTAGCCAGCCCACGTAGAGAGGGGGGTAGCGTGGGCAAGGATGGAGTCACCCTCATTGGAGAACGAGATTTGCAATCTATCTATGTAAATAGCTGCAGCCAGCTTCCTGAAGACAAGACGGTCATAATGGTAGGGTCACAGAGAGTGGATGGAGCTAGTGAGTTGTTTTATGCTCCAGTGTCAGTCAGTGGCCAGTCTATATTGAAAGGGATGTTAGATTCAGGCAGCATGTCATGCACGCTTAATGACGAGGCAGAATCCAAACTGAAAGCTGCCGGTGTTCTCCCTTGTTCTCAGCCTGTGCCTGGTAATGTGGTGCTGATCGGTTGTGGTGGCCTCACTACACGGCCAAAGTGTATCTATGATCTTGATGTTGATATCTATGGATTTAAGTTCATTGTGCCGACATTCGT
This sequence comes from Urophycis tenuis, assembly GCA_036785325.1. NCBI lineage: Eukaryota > Metazoa > Chordata > Actinopteri > Gadiformes > Phycidae > Urophycis > Urophycis tenuis. The sequence goes on along the minus strand of JAXIVH010000014.1, from coordinate 7,541,337 downwards.
TGTTTCTGGTCAGAAAGATGAGTTCATCATTGGGAGCAATGTAATTAGACCTATCATACAGGAGATGAAGTCTACTGAGAGGTATTGGGAGCTCATCTCCTCCAGTAGCAGTGACCCAGAGTGTGAGCAGTTCCTCCAGCTTCTGAGCTGCGTTTCACGGTGGTCGGGCCCTGAGCTGCCAAGTAAGATAGGCACTGTGAGGCTGAGGCAGGCTGTCACTCTACTTCCTCAGCAGGAGTATGTGGTCTGGGGGAAGTTGCCAAGCAACGCTCCTGTGTCTCCAGGGAGCACTGTGATTGTGGAGCCCACCTTGGCGCGGTCAACCCCAAGGAATATCCTGGTGGGTCGTCTCCTGACACCCATGTGGGGGGATCGTTGGATTCCTGTCAAGGTCCTGAACCCCACACACAGCCCTGTGACGCTCCGTCGCAATGCCAAGCTGGCTGATGTCTCTCCTTGTCTGGCTGCTGAGGATCTGCCCATCACTCAAAGTCTGTGTGAGACACTGTCTGACGTCTCTAGTTCTCCTATTCCTCCGAAATCCATGCCTGATCCTGTGCAGCAGCTGAAGGATCATGGTTTAGCAGACATAGACATTGATGGCTGTGGAGTGTCTGCTAAATGGAAGAAGGAGCTGGCTGAGTTGTTGTTAACATTTCAGGATGTTTTTTCAAAGAACAAGCTAGACTGTGGGGAGGCAAAGGACTTTGTCCACCGTATCCACCTTTCTGATGACCGCCCCTTCCGACTGCCCTACCGTAGAGTCCCTCCTGCTCATTACCACCAACTGAGAGAAGTGCTGTCTGAGATGGAGATGAAGGGCATCATCAGCAAGTCTCTGAGTGAATACGCCTCCCCACTGGTCATGGTGTGGAAGAAAAACGGGGACCTGAGAATCTGCACTGACTTTCGTTGGCTCAATGCCAAGACTGTCAAGGATGCCCACCCACTGCCCCATCAGGCTGACTGCCTTGCCGCCCTTGGGGGAAATGCCTTTTTCAGTACCATGGATCTGACATCAGGGTTCTATAACGTCCCTCTCCATGAGTCTGACAGGAAATTCACAGCCTTTACGACACCTCTGGGTCTGTATGAATACAATAGGCTCCCCCAAGGCCTGTGCAACAGTCCAGCGTCCTTCATGCGGATGATGCTTAGCATCTTCGGGGACCTGAACTTCTCCAGCCTCCTTTGTTACCTGGATGACCTGCTGGTCGTTGCTCCCTCTGAAAATGAGGCCCTGAGACGACTGGAAGTGGTCTTCTCCCGGCTGAGGGCCAACAATCTGAAGCTTGCTCAAAAGAAGTGTCACTTCCTACGAAGGTCGGTGAAATTTCTTGGCCATATGGTGGACAGCAGTGGCGTCTCAGTTGACCAAGAGAAAGTCAAAGTAATCTCTGGCTTCAGTAGGGAGGATCTGATGAAAGCTGATGGCTGCACACCATCACAGAAGAGGGTGAGATCTTTTCTCGGAATGGTTCTGTACTACCAACACTTCATCCCTGGGTGTTCCTCCATCGCAAAGCCCCTCTTTGCCCTGACAGCGGGCCAGAAACGCAAGGGGAGTGGCACTGGTGGTATCAGGAGAGCTGGCACCTTCCGTGAGCTGACTCCACAGGACTGGACCCCTGTCTGTGAGAAGGCGTTTAATGATTTGAAGAGTGTGCTCCTAAATTGTGTGGTGTTAGCTCACCCAGACTTCAATAGGCCATTCATCCTCTCCACCGATGCTTCATTGGATGGCCTAGGTGCAGTCCTGTCAAAGGTTCCTGCTGGTGAGGAAAAGGCCAGGCCTATAGCGTTTGCCAGCAAGTCCCTCAGTCGCAGCCAAGTAAATTATCCTGCCCATCGACTGAAGTTCTTGGCTCTGAAGTGGTCTGTGTGTGACAAGTTCAGCCACTGGCTTAAAGGTCACAAGTTCACTGTCTGGACTGATAACAACCCTCTCACGTATATCATGACCAAGCCGAAGCTAGACGCCTGCGAGCAGCGCTGGGTCTCTAAGCTTGCACCATACTCCTTCGAGATCAAACATGTTCCAGGGAAACTGAATGTGGTGGCTGATGCCCTCAGCAGGGACCCCTTTGTGAAGCCTTTGAGCCAACGTCTTCTGTCTGAGCCATACTCCGGGCTGCTGGAACAGGTGTGTGAAGTGGAGGAGGGATGTGTGCAGGACTCATTCCGCCTGACATGTCAGCCTCAGTCATTAGAGAGCGTTGCTCCTTGTGCTACCGTCGATGTGTCTATGTCAGAGGATGACGTCTCCTCTCTCCTCTCCTCTTGTGATGACTGGGATTCAGCACCTAGGCAGAGGGCTGCTTCTATAAATGACACTGTGTGCTCCTTGATTCCTCCTGGCCAGGATTTGTTCTCCTCGCTCTCACTTGCAGACCTGCAAAGCCATCAGCAACAGGATTCAGTCATTTCGAGAGTATTCTGCTATGTAGATAGGAAGCGTAGACCCTCCAGGCGTGAGCGCTGCAATGAGAGCCAGCGCACCCTGAGGGTTCTGAAACAATGGGAAAAGCTCACTGTACTGCATGGAGTCCTATACAGGGTCACCAGGGATCCATTGACAAAACACAAGAGGTTCCAATATATCCTGCCTGAGTCCCTGAAGTCACAGGCATTGTCTGGTGTTCATGACCTAGCTGGTCACCAGGGTCAGCCTCGCTCTCTCGCTCTTGCCCGTCAAAGGTTCTTCTGGTACGATATGGAAAAGGACGTGCGCAGTCATGTCCGTAACTGCCACAGATGTGTCCTCAGCAAAACCCCGGAGCTTGCAGCAAGAGCTCCTCTGGAGAGCATTAAGACCACTGCCCCTCTGGAGCTTGTGTGCATTGACTTCTGGTCAGCTGAGGATAGTAACAACAAGTCTGTGGATGTGCTAGTGATCACTGACCATTTCACCAAATTAGCACACGCTTTCCCCTGCCGGGACCAGACGGCGAGGAAGGTGGCGAAGAAGCTCTGGGACAACTTCTTCTGTGTCTACGGCTTCCCTCAGCGTCTCCATTCTGACCAGGGTGCAAACTTTGAGAGCGAGCTCATCGCTGAACTTTTAGAGCTGGCTGGTGTCAACAAGTCTCGGACCTCCCCCTACCATCCCATGGGGAATGGCGGCACGGAGAGGTTCAACCGCACTCTGGGCAATATGCTACGGTCTCTCCCTGCCAGATCCAAACAGAAGTGGCCCCAAATGGTCCAGACAATGACATTTGTCTATAATTGTACGGCGCATGAGACAACTGGCTTTGCACCATTCTATTTGATGTTTGGGAGGATCCCGCGGTTGCCGGTTGACCTCCTATTTAAGAATGTCCTCCGTGACGAGACAGTATGTGACTATGGTGCCTATGTGGAGTCTCTGGCAAGCGACCTCCGCTCTGCTATGCTCCTGGCTCAGAGGAACTCTGCTGTTGAGCAAAAACACCAGTCTGACCAGTACAACAAAAAGGTCAAGGGTCTGCCTCTCTCCATCGGTGACCAGGTTCTTGTGGCAAACAAGGGCGGCAGAGGTAAGCGTAAGCTTGCTGACAAATGGGAGCCGGTTGTTCACAAAGTTGTGGCCTCCAAGCCTACTCTCCACATTTACAGAATCAGGGATCGAGTCGGGCATGAGCGGGTGGTGCACCGGAATCTCCTGCTCCAGGTCAACTTCCTCCCCTTGGATGAGAGTCTGGATACCCTGGGCGTCGGCAGTGTGAATGACGGCTGCCCCATGTCAAACTTACCTGAGTCTGAGGCATCAGTAATTGAGACAGACTGTGGTGCGGTTGATCCCACTATGGCTGATTCGCTCTCCTGGGTCGGTGGGGTTAACGATGACCGTACAGCCTCGTGGGTCCAAGAACAGTCCCCAGTCAGGGATGAGGATGCCGCTGGCGGTCGTGACTTGCCTACTCTGATCTCTCCTGCATTGGATGGGCTTGCTGGTGCTGGTACCCCGTTGTCATCCCCCTCCTCTGAGCGCCATGACGCTCCGGTAATTGATACTCAACCTCAGAGTTCTCATACTGGTTGTCGCCACTCACGGTTTGGAAGAGTTATCAAGCCAGTCCTTAGGTTCATAGAGTCCATGGCGCAACTAGAAACGGTTCTGGGTGATCGGCCAGTATCGACTGTAATCCATGTTTGAGCTTACGACAGGTGTCTCCTGGTATTACTCATGGCGAGTGATTTTTTGTTTTTTTTGTTTTTTTTGTTGAATTTATTTGCCCAGTCCAAGTATGGCCTTAGTATGTGTGGTGTAAATGGCACTTCACGTTGTCTATAGTGTTCACAGGGGCTTAGCTAACCTCTGGGTACTCTTAACTCTTTATTGGGTGGCAAATATTGCCGAAGTCCTCGTTTTCTTGTGGCCGGTTTACAGTCCGGTCTGGGCAAGTTTTGTTTATGGTTCAAATGTTTGTGTAATTCTGGGGGGTGAGTGTAACAGGGTGTAATATCCCCTTAATTATAATTACACAACAGTTTTATCACCTGAAGTTTAGCTTTTCAGCAGCCTTATGTGCCCTTTTTATTTGATTTTGTTCTCTGATTTAGCTCCACCTCCTTCTGTGCTCCCGCCCACATTTCTGAGAACCCCATGAGTTTACCATCCCCCCTGCCCTCTGCCCTTTTGTAATGATTCCCTAGGGAAGAGGTGTGTGCATTTATTTCTCCCCATTTTGTGATCAAATCCTTAACCATCTTATAGTTTACCATTCTTTATATAAATTATTTTGACTGTACATTGTTTAATGGAAGTATAATGTAAATATTAATGCATAGATTAGTGTGGTGAAGAACTTTATATTATATTACAACATGCTAGCTCGCACCTGACCTCGTGATCTCGTGTAATCATGCTAGTACTTTCCCCCCCCCCCCTCTGTGTGTGTCGTAGGAGTTGGAGGATTGTGTAAAGCCACCACAAACTGCTATCTAGGACACTAGTATGCATACGGGTCCTCTCGTCACCGACCTGACTTAAGAGCGCATATTTAATCTAATCTATTGTTTTTTTATTGTGTATAGAATTTAGCCAGGCTCTTTACTGCTCATCTATCCCCTGCACTGCTGGTCTCTGCGAATTTCTCCTACGGGGGATTAATAAAGAAATATCTTATCTTATCTTATCTTAAAGGGCACGTTACTAAAGGAGCTATTGTTATATTTTGATCTTCAGGTATGTCTTTTATTTCTTTGATTTCAACTGTTTTTATTATTATGATGTAGCCCTTTTGTAATGATTCCCTAGGGAAGAGGAGTTGGAGGATTGTGTAAAGGGCACGTTACTAAAGGAGCTATTGTTATATTTTGATCTTCAGCGGCAATTAATAAATGGACGTCGGAGTTTCCGAGTCCAGATTGAGATCCTAGGTCACGTCTATCATTTAAAAGAAACTACACAACGCAGATTCAGCCGGTCACACCTAAACCTTCCCTCCTGCAGGAGTTTTTGGTTTTGGCCAAGAGGTTTACGACGCCGAGACTCACCGGATATTTATCAGCAAAGAAACCAAGGATCGGTGCGCTCAGACTGTAAGGCAAGGAGAACCCCAGGAAGATGAGGCCCACGTAGCCTGGGGTGAGATGGAACTAGACACAAGATGTGAGGTTATATTTAATCATTCATACCATAATAATGAATAATATACTTAATAGACACAAGATGTGAGGTTATATTTAATCATTCATACCATAATAATGAATAATATACTTAATAGACACAAGATGTGAGGTTATATTTAATCATTCATACCATAATAATGAATAATATACTTAATAGACACAAGATGTGAGGTTATATTTAATCATTCATACCATAATAATGAATAATATACTTAATAGACACAAGATGTGATGTCATATTTAATCATTCATATCATAATAATGAATAATATACTTAATAGACACAAGATGTGATGTTATATTTAATCATTCATACCATAATAATGAATAATATACTTAATAAACACAAGATGTGAGGTTATATTTAATCATTCATACCATAATAATGAATAATATACTTAATAGACACAAGATGTGAGGTTATATTTAATCATTCATACCATAATAATGAATAATATACTTAATAGACACAAGATGTGAGGTTATATTTAATCATTCATACCATAATAACGAATAATATAGTTAATAGACACAAGATGTGAGGTTATATTTAATCATTCATACCATAATAATGAATAATATACTTAATAGACACAAGATGTGAGGTTATATTTAATCATTCATACCATAATAATGAATAATATACTTAATAGACACAAGATGTGATGTTATATTTAATCATTCATATCATAATAATGAATAATATACTTAATAGACACAAGATGTGAGGTTATATTTAATCATTCATACCATAATAATGAATAATATAGTTAATAGACACAAGATGTGAGGTTATATTTAATCATTCATACCATAATAATGAATAATATAGTTAATAGACACAAGATGTGAGGTTATATTTAATCATTCATACCATAATAATGAATAATATAGTTAATAGACACAAGATGTGAGGTTATATTTAATCATTCATACCATAATAATGAATAATATACTTAATAGACACAAGATGTGAGGTTATATTTAATCATTCATACCATAATAATGAATAATATAGTTAATAGACACAAGATGTGAGGTTATATTTGATCATTCATATCATAATAATGAATAATATAGTTAATAGACACAAGATGTGAGGTTATATTTGATCATTCATATCATAATAATGAATAATATAGTTAATTGACACAAGATGTGAGGTTATATCCAATCATTCATATCATAATAATGAATAATATAGTTAATAGACACAAGATGTGAGGTTATATTTGATCATTCATATCATAATCATTTATAACATATTTAATAGAGTCAAGTCAAAAGTCAAAGTAGCCTTAATGTCAATTTCTTCACATGTCAAGACATACAAAGGAATCGAGAGAATGTTTCTCACTCTCCCACAGTGAAACGGATTTATAATTAATAGTATATTTAATAGACACAAGATGTGATGATATATTTGATTAAGCATGGGAGAGGGAGAACGCAACGCCCCCTGCTTCTTTGGAAACAAGAACATGACGTCGGCAGCATTGTTACACCATATTTTTGTTACCTTCTCTATCGCAAACAAGGACAAGGTGGCGTCCAGGAATCCCAGTCCTGAGCTAAACGTGAAGATGAAGAAACAGAGGAGCAACACTTTTGGGAGCATCAGCAGTTGGAAGAAGGAATCCCCTGAAGGCTCTGCATCTGTGTGACAAAAAAAACAAAGAAAAACCAAAGACCATATCATGTGTTCAGTTGTCACCACATCAAAGTTGTCGCCTTCTTTTTCATGTTCTGAAACAGCTGAGCCCTTACCACAGCTCGGCATGACGATGGCGTTAAACGGAACCATCAGCAGCAGGATGCAGCCCAGAACGAGGAAGGGAAGGTGGTACCCGGCGGCCTGGAACAACCAGCCTCCCAGCGGTGGCCCCAGAATGAGACCCAGTCCCGTGAACATCTCCAGACTACCCTGGAACGCAAACAAAGGGAAAGGAGGCTTGCGCATCCCAATTGGGAACACTGTAGGAGCTACTGTAGAAAAATGGCTGCATGTCGGCAAAACAGTTTGTCGGTGTATATGTGGAAGGGAGGGACACAATGAGGCATGCATTTACGTGCTTGTGTTCACACACCTGGCCAACATGCCAGTAACATCGGGGTAGGACGGACCTACCAGGACAGTCGCTACATTGTTTGGAAAGACTTTGGACGCCAGAGAAACGGAGGAGGTGGAGGCAGCGGCGAAGCCCACCGCATCGATGCTGCGCACGATGAAGCAGAGAGCAATGAAAACGGCCCCCGACGGGGCGCGGTCGAGGTACCTGAAACGAGAGATGACTGGATCAAGGTGATTTACTGACGTCATTTAATCGTCGGTTATGGTTCCGTGTAGTGATCACGTAGTGGCCACGCAGTTGCTTGGACACAGTCATGAGACCATGATGGTTCTGCGTGGGGTTTACGTGTCGAAATGCAATTCAATGCCACACCGGTAGAGGTGTGGCATTGAATTGCATTAGATACGGATTACTAGCGAGTAAAAACAAAGTTTACAGACATGAAGGCAAAAGTTATATATATGTTGTTGCCAATCAGTCGAAGCATTTATCACACCGTGGCGGTGTTTATGAGTGGAAACCGGAAAAGCGGTCTCTAGCAGATGTAGTTAGCGGACCAATCACAGCCAATGCCGCTGCGTTGGTGTTGCGTCGCCTCGACGCACGTCTAAGGTTTTTGGGAGGTGCACGTCAGGCCCTTGCGGTGGACGGAAGGGGGGCCCGCAAGGATGTAATGGGTCCGTAAGCCCCATAGCGTTGCGTCAACGCGGAAGCATAACTCAGCTTTTACAAACCATGTTTGTCGCCGATATTACCTGATTTTGTCTTCCGCTCTTGCCTCGACCCACAAACCAACATCACTATTCATTCTACACTTACAGTGTGTCTTTTGCAGTATCTTACAGTGTGTTTTTGCAGTGTGTTTTTTTGCAGTGTCTTACAGTATTTTTTGTAACCAGTTGTGTTGAACTACCTAAGCATGTTCACATCACACCTTTCTCATGCAGCACGAGGAATTTTGGAATAGTTACTGGATGAAAGCGAGACAAAAATGTAAATGTAACCTGCTTTGATTAAAATGATATTGAGTTGAAAATCAAATCAACCACTAAACTGTCAATCTTCTATTTTCTGTAACTCACCCAAACATTATAGTGCATGCTCCTGACACAAACAGGCCTGACACAAGCATGAACTTTGCACCAATCTGGACAATCTGAGGAGCAGGGAGGAGAATAGGTTAGATTGATCAGAGAAGAGCAATGACCCAGATGTGAGGTGGACTTTAAGAGTGTAATTAACTCACATATTTTCCCATTACCAGTGAACCAATGAAGTTGCAAAGCGCATAGCAGCCGAAGATGAGACCGATCACAGTCTGGCTGGCTCCCTTCTTTAAAGCCTGCGTTGGAATAAGGAGGAAAGTTTTTCATGGTACGCGTGTTGCATGTGATATTTTATCACGTGAAACAGGCTGCCTACATCTCAGTAGTCGGCAGCAGTAAACGTTTAAACACCAGGTGTATATGTAGCTCACCTCGTTGGGAAAGAATGGTCCGAGTATTGAATAGCAGATCATTGAGCCAAAGTTTACAGAGGCAACGGATATCAACGTGAAGGTCTGTGTCCGAGACATCTTCCCCAGAGATGAAATCGTTGGTCCATCTTCATAAAGTTAAGGACAAAGATTAACTCTCAAGAAACATGAAGAATATGTTATTTTACTGAAACCACCAACCGTTCTCTGAGAGTGCTGTATTTTCTGTTGGTTCCATGTTCGACATCAGATTTCCTTCTGTATCAAAATCAAAATGTGGCAGAAGCTTTCACAAACTACAATACAGGGCTTGTACACCGCATGTTTCGGGAGGACTGGAGCATTGAAATATCATATTTTAATTTATTTCTGATTTTGCAGTCCTACAAATATCTTCAGTCCTCCCCTCTTGTTGTACAAGATTAATGTCTTATTGTGCGCTGTCCCTGTCTTGAAATAAATAAAATTACAATTACAATTACAATATGGCGGGGTATCAGCAACAATAAATAAATCCTGTTCTGATGTACAAGCACTCATAATACATAACTCACCAGATCATCAACTGGAAAGTAGGATGCTGGCCTATGGAAATTATAACAATGTTAAACACTCAAAAGCATTTCAAAGACAGGAGCCTATTTCAAGAAAGCCTGGAGCTTCGGCTAAACATTCTTACTTTACATATATTTGTTTCACTCAGAAGAGAAGTGGGAGAACTTATCAGGCAACCAAGTGAGATTTAGGTGGTCAGGCAATAGCAATAAACTAAGTGATGTCATTTTACAAGCATCACAATGACAAACATTTAAAAGAGAGGAAATTACCAACTGAACTAAATTAGTTTGTAAAAGATAATTTAATTAGATTAAACATTATTGTCATTGCACAATACAATTCCAATAAATGCTTTTCATTTATGTGAAGGCATACCACCAAGGAGTGACCACTACAACAGAACAAATGGGTAGGCCTGGTAGGTAAGTAGTCCAAGTTGTACTCATCTCAAATATATCTTCCTTTATCGAACTTCTGGAGCAATGTGTTTTTTACAGCAAGTTTCTGACATAAGAAAGTAATTTCAATGTAAACATGTAGACTTTAACTTTGAAAATATCTAAACTCATACCGTAAAAATGCTTATAGCGTTTAGTCAGGGCTGTCCTGATATCAAATATACCAGTCTTGCCAGAACTTATGGAGCAATTTGTTTTACAGCAAGTTTCAGAGACATGAGGTATTTTCAATGTTTCTGCGACGTAACTATGACCCCGAGTACACAACACTGTGTCAACACCTTATTTTGAAAACCGGATGTAGTCCCGCGTGGTTTCGCGTCGCTGATTCCACCTCTCAGTGAGCGCCTGGTAGTTCTACGCACTTGCCACAATCTATGGAATACCCGTCTCCTCTAGAATTAGATGCAGCGGAATCACATACCACGCTCCTCTCAACATCAGCGCTGAGCCAATCCCAACGAGGCGCTCAATACATCGCCACAGTACTAAAACTGTTAATGACCCTTGATTATTTCAAACATCACATTAGTCAACACGCTGGGTGCTCCACAACTGGAAATAAACATTGCGGAAAGCCAGTAGCGCTTACAGAAGCGTGTGAAATTTACCTTGGTGGGAATTTCCCAGTCAGATTATTTCCTCATGGAGTCGGTTTGCTGTAACCCCAAGGCTTATCATTGGAGTCTGAAGGAGTAGTAGATTGCTGCACCGAGTGCCCGCCCCAAGTCCTGACCCAACTCTGCCCATAATAAACCCATCAGTCCTTCACTGCCCTCTAGTGGTCCGAACGGTGTGGAACATGTTCAGCCGCAAGTCTCATCACTGCTGGACGATAGCTTCTGCTTCCAGATAAATACAAGACTCTATGTTAAACCTGCACTAGCCTATGTAACTTTCTCGTGTGGTGGTCCCCTCTGGCCTGGGTTGTAATTACGACTAGAAGTTTTTACCAGGAGCTGGACATTCGGCTGGGCTATATGGGACTGACCATGTAAAATCACTGTGATTACTTTACATAGAAGCAGATTATGTGGACATGAGTAGCCCAGAAGTATTTGAAAAAAAGAGTTAAGTCATTAACAATAACAAAGTATCGTCCTGAAAACCCTTCATTATAACATGTTGATTTTGAGTAGAGCGAAATGATCAATTATTAAAAGGCGTTTCAAAAAAAGTATTCAATTAAAGTTCATGGGCTTATTAACCATTACTTTACATATGTATTGTTTTACAAAAAAGGAAAGACAATTAGGCAACCAAGTAAGGCAGTACTAACTGGCAATAACTAAGTATCAAACTGCCATTTTAAAATTAAACGTATGTAGGCATAGGCTCAGGAAAACTCTTCGGTGAAGGCCGAGTTGACGTACGACTGGACCAGTAGATTGTACTGGGAGGTGCCCCTTTCCTTTGCGGGAAGACCTGCCACTGCTGCTGGTTCCACCGCCGCTGACGGTGACGTTGGTGCTGCTGGCTGCTACACTGTGCAAGTGTAGAGAGCACTCTCTGCTGGTAGGAGAGTACCAGTGCGCTGTTCACTTTAGATTTGGTGGGGGGCGTCCGCGCGCTCTCTTATCTGCGGCATTTTGAGAGCCAGATCCCTGCGGTCACGGCGCAGTGTTGCATGAATGAGCGTGTTGTCAGTTCTTGACATGTTTGGTGTGCAAAAAAAGGAAAGGAAAAGAAGAAACCAGCATACCCCCCCCCCCCCCCCCCCCCCCACACTCTCTCTCTTTCTGTCTCTCTCAAAGGATGAGGACGTCTTTATCTCAATTAAATGATCCTGTAGGTTGCACTGACTATGTCTTTTTTCTTTTCTGTTATCGTTTCTCCGTTATTTGCGACCATGAATCTAAAAGAGACCACTACAGCAGAGGAGAACCGACTTCGACGGTGGTCGCAAACTTGCTTCCTTGTGAATTATTGCCCTCTTATGGATTTTTTTTGGCCCAGGTGGAAGCTGCGAGAGTCAGCAGCTATTTAACCTTATACCACTCAAAAAGCAACTCTTCCAAAAACATACCAAAAAAATATTATTAAAATATTATATTATATATAAGTATTGCAATTACAATAAAAAAAGACAATCATTTAAAATACATTCATTTTCAAAATATGATTTAATTAGATAATTGTGAAAATTAGGCATATTTTCAGAGAATGAATGGTGGTACCTTTGTGGGCTCTGGAAAACATCTAAGTATGTATTGTGGTGGCCTAAAAGTGATGCAGTAATATATGTTTATTGAAAAGACTCCCTGGATCATCATTCTCAGTTAATTTTCTTTCCAACTAAATATGGTGAATCTGCCAAAGTGAATCCAAACGATACCTGCCACCTGAGCACGCCTAATTTACCTGCTGGGTAAGGGGGCGGAGACTATAAATTGTTTGTTCACCCCTCAGTTCGCCCTATTTGCACTCCCTGCCAACACTGCTGTGCATCCACGCATCTTATTTTTGTGCGTCTTCAAGTTAACGTGAGTGGTCAATGCATCATTTTGATTATTTAATCTTGTATGTAGTGATGGGCAGATGAAGCTTCTTTTGACTTTGAAGCTTTCCAGCCAAGTGGTTCGCAAATAGGTTAATTTCTCGACGCTTCATGTGCACACAAACCCTCCTGCTGGTCAAAATGTGCTACAGGCGTAATTCATGCTATGAATGAGAATTACATTCACCTTCATATATATTGCCTTTATGTAGTGATGGCGAGACGAAGCTTCATGAACCGTTGAAGCCTTTCGGCCAGATGTGTTGATAAGTGGTTCATTTCTCGAGGCTTCGAGTGCACGCTAGTGACACCTACAGGGCAATAAAATACAATATGCTGAAAATCTGCACCAAAACGATAGCATCAGAATGTGTATTGTGGTCTGCGAATGCTTTTATGTTAATGTAAATTAGCGGAAAAAGACAACTTCGTCTTTCTGTGATATTTCTAACACAAAGTCAAAAATAAAAAAAATTAAACGACGCATTAGGTCAGAATTGAACGCGGGTCGCCAGATTACTTGCATATAACCCAACCCATTACACCACTGAATCTTACGAGCAAAAATTTAACAACACTTATTTATGTCATTGGATATGATGCAAATATAATTAGTAGGCTCATACTTTGTCTGAAATATGATCTAAATTGTCAGAATCGAACGCAGGCAGTGAAAGTGCTTTTGAGACTGGGCAGTGTTTTGAAGAAAAGGGCAGTGAGGGTGCTTTTGAGACTTTTGAGTGTTGGTGAAATTGTTGTGATTAACTGTGGTGCTTGGAGCAACATGACAGGGGGACTTTTTATTTTTTATTTAAGATTTTTATTTAAAAACAGTATTTCTTCCACAGTCTTTGGACTTAAGCGGTTCCTCTTCTTTGAAACAACTTCTCCAGCTTTAGAAAAAACACGCTCACATGGTACTGATGACGCCGGTGTACACAGAAAGGTTTGTGCCAGGAAATACAAGTTCGGATAAAGGTTTTGATGGGACTTCCAATATTGCAAGGGGTCTTCTGATCTGCATATGTGTGGTTCTGAAATATATCTTTGGACCTCCACCATGGCATTTGCTGTGGAGTTGTGTGCTCTCTTTGTTCGTAGCACAGTCGCATCCAAATGTTGCCACAGTTGACCTGGGGATAACAGGAAACAAAAGTTAGTACATGTAATCATTAGGCTACATATTAACACAATTACTGCACTGATAACGCACCAGAGGAGGTGGAAGGTTGCTGATCTTCTTCTGGTGGTGCTGGTGGTGTCTGCTTGGAGATCACCTGTGCACACTCTGCCGTCAGCCTTTTCACTGCCTCATCAGCCCGGGATGGGCTGAGGAAACCAAGAGTCTTGAATCTTGGGTCCAGTACAGTTGGCAACGTCAGAATGCTCATAGTCTGGAGTGTTGAGCTTCTCCCTCAGTTGCCTATGCATGATATCTGCCAGATACTGTGCCATTGCAGTTTGCTTCCTCGGCATCTGTTCTGCAATGGCATAGTATAACATTTTGAACATCGGCAGAACTTTGGAGGCAGACACATTCTTTTCCTCCGACAGTTCGATTGTAGCCTCATTGAATGGTGCAAGTACACTAAGACTCTCCTCCACAATGAGGAACTCAGCTGAGGTCAGTGGCAATACATCGGTCTTGAGGGACGCCAAAGCTGCACCCACCGCTTCTCTCTCACAGTGAAGCCTTTCCAACATGTGGAACGTGCTGTTCCATCGGGTGTCCACTTCTTTCATAAGTTTATGCTGTGGTCGCCCCAAGTGAACTTGTATCTGCACAAGTCTTTCCTTTACACCAAACCAAACATTGATAATTAGACTCAAAAGTAAGAACTTGATCATATAATGCACTAAACAAAGAACACAGTTTGGAACACTAAAGATAACATAACATACCTTAGCAGTGGTGCTGCATCTAAAAAGATTGACAATCTTTCTTGCCGTTGCACGCAGCTCTGGGAGTCCAGGAGTCTGGTCAAGACCTTTCTTCACCATCAGGTTGATTGTGTGTGCAACACAAATTGCATGTTTTAGGTTTAGCTCCCGGCCACATGCAATCATATTTGCTGCTGCATCTGTTACCAGACAGGTGGTTTTGTGCCTGATGCCCCATTCCTCCATTAGGGCAGCTTTGGCAGCTGCCAAGTTAGCGGCAGTATGTGAATCTGGGAAATGTTGAACTCCCAGAAGCACAGTGTTGAGGACATGATCCTCACCAATGAAGTGGCATGTTACTGCTAGATAGGCATCCATGTTTATGGATGTCCACATATCTGCAGTTAGGCTAACAGCAGTAGCCTTCTGCACTTTGGCCTTGGCCTCCTCTTTAGCCTTTTTTGTATCGGTCAGCCACCAAGGCCTTCAAAGCCTGAAGAAAAGAGAACATGTGTTGTATAAATGTGTAGGAAATATTCTGTGTGCAAATATCAATGATCACATAGGGCTACACACCTGTCTGGTAGGCAGAATAGAGGTAGGGTCCAGCTTATTCACAAAGCCCCTGAAGCCTTCATCCTCAACCAGGGTGAATGGCTGGCAATCTTTGATCACCATGTCCACCAAGGCCGTGTCCAGCTGTTGTTTCTTGGAACCTAGGGCAAAGCAACAAATTTACACATCAGCATAATCCCATGAATACTAACAGTATGCAATAATGTAATACAAACACAGACATTTAAACACACCTTCACAAGGTCCCACAGGTACATCCTCTCTCCGCTCATGCAAGGCATGGTAATGCCTCAGCATTGAGGAAGTGTTATTGTTATTGTTGACAGCATTAGGCTATTTACTACTAATCCTAATCTGTACCTTATAGGGAGAAATCAAATCAAAGTGCTCCCAAACAGGTGAAATCTTTCTCTTGTTCCTAGCTGGCTCCATCGCAAATAAATTCTTTAAGTACACAAACCACCGCAAAAACCACTGCTCAACTCCGACTAACAAAAACCCACGAGTTCGTATCCAGATACGGGACATCTTTATGGAGTCGAAACGTCCGGCAAAACTGAACCACATTTCGAAGCGGCGGAGCCAAACGAGGTTTCGAACGTCACGCGTGACGTCATCTCACCCATACAACACAAGCCTTGATACGGGGCTTTGCTGAAAAGGGCTTGACGTACTCGATACGCGCTTCAAAGCCTCGGTATCATCCGTAACATCACTACCTTTATGGTTCATGTATTGATCCAAATAAATAAAATGTATATTTGCATGTGTACTCGTGTGTAACATGAAAATAAGTGGAATTCTGTACAAAGTGTTTCAATATGTAATTGTCATCAATGTTGGATAAGACCTAACAAACATTGCCAGGACAATTGTTGTTTTAAAGTGCTACTGTGTTTTAACAAGGTAGACTGTGGTGCTTATGGATGAAGAGGATTTGAAGATGATTGTGCTTGTGAACATTGAAGATGTGCTTGTGCAACTGATGGATTCTTTCCATCGGTTTTTATTAAGAACAATATTTGTTCTACTGTGCTGGGATTGAGACGATTCCTTTTTTTTGGGAAATTTCTTCTCCTGCTTTGGAGAACACTCTCTCACAAGGAACAGATGAGGCTGGGTGCATAAGTACACAATTGCCAGCTTGTACAGGTTAGGGTAAATGCACTTCTGCCTCTCCCAATAAATAAGTGGGTCATTGGTCCTCCCAATATTTGGCTCCGACAGATAGCACTGAACCTCCACTGTGGCATCAGCCGTCACATTGTGCTTCATTCTTGATGCCATCACTGTGGTGTCTAGATGACTCCACATCTTGTTTCCTGAGAAGCATAAACAGATTATGTAAGTTAGGGTTAGGGTCATAACTTTCAACTACATTAGAAGTTGATGTTGAAGCCTCTGCAGATGATTGTTGATGGCTGGTTTCCCTTATGCCATTGGCACACTCAGATGTGAGTCGTCTTACTGCTTCATCAGCCTTTGAGGGACTAAAGAAACCTATTGTTTTGAATCTGGGATCAAGTAATGTAGGAAGTGATGCAATGCTGGAGCTCTGTAGAGTATGTAACTTTTCCCTGAGCAGCTTGATGAGGTGCTCTCCCAGCTCTCTAGCCAGTGGATTACTGCTCTTCATTGTCTCCTCTTGGAGCATCTTCTCAATCATTTTGAGCAGTGGAATGACCTTTGAGCCAGACACTCTTCTCTCTTCAGAAAGCTCCACAGTGGCTTCGTGGAATGGAGACAGGATGGCCAGACACCCAATGACATTGGTGTATTCCTCTGATGTCAATGCAGGGAGGCTCCCTTTGCTCCACCAGTGTCTGGAGCATTTTGAAAGTGCTGTTCCACCTTGTTTCCACCTCCTGGATGAGCTTTAGCTTAGGCTTCCCCATTTGCTCCTGAATTAGTGCAAGCTTTTCCTTTCAATCACAAAAATGGTAGTTATTGTGAAAAAATGGAGCAATAACAAACAAATAATACATTATCATATGAAAATAATGTCAGTGAACTTACTTTGGCCGTTGTGCTGCTCGGGAAATATCCCACCAGCCTCCTTGCCTTTGTGCGAATAGCGGACAGCACAGGGGTCAAATCAAGAGACTTCTTGACGATGAGATTTAAATGGCATGATGGCATGGCGCAGCCTCAGCGCTTTGCCACAAGCGATCATGTTGGCTGCACCATCAGTGACCAGACATGTGACCTTTGAGATTATCCCCCATTCCTCCATAAGTGAGGTTTTCACACTTGCCAAATTCACAGCAGTGTGTTTCTCGGGGAAGTACACTACTCCCAGTACTATTGACTTGAGACACGTGTTCTCATCAATGTAATGGCATGATAAAGCCAGGTAGGCATCCATGTTAATGATGTCCACATGTCAGATGTCACACTAACTGCAGTTACATTCTGTAATTGCAGTTTGGCCTTCCGCTTTTCCTCCTCATACTTGGCCTTGACCATAGCCTTCACAGCCTAATGGAAAAGAAGAAAACAGCGGTTAGTTTTTTAATATGTAAAACTACCTTCATACTTTGTTACCAAACCGAGAGAAGGATGTATCCACCTCTCATCAAACTAGACTTGACAGTTTAATTACCCCTAAGCCACGCCCCCCTTCCAGGGCATGACCTACACACCCCTGCACATGCGCACAGCCACGCGCACGCCCCCTTCTAGCGCATGCGCACATGCACGCGGATCTTCCGTTCGCGCGCGCACACTTTTGACACGTCGAGAGAGTGTATGTATCTCCCATGCCATAAATGTGTTAGAGAAAAAATTCACATCGCCCCTAACCAGTGCCATAACCAGCATTGAGGACACCGAGGTCATGACCTCGGTATTTTCCCCGGTGTTTTTTTTTTTTTTTCAGAGAAATGTCAAATTAATATATGATGAAAATCGTTCTGACTTTGATTGGTGGAAAGATCAGCATGCATTCTCATTTGTTTTTCTGAAATAAAGTCCACATAATCCCTTTATTATCACGTTATATTTTAAAACTGAGCGGAAATACACCACCCGACATTGGAAACATGTTTATCATATACACAGCTTCGACGCGAAAGTCAGCTAGGCACTACGAGAAGAGATAGGCTACCAGCACCAGGTGTCATGAAAAAAACAATTCAAACTAAACTCAGCTTTGGAAAGCCAACTGGCCAGGGAAAAGGAAGAGAGGAGGAGGAGGTGAGTTCATTTCGCCAATCGCCAGTGAGAATGAGTGACAGTTCATATAATGTCCATATGCGTTCAAAGCGCGGCTAGGAATAGGAGGATGCTAGATCATTGTCCTCAGCATTTCAGGTTAGTTGTGCTGCTCATGGTGCATTATGAAGAATAAAGAGAAGGATTTCTGCTTCAGCTATTTCTGGCTTATTCATTCAAGAGACAATCAAACGGGTCTGCTCGTCAGCATTCCGTTGGGCAAGTGGATAACTATGGAGCCCCAGTAGTACGGAGCCCCAGATATGTCATGGGGAAAAAAAAGAAAGTTATGGCCACGAAATAGCAATTCGTTCCCACGAAATACTAATTTGTGGCCACGAAATATTAAGTCGTTCCCACGAAATAGGTAATTTGTGGCCACAAAATATTAATTAGTTCCCACGAAATAGTAATTTGTGGCCACGAAATAGGTATAACGTGCACGAAATAATAAAACATAGGCTAGCCTATCTATTATTCTTGGACAGCTGGGCAAGCAAATCAAACGCACCTTCTCAAACAGGAACAGTCGGCTTCTACTGGCGCTCGATTTGCTCACCCAGCTGTCCAGTGCACGTTATACCTATTTCGTGGCCACAAATTAGGCTATTTCGTGGGAACGAATTCATATTTTGTGGCCACAAATTAGTATTTCGTGGCCACAATTTATTTATTTTTTTCCCCACGTCATATCATGTCATATCGAGGGCTCCGTAGATAACAGAAGAAATTGCATACGAACATGCTTGGCTACGGCAACTCAAGACGATCAAAATGCGCGATTGATAAGTGTACACATTTCCACCTTCCATTAGATGATGATAATAATAATAATACATTTTATTTGTATTGCACTTTACATTTTAGCAATCTCAAAGTGCTACACACAACAATAATTAAAAAAAGATGTGCTGTAGCGCACTCTTGTGGTATTAATATTATTGCAAGTCATGATCAACTGAGGACATGTATGATATTTCATACATCTTAAGACATAAGCTGCCTGCCAAAGTGGCTAGTGACACTGAAATTATTACTAGCCACAGCCAAGTTTTACCAGCATTTAGCTAGTTGTCAGGTCCAGCATGATACCTTTGTCTTCTCTGTGTTGAGTGAATGGATTTAATATTATACAGCCAACATCTTGTGGTAGTTTGGCACATTCTACGATGTTGATTTAGTGGGTGGATTCAACCAGTTACTTAGGTAAAATGATTGCATTTTTCCTAATGAACCATTTGGATTTTATTGCAAATGGTGTCTAAAATTTTGCACATAGGTTAGACCAATAACCCAACTCATTCATTTGACCTTTTAGTGGGTCATGCACATGCATGGTGATGATGGTGACAATAGTAATAGTAGTAATAATAATAATGTAATATTAATAACAATAATACTAATAATAATAACAATAATATTAACGGTGATGCTGATGATGATGATGATGATGATGATATTTTAAAACAGATGACACAGGAGAGGATGAGAATCAGGGAGTTGAAGAGAGAGAGACAGTAGAGGAAGAAAGGGGAAGAACTGAGTCAGTAGAGGAAGAAAGGGGAAGAACTGAGTCAGGAGAGGAAGACATAACAGAATCAGGAGATAAAGATAGGGAAATGACAGGTGAAGATGAAGAACGTCCAAGTACAATTTTTTCCATCTATGATCCGGCAAGCTATAAATACAAAAATTCCTACACAGATGAGGAGAAAAGGAACATTCTACAGGGTAAATGGACTCAGGACCAGTATAAATACCCCCAGCGTCAATTTGGGAAAAGGCTTCTGAGATATATTGCTGAGTGGGAAAGAAAACACCCCTGGCTACGATACTCTCCATCAGAGGATGCTGCATATTGTTGTGTGTGCATGCTGTTCAACAAACCGAAGGGGACAAACATGACCTTCCAAACAGAGGGATTCAAGGACTGGAAGAATGCTATTGGTGAAAAAAGAGGGATAATCTCTAATCACGAAAGCAGTCCAGGGCATGTAACCGCTTCAGCATTTGCAGAGAATGTCCTGTCTGTGGCAAAAGGTGAATCCAAAGACATACATTCAGTGATCAGCGTTCAGTACTCGGACAAGGTCAAGACAAATCGCAAGACATTGCTGTCTATACTGGACGTGATAATAAACCTGGGCAAGAGGAACATT
This sequence comes from Urophycis tenuis, assembly GCA_036785325.1. Taxonomy (NCBI): domain Eukaryota; kingdom Metazoa; phylum Chordata; class Actinopteri; order Gadiformes; family Phycidae; genus Urophycis; species Urophycis tenuis. The sequence continues at coordinate 7,520,830 of JAXIVH010000014.1, read as the reverse complement.
GCTTTCCGTGGGAATTGGAAAAACAGCAGTGAAGATGGCAATTTTATGCACTTCATCCATTGGAAAGCTCAGTTTGATGACATCCTCAAACAGCACCTGGAGACTGCACCTGGAAATGCAAAGTACTTGTCACCGAAAGTACAGAATGAATTTATCACATGCTGTGGTGAAGAAATCCGTGACGGTATTGTTGCAAAAATCCAGGAAGCAAAGTATTTCACAGTATTGGCAGATGAAACATCAGACATCAGTGGGACGGAGCAGTTGTCAATCTGCATACGTTATGTCACTGCTGATTTTGATATCAGTGAAGACTTCCTTGGATTTTGTCCACTTCTTAAGCAAGACTCCGCATCAATTACACAGGCCATCATTGCGCAGCTGGAAAAATGGGGGCTTCCCCGCTCTTTTCTGCGGGGCCAGGGATATGACGGGGCAAGCAACATGAGTGGCAGGCTAAGTGGGGTACAGAAGAGGATGCAGGAGCTGCAACCACGGGCTTTGTACACTCATTGCCGTAGCCATGCCCTAAAGTTGGTTGTTGTGCATTGATGCTCAGATGTCCCAATTGTGAGAAACACAATGGTCTTCATTGAGAAGGTGGCTGTGTTTTTCTCAGCAGGAACAAGGAAGCACAAGCTCCAAGATGTGCTTGAAGAAGAGGGTGATGGACCCAGAGGAATACCCCTGATGTCAGACACAAGATGGGGGTCCAGGATAAAAACAGTCAATGCTTTCCTTTCTAAACTCGGGTCAACTCGCAGGGCACTTCAGGAAATTGAAAGCGACTGCACTCACAACTCTGACAAGGCCAGCAGATTGCTGAAAACAATGGAGTCCTTTGACACGGTTGTTACGTCAGTTGTTACAGAAAGTGTTCTTGGGTACATATGGCCACTAACCCTACAACTGCAGTCGCCCAAAGTGGATCTATTAATGGCCTACAAAGAAGGGAGAGAAGTTGGGGAAGTGATTGAGGGCCTCCGCAATGATGGCTTCAGCAAACTGTGCAAGGCAGTGCAGCTGGCACTCCATTGGTGTTACTCCTGTGAGAAAAAGAATAGCGGGGTAACAGCAGCACAGGGGAAATGCACCTGCAGAGTCAATTGAGGACCACTACAGGGTTAATTTATTTCTGCCCTTCATTGACCATGTCACCACAGAATTGAGGACCAGGTTTGCTGAATCCACTGAGCCTGCCCTGCTTGCAGCCCTCTTGGTGCCGACGGAATTGCAAAAGCTAAGTGAGGAGAAAGAGGACAGTTTACTGCTGTGGTATAAAGAAGACTTGCCTTATCCTGACATTGCAAAGCAGGAAATACACAAATGGAAGTATCACTTCCAAAATCACACTGGGAACCTCCCTGCAACTGCAATGGAGACATTGCAAAGTGAATTCTTAGGATTTTATCCAAACATTCAGCAGATGCTATCCCTCTACTTGACATTGCCAGTAACCACATGCTCATGCGAAAGGTCTTTTTCTGCATTACGGCGACTCAAAACATGGCTTCGCTCAACCATGGGTGATGACAGGCTTTCTGGTCTTGCTCTCATGCATGTCCACCAAAACAGCATCTCAATTGATCCCCAACGAGTGCTCCAAAGATGGGATGCCTCTGGCCACAGAAGAATTGTTAGCTGTTTTGATAAAAGGTGAGACAAAATATAACTGAAAGACTTTTACTACTACGTATGCTTATATTACACTGCTGTAATAAGGATATGAATGATGCTAACCTGTTGCTTTGTCTATCCATTGTGTCATTGCAGTTAATGGACCCAATAGAAGACTTGAGCTGATGTGACAAGACCTACAACTCACTCACTCACTCACATTCATTCTCACTCACTCACTCACTGACTCACTCACTCACATTCAGTCTCATTCATTCTCACTCACTCACTCACATTCATTCTCACTCACTCACTCACTCACTCAAATACTCTACTTTTGTGATCACTTGAAATTGTTCTAATAAACTTGTTCACCTACATATTCACCTCCTTGATGGGCTTGTGATTTACCTCTGTTTATTCACGTTTCCAAAATGTATTTTAAAAAGTCACCATATTAGGATGTTTTTTTTGTCAAATAAGATTTATCGCAATATTTGACCTCGGTATTTGAAAAATCCTGGTTACGGCCCTGCCCCTAACCCCTGCATTTGGGGTAGGTGTTGTAAGCACGAGCATTGTTTTTACAACAGAGAAATGTGTATTGGTGAAGCGCCGGTGTCCGAGAGAATAAGTTTTTGCTAGGGAACCAGATGCAAGAGGGATGGCAAGAGGAATGATCTACCCGACCTTTCACAGTCACACACACACACACATTACAGGTCTCCCTGATAGCGGCAGAGTGTGCAGCCAGCATGTCCTCTCTGTGGTCCGCAGGGGTCCGCTGGGTCCAAAGAAAGTCAACAGTCTGGTTCAATTCATTCTATCCAGTTGTGGTAACGGGGGAAATTGGGTCAATTCACATGCCATAAATGTGTTAGGCTAGAGAAAAATAGGTGTTGTTCTCCACACACGAGAGTCTGGTTCATCTCATTTTGTCCACGTTTTTGCTCTTTACGTGTATAAATACATGCCTTCCCCGAGGGGCTGTATGTTGGACCTGAGCCGAGACGCCCTACGCCTCAAACGCACCATGTCTTCTAACGGTAAAGATTTGCGTTTTCTACACACGTTGCTTCTTTTTTGAAGAACATTTAAAACATTGAACATTTAAAAATATTAATCGAAAGAACTCTGCTTTTCAGCATTTACCATCACAGCCCAAGTGCACTCATCAACCGGGTTTTCTGGTAAGCATCTACTATATTTGAGGTGTTTTTATTTTATTTTCCTGGTTGTGTTTTTAATCAGAATTATCCATCTTTTTAAAGTCATACCAGAAGACTTCGAAGGGATCCACCTTTCATCATCGCAATTTAGTAAGACTTAAGTCTTTATTTAAAAACTTACATTGCATCCGTTTCTGTGCTATAACATTTTCAGCAAAACATACCGTGGTTTAACCTAAATTTTTTGCCGACGACCAAAATTTCACCAACATGATACAGTAAATCCAGGAGTCCGAGCTGTTGCAGGCGGCAGAGTCGGCATCGACCAGCGCCGCAGCTATTCAGACAGCGGATGCGACTGCGGTGTCGGGTCCGGCCGTCCCCAAAAGGGATAGCGGCTCTATCCGGCTAGAGGCTTCATCGAGGGGTCCCCAGGAGAAAGGTAGCCGAAAGGCTGATTCGGCGGCCCGACCCCCGGGCAAAACCAAGAGGAGGAAGTGCGAGAGTGATGCGGCTCCCCGACCCAGCGAGAGTGATGCGGCTCCCCGACCCAAAGCGAGACAGCCCCGGAAGATCGAAAGCCAGGGACAGCAGAGGGGAACTGAGCAAGAATCCGCCGGGGGACGGGTGATATCAGGTAAACATGGGAGGATGTTAACACCTGGGGGTACAGCGACCGAATGAAAATACAACTCGTGTTGCGATCACGGGGGCGGAGACTATAACGACGTAACACGATCTCATAGGCCCTTGTCGTTTTACGACAGCTCTCAGGGGCAATTCGTAAATCTGGCAGTCACACTTGTAAACACAGGCGCTAACTGGATGGTGATTCAAATCTAGTCACGGGTAAATTAAGTAAAATCGACGTCCGACTGTTTGTTTTAAAAGTTTTTTCATTATCGGCGATGCTAACCCTTTTTTTTTTGTTTTGTTATACATAAAAGGACTGGCGCTAGCAACACCGCCAAGGATCGAGCCAGCACCTCGGGACGCCCCACCAGCACCGGGCGGAGTACGAGCCGCAGCAGCGTGGGAGATCCTCTCACCCCGGAGGACCCCACCGGCTCGTGCAGGAGGACTACACTGCCCTACAAAGCAAAGACACTGGCCCTCATTTATCAAACGAACGTAGAAATGAGCGCACATCTGAACGCATGATTCATCTTACGATAGGACCCACGTGAGATTTACGAAACGTGTCGTATCACACCAATCCCAGCGTACGAAGGAGCTTGGTGTTGATAAATACGGCGGCTGAGATCGATCGTAATTTACGTAACACGCCCCTATAAAAGAAGTCTCGCCCCTAACTTTTACGACATGGAGAAACATCCAACGGCAAAAAGAGGCGGATTTTTTCAGAAACAGAAATGGAGACACTCGTGTCACTTGTTGATGCGCCCCCCCCCCCCCCAGGACACTCACCACTCACCCCCCTGGACACACTTCATATTATTTATAGTAATGTTATTTATTGTATTATTTATTCTCAACTGCCGTTGCACCCCCCACCCCCATATCCATACAACCCATGCACATTCATCTGTTGTACCCGTTCCGTTGTATTGCACTAGCGCACTATTGCACCATCTGTACACTTCTTTTATTATATTACTATTACTCGCACTACCTGTACATTGTTTACATTTTTTTTTTTTTTTTTAATGCTGTTTACAGCCTGTTTCTGCTGGTGTTAGTAACTATAGGAGCCATTCCCTCAGTTTATTTATTTAGCAATTTCTTAATGCCTGCATTTGTATTTTGTAAGACTATGCCCCTACAGGCGAAAGATGTTTATAAATTGGGAGGCTACCTGGAGAAGGGGGCGTGGCTGACTGAGAGCGCAGAGTCTTTGAGCTTGCCTCGCACCTGTTTGCTGTGATTCACGCTGTTTAAACATTGTGCTTATTCAGTTAATTTACCCTTTATTTTCAATGGCTAAAGGAGCCTTATTGCGTTTGTATTTTGGAAAACTTTAAGAAACTAAAAGCAAAACATCAACTTCAAATCGTGTCTGTCTTACTGGATTCCTGGATTTCATTTTGGTCATACAACAAACACAAGCGTCAAAGAGTTGTCAGTCACCACCAAAAAGGGACAAAACAAATGGACTTTGAAACAGGATAATTTGTCAATACATTAGTCAAAGACTCTTCTCTGGAAATCGGAACTGGTGGATGACGCGGAGTATTCTGGAGCGTCGAGAAGAACAAAGGATTGGAATCCCAACCACACGGGCACCTGAAAACGCCGGTAGGCATTTAATTAAGTTGTTTGAACTGGAACTCGTGCATGGAAAGGGAAAGGATTGAATGAACTTTTAAGTTGAATAAATCAAGTTTGAAGAAACAAAGTAAGAAAAGCGCATGTCTTACGCGCACCTTTATTTTCATGACTTCTCAGTTACGATTTTTTGAAAGTAAAAGACAGCCTTTTTTGAAACTTTTAAGACAAGACAAGACATTTAAATTGAAAGTTAAGAGATACCGTTAAGTTGTAAAACATGGCTGAATCAGACGCTTCGCAAACTGATGTGGATGAACTTGCGGAGATAGAGAATGCTTCTCAAACAGAGGGTACTTTACGCAACAGAAGAAGGGTTAAATTGGGACAGCTTACACGGCGAATGAACAAAGTCAAGAAAGCAATAAATAATGAATCAAGTGTCGACGAAGTTAAAACTACTATGCAAAAGTACAGAGAGATGCTGGAAGAAATCGATATTATTCAAGGCGAATCAAAATGCGCTTAATGAGCAAGAGCGTGTAACAGATCACGAGACGTGGTACGCACCAAAAAGAGAAAACCAACAAGCATTTGTTAATTACGTGGATAGGTGGCTTGCTAAACATGAAATGGACGACATACAACCGGGGGACAGCGCGTCTAAAGCCCCTGTAGGATCAAGGGTTTCACGCACATCTTCAGCTTTGAGGCGCGCAGAAGCTGAGAAAGCTGCGCTTGAGGTTAGATTGGCTGCGCTTAAAGAACAACATTACATTGAACAAGAAGAGGAAGAATTAAAGAAAAGGCAAGAAAAATTGAGGAAACAAAAGGAAATGTTAAGTTTATCGAGTCAATTAGATGCAGCTAATGCAAAAGTTGCCATATTATCACTATCAGACACTAAAAGTGACGCAATGAACGAGTATATAGGAGACTCATTGAAACTACAGGACACTAAGGAAACCATTGCAAAGGAACTTGATGTGCTGCAACCTGCAAAAGAAACATTAAATGGTAGTGTTAAACCCAAAGCCCATGCTACTTACCCTGTTTCTATACCCCCTCCTGCAACAGAACAGCAGCCTTTACCTCCATCTTGGCACCTACCTGAAGCACAAAGGAGTCAACCCAGCCATATAACCCCGGTAACAGCAAGGAGAACGCCTTCACAGCCACAAACTGTACATGCACCTTCATCTTCACAGCCTGATGCACATAGGGGACAACCACAACCTATACAGGCAGGTAATCAGCCCCATGCTCCATCACGCCCTGCGCCGCCTGTACAACCAAGGCTGGGCCTTCAACCTGCTGCCTCACTAGATGGTGCGTCAATAGGGCCTCCTCAAAATGATGCTCAACTGTACAATATTTTACAAAGACAAAATGACATCACCACTTCTCTAATAAAACAACAGGACCAGTCAAATCTACCCCGAAAGGAGATAAAGGTATTCAATAATGAGCCAATGGAGTACAGGTCATTCATCAGTTCATTTGAACATGTGATCGAAAGCAAAATTGAACATGCAAAGGATAAACTGTACTATCTTGAACAGTACACCTCAGGTCAGTCAAAGGAGCTAGTTAGAACATGCCTCTTTTTAGATCCAGACACAGGGTTTGCAAAGGCAAAAGAACTGCTCCGGGAAAATTTTGGAAATGAATACCAAATCTCATGCGCATACATTACCAAAGCATTGTCATGGAACCCCATTAAGGTGGAAGATTCCCAAAATCTGAAAGCATATGCCCTGTATCTCAGAGGATGCTTGAATGCCATGAGTGATATTGCTTACATGGATGAATTGGATCTGTCCTCCAATCTTAAAATGTTAATCAGCAAATTACCTTACAGATTAAGAGAAAGGTGGAGAGTTGTAGCGTGCAATCTGCAAGAATCAACGGGGCGGAGAGCCACATTCAAGAATTTGGTTGAATTTATTGAAAAACAGGTGAAAATCCTTACAGACCCTGTATTTGGCGACATACAAACCTCTCCTCCCAGCAGCACTCCCAGTAGGAGTACAAGGCCTACAGATTCAAGATCTCTGTCAAAATCAAAGTTCACCAATGCTGCAACTGTTGGTGTGAAGCCTTCCTCCCCAATTCACCAAAACAGCCCCTATGCAGTCCACACCAAGTCAGTCTGTGTGTTCTGTTCAGGTGACCATCTACTTGGCACCTGCACTCGATTCAAAAGGAAATTGCATACTGAGAAAATCTCATTTTTGAAAGACAGAGGAATTTGCTTTGCATGTCTCATTTCAGGCCACATGAGCAAAGACTGCACCCACCGCCAGTCATGCACTGTTTGTGGGAAGCTGCACCATACAGCACTGCACATAGGAAAAATGGAACAAAACAAAGGAAAACAAGACGCAGTGGAGGTGCCAAGTGGGCAGAACATCAAGCCAGCTACCCTCTCCGCATGTGGTCGTATTGGGGCCGGCGACGAGCAGTGTGTCATGTCCATCGTACCCGTAAAGGTAAAATCAAACAAAAGCAACACCATAATCAAAACATATGCATTCCTTGACCCCGGCAGCCCTGCCACCTTTTGTACAGATGCATTAATGCAACAGCTTAACGTACAAGGAAAGAAAACGAACATTCTGTTACGTACACTAGGACAAGAAAGGAGTGTGTCAACACATATGGTTACTGAATTGGAAGTGAGTGGACTTAATGACGATACATTTATAGCTCTCCCAGAAACGTATACACAACAAAGAATTCCTGTGACAAAAAGAAACATTCCAAACCAAAAAGATGTGAAAAAATGGCCTTACCTTAAGGAAGTGAAGATATCCACCATCAATGCGGGCATAGGGTTACTCATAGGCACAAATGTCCCCAAGGCAATGGAGCCCTGGCGAGTTGTAAATAGCCAGGGAGATGGCCCATACGCCGTCAAAACATTGTTAGGGTGGATAGTGAACGGTCCCCTGAGAGAGGAAACTCAAACTCCCTTTCACACAGTCAACAGGATTTCAGTGCACAACCTGCATGAAATGTTAATTGCACAATATAACACAGATTTTAGTGAAAATGCCTATGATGAAGTGAAAGAGCTTTCAATTGAGGATAAACGCTTTCTGCAAATTGCTGAAGACTCTGTCAAAATTGTGGATGGACATTACAATCTGAAGCTACCCTTCAAAAAGGATGAATCTCTGCTACCCAATAACCTCTGTGTTGCAGAACAACGACTGGAGAACCTAAAAAGGAAATTAAAAAAAAACAAAGAATTCAAAGAGGAATACGTGACATTCATGTTCAATGTGATTGAGAAAGGATACGCAGAAATGGTGCCAGAAGGACAGCAAACAAAAACACAAGGCTTGGTTTGCTACTTGCCCCATCATGGGGTTTATCACCCAAGAAAAGGAAACTTAAGAGTTGTTTTTGATTGTGGTGCATCTTTCTGTGGCAAAGCATTGAATACAGAATTGCTAAAAGGGCCTGACTTAACAAACAGTATTGTGAGTGTGCTCAACAGATTCCGACAGGAGCCAGTTGGCCTGATGGCAGACATCACCGCCATGTTCCACCAGGTGAAAGTTGCAGAGAGCGACGTTGACTTCCTCAGGTTCCTGTGGTGGCCAGAGGGGGACGTAACCCAACAACCTGTGGAGTATAGAATGACTGTCCATCTTTTTGGGGCAACGTCATCCCCCAGCTGTGCAAATTATGCACTTAGAAAAACAGCCACAGACAACAAAGAGCACTTCAGACCCGAGGTAACAGACACAATACTGAGCAATTTTTATGTCGATGACCTGTTAAAAGCAGAGTCAACAGCAGATGGCGCAATTCAGCTCATCAAAGATGTCACAGCTCTCTGTCAGAGAGGAGGTTTCCACCTGTCCAAATGGGCCACAAACAGCAGAGAGGTACTGGCTTCTATTCCTGTAGAGGACAGAGTCAAGGAAATGAGGGAGCTAAATCTTGACAAAGATAAACTCCCAACTGAAAGGGCCCTTGGCCTACAATGGTGCATAGACAGCGACAACTTTACCTTCAATGTACAGCCAAAATCACAACCACTTACAAGAAGGGGAATATTATCAATGGTCTATGCAATCTACGACCCCCTCGGCTTCTTAACACCCTTTACATTAACAGCAAAGTTGTTGTTGAGGTACCACCACACATCCGTGAGCAGTGGTCAAAGTGGTCAGCTGGCTTGACCCTGATGTCCAACTTCAAAGTGCAACGGTGCTTTAAGACGGCTGGATTCGGGTCAGTGACACAAGCAGAGCTACACCATTTTGCGGATGCAAGCGACCAAGGCTACGGAACAGCATCTTACCTGAGGCTTCAGAATGACAAGAACAACATCCACGTCGCTCTGGTGATGGGAAAAGCACGTGTGGCACCACTGAAGAGGATGACAATTCCAAGGATGGAACTTGCTGCTGCTGTGCTGGCTACAAAGGTGGACAGAATGCTCAAATCTAGCTTGCAACTACGACTGGACAGTTCTGTGTTCTGGACTGACAGCCAGTCTGTGATCAAGTATATAGCCAATGAACACTCCAGATTCAAAACCTTTGTCGCCAACAGAGTCGCAGCAATTAGAGACGGAAGTGAGTTATCTCAATGGAACTACATTGACTCCAAATCTAACCCCGCCGATGATGTGACCAGGGGCCAAAGTGCAGAAAAGTTCCTAAGCAACAAAAGATGGCTTCATGGACCAGACATTCTGTGGGAGGCGGAGCAGAAATGGCCAGTTGACATCAAGCCAACCGCATTACTTGCGCCAGACGACCCTGAAGTAAAAAGAACACACATAGTGAGTACAACATTACACCACACTACAGGAGACAACGCAACACATACACTCATCACACATTTCTCTGACTGGACAAAACTGAGAGTTGCCGTTTCTTGGTTCCTAAAACTAAAAGAAACTTTGAGAAAATTGGCTCAAATAAGAAAACGAGGCAAAATGATGACAAGGAACATGACGAACAAACCAGACTACAAACTTGGTGGCCAACAAGTGAATGTGCAAGATTTAAAGGCAGCTGAAGTTGCCATTGCTCACTTTGTCCAATCACAACATTACCCAGATGAGCTCAAAAGCCTTGCCACAAAAAGTCCTGAAGTGAAAAGAGAAAGCACACTGTACAGACTTGATCCAACTCTAATGGGTGGCATAATCAGAGTGGGTGGCCGGCTGAAAAGGATGGCAATAGGAGAAGACAAAATTTCCCATCATAATCCCTAAGAATTCACATGTTTCCACACTGGTCTTAGAGCATGTGCACAGGATAACAGGGCATGGTGGAAGAAACCATATGCTGTCTGAACTTCGCAAGAAATATTGGATCAATAATGCAAACTCAGCAGCCAGAAAAATCCTGTCCAAGTGTGTTGTTTGCAGACGATACAGGGCACGAGCTGGAGAACAGAAGATGTCTGACTTACCCCAAGAGAGACTCCAGCCCGACCTGCCGCCATTTACCAACACTGGCGTGGACTATTTTGGTCCCTTTGAGGCCAGTTCTCCCTCCTGGGACATTCGAGAAGAGTGACCTGTACACCAGACGCCGCTGGAGACAAGCACAATACCTGGCAAACATCTTTTGGAGACGTTGGACATTGGAGTATGTACCCTTACTCCAAGAACGCCAAAAATGGAACACGAAGAAAAGAAACTTTCAGTGTGGTGATGTAGTGTTAGTGGTAGATCCATCTGCTCCAAGAAGTTCCTGGATTCTAGGAAGAATAACAGAGGTCTATCCAGACAGAAGAGGGATGGTGAGAACAGCAAAAATCAAGACTCAAACCAACATAATACAAAGGCCAATCACCAAACTATGTCTGATGTTGGAGGGTGAAGAAACCTAGAAAATGAACCTGAAAACTAAGGTTGTGTGAATTTAAATTATTTTAGTCAAAACATATTTAAGAAATTGTATTGAACGATTGTGATGAACTATTGGGCTCCTATTTTGTATAACTTTGTAATTGTTTAGTCCGTGCCAAACAATTAGGGGCCGGTTATGTAGGAGCCATTCCCTCAGTTTATTTATTTAGCAATTTCTTAATGCCTGCATTTGTATTTTGTAAGACTATGCCCCTACAGGCGAAAGATGTTTATAAATTGGGAGGCTACCTGGAGAAGGGGGCGTGGCTGACTGAGAGCGCAGAGTCTTTGAGCTTGCCTCGCACCTGTTTGCTGTGATTCACGCTGTTTAAACATTGTGCTTATTAAGTTAATTTACCCTTTATTTTCAATGGCTAAAGGAGCCTTATTGCGTTTGTATTTTGGAAAACTTTAAGAAACTAAAAGCAAAACATCAACTTCAAATCGTGTCTGTCTTACTGGATTCCTGGATTTCATTTTGGTCATACAACAAACACAAGCGTCAAAGAGTTGTCAGTCACCACCAAAAAGGGACAAAACAAATGGACTTTGAAACAGGATAATTTGTCAATACAGTAACCGTTTACTACCTTAACGATCACTACCTCCACCTGCACTGTTTACTGTCACTTTAATAACTACCGTTAATTACCGTCACTTTAATAACTACTGCCACTTTTGATGTGTTTCAATTTTGCACTCTGCACCTTATTCTGCATTTCTGCATTTCAACCCGCACCTTTATCGCTCATTTGCACTTCTGGTTAGAACGCCAACTGCATTTCGTTGTCCTGTACTCTGCACAATGACAATAACGTTGAATCTAATCTAATTAAGGGCAAGCAAAAAAAAAACGCTTTATGGAAACAAATCACTGTTGCAGTCAACAGTGTGTCCCATGTTCAGCGGGCTACGGAAGAGGTAAATAATTAATTGAATACTTAATTAAATGTAAAATTGGTGTTAAATTGATCCATCTTAAAACATTTCACATTTGACCTATAGGCTATTGTTTGCATTGCGTTAAAGTTATTTTATTCCGAATAAGGTAAAGAAAAAGTTGTCCGACTCTTGCGGATATACCAGTCTCGCCATGTTCGCACTCGAAAAAGTTGCGTACACGAGCTCAGACCTGACGTGAGATTTCATCGCAGCCTGCGCTCACGTTCAAATTGATAAATGCCAAGCTCAACGTGGAAATGAGCGTACGTCCATTTTACGCCCGTTTTCTGTCGTACGCTCTTTTGATAAATGAGGGCCAGTAACTGCATTTTTTGGCGAAAATGAGTTATTGTGTTTTTTTAAACATTCAAAGCATTCTTTGTCATGTAACAAAACATCTCATCTCAAATGTATGTCGTTTTGGAGAAAATTGGTGGGTGTTTGTACAGTAACTACAAAAACTACTAGTAAAGCAAACCAAAAAGGCAGTAAACGCCATTACTGTATTCTTGCCTTGTAGCGTGTCAGTACTGTCATTCTGTGTTGTATCACTTAACGTAATAATAACACTGTTACCACAGCGAAGTTACTGTTGCCATAGAGAACACCGCTTGCGGGACTCTTTTGACGCTGCAATTTCACTCTGTGAAAACTGCACTTTACTCCATAGATGAGTCCAGCGTCTCGTCACCAGCGATATGCTAATGAGCCCCAGAACGTCCACGCCCTCTTTTACGTGAAGGAAGTAGGCACTCGGCTATTACTGTTGATAGAACAGTAGGCTATTTCCATGAGCAGGCACCATCCCTAAAAGCTGCTGTGTTGTATTTCACAATGCTAACAACAAAAAATTAGGATTTGCGATTTAGTATGTTGCCACAAAAAGAAAGGGAAGGGAAAAGAAGGGGTTTGTGGCTCCAGGCAATCGGAAAAGAGAATCCCGATGGGAGGCTGAGGGACCCGGCGTCTACATTTGTTTACGTCTGCGGCAAACACTTCGTTACAGATTAGTAGCTAAAATCAGTTGATGTTCGATGTTAAATATGTTTAATCTAAAATAATGAAGGAATGAATTAAACTTTGCGAACTACTAGGAGCTGTAATTACATGTCATAGTTCAGCTCCGAGTTAGCCTGCACCACCTAGCACTAGTGCTATCATGGTTGCACTCTGCATGTTAAATGCGCTATAAAAATAAAAGTGACTTGACTTGAATGAAAATAGATTGTTTTGGTGCCCTCATCTTCATTCGTGATTCATACATTCATTTCTTAGGTAGTTCCATATGTCCCCGTAGTCCACCTCTGGCCACTCGTCTCGTTCGCCCCGAGACCAGATTCCAGCGTGAAGGGACATCTGACATTGCCGATTAATTTAAGTTTTTCTAAAGAGCGACACCGGTCAGGACTTGGAAGAGAGTTGGTATAACTGGTCTGCTGTCTGGCCATAGCATTAGATCGGTATAAATTGCTATATATAATACTTGGGTGAAGTTCAGAAATGTAATGCACTGAAATTCTCATAGACCCCCATTCAAATATTTCCGGGTAGTTTCACCTAAAAATGCCCGGATGTGTCAAAAAAGTGGGCGGTACCCGGTTTGTTGGACTCATGTATACTGATTACGATGGCCCAAACCAGAGGGAAAAAGATGGTGGAACTGGCATTAAAAAGAAAGTATCCGGAGTATGGTAAGTAACAACAATGAATGATTATGACTGATTAGAAACGTATCACAAAAATTCCTGTCAGCGCTAGCTGTTTTCTGTCAGGCGATGTTCCCCTCCCACTCTCCACCCCGCCCCCTCCAAATTAGTTTATCCTCTCTAACTTTATATTATCTGTTTGATCGGTGTAATGTTCGCGAATAGACCATCACTATTTATTTATAATAGTGATGTTTATTTATAATAAACAATCAATTAAAAGGGAGGACTAATTCTAACAGTGACGAAATGGTAGATGTTGCCTTTCCGTATGCGTTCAGAAGAATATGGCGTCACCTTGCCATAGAAAACCAGGCTGTTTGAAACAAACCCAGTATCTAAGAAAATGTCTTACTTTACAATACAAGCAAATTCACTCTAGGAACAGGTTCACGGATCAGTTTAGCCTGTGGTTAGCCAAGCAGCCAAGTAGAATGATATGAATAGCTAGCCACACAAAACGTAACCTCATAACTTCTTCAACTCCTTCAACACAACAAATGTAACCCCAATCTAACTTCTGCAACTCCAAGTCGTGCGCATTTTCTTCCATCCCATTTCAGAGATGCAAAAAGAAAAAAATAGCCTCTTACCTTAAGTTCGAATAGACCAAATCAAAATGCTTACTGTATTTCATCATTTGCCATTTAGTGTGCTCTTACGCCCTCATGTGACATCAAAAGAACATTTTTTTAGACATGTAATTTACACCTGAGCACAAATATTTGTTCAGTCTACATATTCACAATGGCTTGTGTAGGCCTACTTATAGTATGTTTGGTTTCATCTAATTTAAAACGCATGTTTAAAGGATGCAAATGTATTTATTATTTATTACAGGTATTTATTTATTATTGTGTTGGCCTAATGAAAGCAGTATTTTAGTCATAGGCCTAATTCATGTACGGAAGGTTCTTTTTAATAAAATAACTTAATACATAAGTAGACCCTATATGCACATCCGCTTTCATATAGGTCCATGTTGTATTATATCATATTAATAAGTACAGAAAGTCAAAGCCCAAACAAAATTAGATGATTAGACTGATTATTGTTTTTTCTTCATTTATAGAAATACAGTATGTTTTTTATTAACTCCTCAAAAATTAACTACAGTTATGATTATTATCTTGGCAAGTGTTACATGCATTGTTGCTTTGCATGCATACCAATAACTTTAAGTATTTTTAATTCCAGCTGCACAGGGTATTCCACCAAAGAGGAGGCGAGACTGCATGGAAGAAACATGGGTGATCCCAGACACTTTGTTGGACACCAGCTTGAAAAGCTTAGACCTGTTTGATGATGACATTGACTCATACGTCCCAACCCCATCCTCTTCCCCGACACAAACTGAAGTGGAACCCATACAGACTGAACTGGAACCAACCCCAAGCCATTCCCCGACTGAAGTGGAACTGAGACAGACTGAAGTGGAACCAACTGAGGAGGAAAGGCCGCAGCCACGTCCACCAATGAGGGGCCCATGTGGTGCCCAGTGTCGTAGGAAGTGCACTGACCACATCTCAGATGACAGGCGGAAGGATATATGGAGGCAGTATTGGGACATGACGTATACAGAGCGGCGAACCTGGATGTTCCACTCAGTCACCTCACTGGAGACGAAGAGAGTTTGTACTGCAGGGAGTCGACGTGGCCGGACGTTCGGCTACAGGCTACAAGACCAGAGAGGAGAGCCAAGACGGGTCTGCAAGATGTTCTTCCTGTCAATGCTGGGCTACCACCCAAAAAATGTTATGACCATGATGGGCAAAGCAAGCAGCAAGCCACTCGCTCCACCTCAGGACCAGAGAGGAAGGCAGGCCGCTGCAAATAAGCTGGATGCAAAGCAATTACTGGACCATATAGAGTCTTTCCACCCTACAGTAAGCCACTATAGACGTGAACATGCCCCACATCGATGGTACCTCCCTAGTGACATCACTATGAAAATGATGCATGGTGATTATGTGGAGAAAGGGAACGCCTGTTCGTATGAGGTGTACAGGAAGGCTGTCAGGGAGAAAAAAATCAGTTTCGCAAAACTCGGAGAGGAGTGTGAGACTTGCTTAAAACATGCCGAACATGAAAAAGCCCACACGGAGGAGATGGTGGATTGCCCAGAATGTCAACGTTGGCAAAAACACAAGCAGTCTGCCCTGCAGAGTCGTCTGAGTTACAAGGAGGATGCAGAGACCAGCTTGCCCGACGGCACCTCAGTCTGGAGTGCAGACCTCCAAAAAGTCATCATGTTACCACGTATGCCTGGAGTGAAGTCTTGTGTTTTTACGCGACGTGTTGTGGCATTCCACGAGACATTTGCCTATGTGGGGAAGGGTAAAAACAAGAAGAACACCATTGCTGTCTTGTGACATGAGGGAATAGCTGGGCGAAGCGCTGCAGAAATCACATCTGCATACATGGCAGCATTGGAGAAAGAGAGGGATGTACGCCACATAATACTCTGGGTGGACAACTGCAGTTCGCAGAATAAAAATTGGTGCCTGCTCTCCTCACTCGTCACCCTAGTCAACAGTGACACGACTTCACTGGAAGACATCACCCTAAAATATTTCGAGCCGGGCCACACTTTCATGAGTGCCGACAGTTTCCACCATGGTGGAAACTGTCCATTATATATTATATATATTATATAATTGTATATATATATGTAAATTATCCAGGTGTTGTTATCCGATTTTGAGATGTCCAAAGTAGGTCCGAAGTAGGTCGGATTAAGATGTTTACATGCACTTAAAAAGTCCGAACGATGTCTTACACGATTAGAAATTCGAATTTCTTGCTGCATGTAAACGTACTTAGTGTGTGAGATTGCTTTGAACCTTTTGAAGGGAAACATACCGTTATCACCTTCTCAATTCAAACGATTAAGGAGGGAGAAAACCATTATAAGGCTGTTGGCGGACAAGAAGACATCCTTGAAACGTAAACACCAGGCCATAAAGAAGCAAAAGGGGGGCTTCCTTTTACCCCTGTTAACACCCGTCATGCCAATGATTGGAGATCTTATCGGGGGACTCGCTAGAAGATAATTTGCAATGGCACTGAGGAATGCGCAGAAAATGTTTCTCGTCTCCCCCCACCAGCTAAACCGTATGACTCAACCGCAGGCCACCATGAGAGAAACAGTCGAGGATGATTTGGATATCAAAATGAGGGCCGTGTTGGATGAGACGGGGTTGACGCCTGACGAAAAAATTAAAAAGTACAACGCATTGCTGCAAAGATATTTAACTTTGACAAAGCAGGGGCAGAGAGATGAACAGCGTGTAACCCTAACCCTTCAGAGGGGCGAGCCAAGCGGGCAGACCGATCTCCCCGATCCACAATGCGATCGCGTATCAAAAGAAGATGATCCGATGATTGCTGAAGTTTTAAAAAGCTTCCATCCGCGAGATCACAACAACACTGAATACATCTTAAAAAAATGATGCGAAAGTGATAAAGGTTGGAATGCAAAGGGGGAATTTGTTTATAAGGGTCAGGCTGTGAAGGTGTCTCATATGACCGATTTATTGAAACAGCTATCACATGCTTATAAATCATCGCGATCTGCTCCACCTACGGGTTGGTCACAATTTTTGAATAGCCTGGCTGATTTGAACATCCCTTCCTCCGCTGTGAAAAACCCACAAGCTTGTGAGCAGTACCGGTCCCTTAAGGACGGCACACGCGGAAAAGACACACCTCGCGCAAGACGTCTAAAGACAAAGAGACAAATTACTCTGTCACCGAGTTGGATCGGTATTTCACCATAAATAAATGTAACACGTACACACATTTTTTTTTTGGTATTGATCAATAAAGGGTTTTATTGAACATATATTTTGCGTACACTCTTTTTTTTCAATCAACAGTTAAGTACAGGATCAAAGATGACATTTTATCCGCAGCAGTCTCTAAACCCTTGTAGAGAACAGTTGTGTTGTTTTGACACGCCAATTACTTTATTTCTTAGGCGATGTTGTCGCACAAAGTCGTACACCATACGATCATTTTTTACCACATCCTCGCTATACAAAGACAGTACTTGGTGGTAAGATAACCCCCAGACGGAATGACAGAGATAAAAGATGCAGTGTTGGCCGCAGACGGTTGATAAGGGGTGTTGCAGTTGACGCTTGTGGTACTTGATGCTTCGAGAACGTTTTTCCAAAAACTGTAAGATGCTTGAAGGATAGTAATCAAAGTCAGGGGGTAATCCAAAAGAATCAAAAAAGGTGGCTTCGCCTCCCTTTTCTAAGGTTAAAGCTAACCAGTGTTCCCCTGGCATATGAGCAGGGTGCGTGTTGACTATAAAGTAGGCCGGTGTCTGGAAGGTTGGATTCAGCAAGGGCAATAGGTCACAAGCCCACACTCCACAGAATACATCTCCCAGCAAACGATTCAGAATACTCTCTATCTGAAGATTATCCTTTTTTTTTATTTCAAATTAGTAGTAATCCACAAGCACCTGTCTTTTCGCATTGATCTCCAGAATTGAATCAAAACATGCATAGACGATAAGGGTGGTGGTTTGCGGTAACGGGGCTCTGAATCTCATCTCTAGTCTTAAATTACCAGAGGAGATGGGAGACAACGCATCATTGTCATCAGCCGGGTTGAGATTAAACGCAAACAGAGAGTATCCGTTGTTAAATTCCTCTCGATCGATACTAAGGGGTAAATCCTTGAGGTGTCTCCCCGTAGCCAGGAACATGTTGTAAAACTCTCTCACTGATAAGCCGTTGTTAAACTGGGGCTGGAAAGCCTTAGATAGTATCTGCTTTCCATCCTGACAGAGAGCTAGATATTCTACATCGTTGTGAATAAAATTGAAGGGCGACAGGTCTCTTCTCCCAGTGAAAGCTTCGTGGTGCACCATACCCAAAACTGTATATTTTGGCATAGCCCCCAGAAAAAGATTCTCCTGGCTGCATATTCTAGAGTTTTCCGGAATAGAGTATGTTTCCACATTGACACGCGAGATGGGGTAGAGCGCAGTAGGGGGCAGATAATGTGTGAGCATCTTCAGTGCTCTGAAGCACTGTGATTCTGTAGAGATAGAAAAACATACAGAGTACATGCATGATGCCCCCTTCCAACACAACTGTGTGGTCTCGCACAGAGATGTCGGCTCCATCTCGTAGGACAGTGAGGATGGCAACAGACGCACCTTGCAGCACTGGTGCCAAAGTGTCAGTGTCCTGAGGAAAGATAACAGATTTTTACTATTATTAAGAGTTTAGAAAAACCAAGACAAACTAGAAAGAGCATTTACTGAAGAAAAAGTGTGTGACCGCTGAAAAGGTCTATGTTAAAGCTGAAAAGTATAACTTGTAGGCTGAGATATGATTGGCGACATAAGGGCTAAAAACAGTTGAAATGTTAAAAAGGCAGAAGAAAATGGGCAGCTATACACTGGAACATGACAGCCAAAGAAATTTGATGAAGCAATTGTAGCATAGCTGAAGTAATAGCTGAGAATAGTTTTAGTAGTTTAGAAGTACAACTTGCGAAATGGAGGTTGATTTACATTAATTAAAATAAAAAAAAGTTAGTGTATGAACAATGTATGAAAATATAAACAAATCAGACAAATATGTAACATGAAGAGTGAGAAAAAGGGCTGAAACTGTTGGACAGGAGAGAGATGCATAAAATGCATGCCATGACATGGCTGTAAATTCTGAAATTTAGAGCGAGTTTCAAACCGAAGCCCCATCTGCTTATCTCTGAAAATGTTTGTACTGGAGTCTATGGGCAACAGGGAGGGAAATGGCCTCACTTAAAGGATCATCCTTCAAATTTTGGAAGTATCTGCTTTCAGCATGCACACTAATAATTTGTTTAAGAAAGATTTACCTATCCCTGAAAGTAGACCTATCCCTGAGCAGATCTAACGTGCAGTTCCAGTCCCCTGCAATCATGTAGTCACCTGGGAGGGATGCCAGCATGAGAAATAAATTTGTTAAAAAAAATTAGGGCCATATACATTTATCAGATTTAAGGTTGTTGACAGCAGTGATCCCTGAACAATCAAGAACCTACCAAACTTATCCTTAATTACGTTGGAGACCTGATAGGATTTGTCAATAAGATCAAGAACGCTGCAGCACACCTTGTGTTCAACCGAAACAAATTCTCCCACATGACCCCCCCCTCATCCAAGACCTTCAGTGGCTTCCTGTAGTGGCTCGCATCAAATTCAAGACGATGCTACTGGCCTACAAAGCTGTAAATGGAACTGCCCCTACCTACCTCCAAACATTAGTGAAACACCATGCCCCTGCCTGAGCACTCCGTTCAACTACCTCAACTGGTCGACTGATACTGCCATCACTAAAAGGAGGAAAAGGTCGGATGGCGAAATCTCAACTCTTCCCCATTTTGGCACGGCAATGGTGGAATGAGCTTCCTGCCAATGTCAGGGCTGCAGAGTCACTCCCCATCTTCCGGAAGAGACTCAAGACCCACTTGTTCAGAGTTCACCTGAACCCTGCATAACCCTACCCTCATACTCTCAATTTGTCTCGGCACTTCAATGGCTCTTTGTAATTTGGCACTTAGATAGCTCATTGTAACTTGGCACTTAGTCAGAGATGTTGAAATTATATTCAGAATATTCTTGAAACTTGTTCTGGTGACTTTCTTACTGTATTAACAGCAATGAAATGTTTCACCTTCTTATGCCAAATGTACTCTTTGTAAATCGCTTTGGATAAAAGCGTCCGCACCTATTACTGGGTTTTCCTGGTTTTGGAAGCAATGTTATTAATGCACCTGTCATCGATTCGGGTAGGTTTAAAATGCTTCCAGAAACATTTCCATTAATGGTTTAAGTAATTTAGTTTTGAATGTTTTATACAAATCTGCTGGGATCCCATTAGGTCCCGGTGCTTTACCTGCCTTCATGCCATCTATAATACTTACTTCTTCCTGTGTAAGGTCTGCCACTCGTTGCTCAACAAACTCCTGAGAAATAGTGGGGATATTTAACTTGTCCAAAAACACTCTTTGGGTTGTGGATCAAATTCAGTTTGAGACTTATACAGATTGTCATAATAATTTCGAAATTCTTTATTATCATTAATGATTGAAGTCATGGTCTTTCTCATTTCTAGCTGATTAATCTGCCAGGCTAGAAGTTTGCCAGGTTTTCCCCTTGCTCATAAAATGTTTGGTGAGCCTGCGCATACTAGAGGCCGCTCTAGTAGATGATAATTTATCAAGTTCTTTTCCTGCTCCAGGGGTATTATTTCTAAACACTTCCACTTGTAGAATTCGTATTTTAAATTCTAACTGTTGCTTTTTCTGGCATGCTTGTCTGGATTTAGATTCAGTGTAACTAATGATGTGCCCCCTTAAGTATGCCTTAAAGGCATCCCACCTGACGACGTTTGTGGGGTGTTGACACTAAAATAATGATCTATTTCTTCCCCCACATACTTAACAAACTCTTTATCATGCAACCACTTCCTATTTAAGCTCCACCTAGGTGGATCTCTAACAAGATTAACATCTGTGTGTATGAGACAACATAAACCATGATCAGATATAAGTATACTGTCGTAGTAACAGTCTTGTATTTTTTACATCAGTAATGCGGAAACTAAAAAGTAATCAATATGCGAGTATGTTTGAAAGGTAAGTGAGTGACAGGATTAAGCGATGTTGTTAGGTTTCAAGTATCTCCACATGTCTAGTAGATCTAATTCTTGAATAAAGTGGTGAATAGTCGGTCTACTTTTACGATGAGTTTTGTCAGTCCCGGTAGACCTATCCCTGAGCGGATCTAACGTGCAGTTCCAGTCCCCTGCAATTATGTAGTCACCTGGGAGGGATGCCAGCATGAGAAATAAATTTGTTAAAAAAAATCTGCATCTACATTAGGGCCATATACATTTATCAGATTTAAGGTTGTTGACAGCAGTGATCCCTGAACAATCAAGAACCTACCAAACTTATCCTTAATTACGTTGGAGACCTGATAGGATTTGTCAATAAGAATCATCACTACCCTGGTTTGTGAAGTAAACGACGCTGCGTAAATTCTTCCTGGCCACCTCCTACCAATTCTTATGTTGTCCTCTGACAGGGTGTGAGTCTCTTGTTGAAATACCATGTTCGAATTAGTGTCTTTTAGTTCATTCTTTACTTGTTAGATTTTTTTTTCTTTATCTTCTGCAATTCCAGGATGTAAATTTAATTTCTATCTTCTGTGGCATTCAAGATGGTGTGAGGGTCCTTTAACATAAATACATTTTCTAAGAGCATTAACACATTTAAAGGAAAACACTGTCGTTTTTCCATACTGAACTACGTTCTTCCCTGATCTTAGACGAGTTGATACATACCTCTCTCGCCTTCATGCGTGCACTCGATCACTCTGGCGCTACTTCGCTAGCATGTAGCTTGGCCCGAAATACCACCTGGGAGCACTTCGATGTCGGCGCAGTAATATCATCAAAAGATCCTCTTCCCCTCCCCATGTTACTTCTGTCAATAGAACCAACGTGACTTTTTACTTCTACTACTACAGGTAGTGCAGGTGACGGCGTGCAGGTCACGTTGGTTCTACTGACCGTAGTAACGGGGAGAGGATCTTTTAGGAGTGATGATATTACTGCGCCGACGTTGAAGTGCTCCCAGGTGTTATTTTGCCATACATTATAGTTATCCTTTTTATCCGCTTAGAAAATTTCCATGTTTCATTTTGTGTAACCATACTTGGGTTGTGTAACTACTCACGTAACCTTATTCAAAAAGGCACAACATGGAAGTGCTTGGTTGCTTCTAACATGACCCCGTTTGGATCCTAAGGAATATATTGGGCCAAGCTACATGCTAGCAAAGTAGCGTTGCGCGCCAGAGCAATCAAGTGCACGCATGAAGGCGAGAGAGGTATGTATCAACTTGTTTAAGATCAGGGAAGAACGTAGTTCAGTATGGAAAAATGGTGGCGTTTTCCTTTAAACAAAAGAACGTACATTGAACATAGTGAACCATAGTGAACAAACACCAACATTTACCCAATTAAATGGGAAACCCCCTACCCCTTACTTATTGCTTCCGATTACGACTTCGGACAGATCTCCGGATCAGTCCACCAAACCTTAAAGTCGTTACAAAAATAAAACGTATTCACTTCTCCTGCTCCATATTACTTAACCACATAAACACGGTTAAATAAAATATACACTTATATGTGCAGATAGTAAACTGCCATTATTTAGGTTCTGAAACTATCACGTTATTCAGCATCAGCAAGTAAAAGGAAAATCACTCAAGAAAAAAAAAAAACGAAACAAATATATGAATATAAGACTGTCAGGACTACTCCAGTATCATATTATATGCTTGTTGTATAAAGACATATTCCCTGAGCCCAGTTTAACATGAGTGCAAACTTCAAGTGTCGTAGTGTCATCTCACCTTTGATCCCAGTATAGAAAGAAAATTCACTGAAATATTTATGAATATGTCCATACACACACCAGCATTCGAAATGTTTTCGTCCAGCTTCTTCCTTTATCTTGCTTATGAAGGCTTGCACCTCGGTCGGACTGTTGAACGTGTGTGTTTGTTCCTTGTACGTAACCACCAATTTAGCTGGAGGGATGAAGCTCCGAAGCTGCTGGCGCGCTGTGTTGTACTTCCTCCGTTGTTTGTGCACTTCAGTGGCGAGGTCATTGTTGAATCGCACGTTTTGGTTTTTGTAGAGGACGTCCTTTTTGGTTATTGCTGCCTTAATAACAGCCATTTTGTGCTTGTAGCTCACAAACTTCATAATCAAGGTTCTTGATGGTGCATCGTTGCCTCTCCTCGGCCCGACCCAGTGCACTCTCTCCATCACTATTGGACTCCTCAGAAGGGCCATGTCCAGCACTTCCGGTATCCAACCTTCCAAAAAAGAACAGGGTTCCGGCCCCTCAGCACCCTTGGGGAGGCCCACCACCCTCAGATTGTTAAGTCATGACCTGGTCTCCAATTCGATGATTTTCTCCTCCAGAGCTTTATTTCTTTCTGTCCGCGTGTGGACTGTCCCGCGCAACTCAGCGTATTTGTCCTCTACAGTTGACACTCGTACCTCCGCTTGAGCTATTCGTTCAGTACAGTCTGCCAAGTATTTCTTAGTTTCCTCAACAGCAGCCAGAATCCCATCCAGTCTCGTTGAAAACTCAGACTTTAAACTGCTTATCGCCGTCAAAATTTCCTCTTTAGCCCCGGTGAGCTCATTGCTATTCTGCCCCAGAGCGTCCATATTGTCATTTGCCTCGGGGGAGGCGCCAGCCTCGTTGCTAGCGCTAGCCTCCCTGCTAGCTTTATGCTTCGTGCTGTTCGCCCTGAAACCAGTCAGCTTCGCCTGCGTCTGTTCTTTCCCATTTTCTTCGCTCGGCTTTGCTTGTTTTGGCATCGTCAGGTCTAGCAACGTCCTGCACTCTCAGGCAGAGTGCTGGTGTTTTATATCAGGATTCATCCAGGATTTCGAGGATGCCGAATATGAGAAACTAAACCAGCCGAAGCCAGCGTTGAGCTCATCCCCATCCTTCAATCAGCCGACTGTGAGTGACGACTTGAACCATACAGCAGGGATAGTAAGAGGTCACATTATTTAAATTAAATTAAATTATTGAATTAATCAGAGGTGTATAGTAACTAAGTAGATGTACTTCGTTACACTACTTAAGTATTTTCTTTGAGTATTTGTACTTTACTTGAGTTTTTTTTTTTATCAGGACTTTTACTTTTACTTCACTACATTTAAAAGTAAAAAATATATACTTTTGCTTTGTTACTTTGACATTTGTCAAAGTAAATTTCCAAATTAAAATAGTCAAAGAATTATCTGGAATGTGCGGGTCCAAGAGGACGAAAAGAACCATGTATAGTATTCTCGCGAAGTTGAAGGTAAATGCGGGCCCAAAAAGCCCAAAAAGAGCACAGCTAGCTGCGGACACTTTTAAAAATCAGCTTCTGCTGAGAATGAACCGCAAGTTCAACTTCTCCACTTGAAGCAGAAATTTTGTTTGTGTGGTGTTACTGTGCCTCAGCTCATGAGGATTCCCCCAACATAGTTAAAAAGCGAAAAAGTGGTTCTTATGTTAAATGTTAAAGACATTGTTTATTTTTTGAGTGGTATTCTATACAACATTTCATTCACCTGAAAAAGTTAAATCAAAAACAAGGAGAATAATTTTGGGTTGTTTTGCTTCTTTTCATTCATATTAAAATACTTGTACTTGTACTTTTACTTTTGATACTTAAGTATATTTTTTCACAAGATACTTTTGATACTTAAGTACATTAAATTTGAGCTACTTTAAGAATTTTAAGTAATTTTCCTTTAGGTGACTTTAACTTTTACCAAAGTCATTTTCAGTTATGGCACTTATACTTTTACTTAGTTATTTTTTTCAAGTAATTTATACACCTCTGGAATTCATTTGCCTCGACGAACAGCCTCTATCCTTTGTGGAGGATACAGGATTCCGTCACCTCCTAACCTGCCTTGATCCACACTACATTAATCGATTGATCCCATCCCAAGTGGAGTGCGGATCGGGCCGGAATTTTCTGTCCGAGCCCGGACAGAAATGACAGATTTACGTCTGCGTTTATGAAAGCCCGCCTTTATTAAGCAACTGCATGGCATTTGGAAATGTCAACAAACAGATGAGCGCAATATGCGCGGGTTAATGCGTGGCTAAATTTAAAATCGCGCAGATGTGACCGAGCCCGACCCGAACCCGAGCATATACTGTATTTCTACTGTGTTTTTTTCAATGCAGTGAATTCATAGTTAGTTTCATTTCTACAAATGGTGCACACTCTGCCTGATTAAAGGTAAAAGATGTGGAAGATTACCATACCCCTGCCATTCTGTGATCCGCAGTGATCAGCAATCGGCAGATCATGATTTTGGTGATCGGTAATCATTGATCGGTCCCAAAATAGATGATCGGAGCATCTCTACAAGTGAGTAAAAAAAAGAGTAGACTATTTCTATTGGACTGTCCGATGCGAAACCACCATCTGGAGTTTAGGAGGCAGTGGGTTCTGCTGTGAACCCACTGCCTGGAAAACCTGGAGGTCACTGCAGGTTGGACTCATGAGGTCTGGTCAATGTGCCCAGTCAGGCTGGTTAACACCACATCACCGTGTCCTCTTTAGCTGCTGGTCAGGCCAAAAGCCTCTCTATTTCTCCTGGACAATCACTTCCAGTTACCTGTGAAACACTTTCAAACAAAATGACAACAAAAAAAGTTGGAACTTTGACCTGCATACTGTGCTGTGAATACATCTAAAAAACACAATTAAAACAACAACTACACTAAATAAACAAGAGTCTTGGTTTGAGATTTTGAAGATTACCTGTGCTTCTTGAAACCTGCATAGAGAAAATACAACCCAAGTAGCACCGTCTGTAGGAAAGACAAGGCACTTTATAATCGCTCTTTGTAACTTGGCACACAGCCAGAGATGTTTTATACTAGTAATGGTTAATCTAGCAATTGAAATGCTTAAAACTTGTTGTGGTGACTTCTTACTGTATTAGCAGCAATGAAATGTTTCACCTTCTTATGACGAATGCACTCTTTGTAAGTTGCTTTGGATAAAAGTGTCTGCTAAATGCCCTCAATGTAAATGTAAGGCACACATTTGCAGACTAGATGCGAAAAAACGTACGAGCCAAAGTAACAAGTAATGCACCTATTGATCGGCCACCGCTCGTTATCGGCCGATATACACACCAAACGCGTGATCGGGGATAGGCCGATCTCCGACACTTACAGCCAAACCTGACAGCCCTCCTTGGATGGCTGCTGCCCACTCAAAGGTTAGCTGCTGCGTGAGGAAGCCGCCCATCATGGGACCATACAACGTCCTCAGGAGGAGAAGAATTAGAATCAATTAGAATCAAAATTCTTATCATCAGTTCATTCACACTGAGCGCAGTGTGTTTACAGTGTGACGGATATTGTTGGGTGAACAACAATAGACTAGCTGGACTAGAACCTACCCCATGGACCAGGACGCCTCACACAGTCCGGACATCATTCCTAGAGTACTGAGTCCTTCTTCGAAGCCCTGCTCACTGTACCCCAAGAAGACCATTCCGAATGATTAAATTTAGCAATTAGTCACGAGAGGGTGTGGATTATGGAAAAATAAGGAACGGCTGAGAGGCGTGATAAGTCCCGAGGCGCTAGCCGAGGGACTTAACACGCCTCTCAGCCGTTCCTTATTTTTCCATAATTCACATCGTCGAGTGGCTAATTGCTATTCTAAAACTGTTACCAACGCGGCAATTTGAAAAATCATGTAGCAATAAAAACGCTTCCGTTTCACTAATAATTCACTAGATGCGCAACAAAGTAGTTCCCAGATACGAGGAAGTAGTTCCCGGCCAGGTTGCAGAAACAACACGTCGCTTGCAAGCAATCACTTTAATTTTAACAGCCCCTTTCCACAAGCAGTTTATCGACCATAGTTAGTCCACCCAACAAATCGAAGTTAACTTTCCATTCCATAACAAAGCAGAAAAAAGCCGGTTCCGAGTTTCTTTATTGTCGTCGTCGTTGCTATGCGCGGAGTGATGCGGTGAAGCGGTCAGCAGCAGCGTTGGATGGGGACAGGTGTACTTTATCGTCTCATAAAGCACACCTACCAGCCAATCAGAATCAAGCATTGGGACTAACAGTTTTAGAAATAAATATAAGTCATATATTGTGATGTTAGAATCATATTCAGTAGGGCTGTAACGATATGTGTATCGAAATCGAAATCGCGACACTCAGAGCCACGAAACTGTCTCGTGGTGTGAGAAGGCAGAATCGCGACACGCCCTTTCTAACTCCCAGTTATTCTTCCAGTCCAGATCCAGCCACATGATATGAGCTGTTCAAATAACTATTATTTTTATTTTACATTTTTATAATATTTTAAAATACGTAGGCCTGAAACACAAAACTAATTGGGGATTTGTTTTGCCTACCTGCAAGCACCCTGCAACTGCGTGTCATGTGACAACCTTTCAGTCATGTGACGCTTGCCTACAAAAAAGATTAGCTCAACAACGTGGGTGCTAGATTGCGACAATGGCTAATTCAGGAAACCCCGAAATTGCAGACCCTCCAGCCACATTTCAGCTACCCGATTGAGCAGAAGGATGGGAATCGTGTAGTCGACAAGAGCCGTACAATTAGCTGTAAGCAGGGCTGTAGTGGAGGGTAAACGCACTTAAACGTCGTTTACGCACCTCTGGGATTTAGGAAATAGCGTTTATGCACCTCTAAATAGCGTTTACGCACCTCAAAGTTCCGTGTGCCTTATATTCTGCCATTTGAATAATCGGAAATAAATTTGGTATCATTTTAAAACACCTAAGACAAAGTTTCATATTGTTGAACAAATTAACGCTGTGGTCTGAATCATTTTCATCTGCGCTCTATTATGGTCTGTGACCCTCCAATCAGTGCCTTGCGGCTACAGCGGCAACACCAATCAGGATCCAGGAAGTATGTAAACACAACGCCTTCACGTTGTGGATTAGCCTGCCAGCCAGCCTGTCATCGATGAGCCATGGATATCAGGTGATTTTTGAAGAGACCATCGAGTGCTCCCACTCCCAGATGCCCGCAAAAGGTCTCAAGTACAAAGTAAGACTGAAGATGATCAATTCACATGAGTTGTTTTTGTGCTTTATAAATCAATTTTACTTGAGGAATTATTAAATGACTACGAGCATTCAGATTGGCCAATGTGTTGCCATGCTATCCGTGTTCTGCCCTCGTCATCGTCCTCCAGCGAAAATGTCAAAACAAGCAAAAGTCAGTCAGAGTTTTACTATCGATATCAAACTTTGGTTTTGGTGTATCGACGTCGCTATAGCTCGGTCGCTATGTTAAAGCCTCAATTTGGTTTTCAGTGTAATTGGCAGGCTGTTTAACTGGTGTTCTCAGCTCCACAACTCTTAAATTCAACATATTCTTTTCAGGCAGTAATGGGACTGGCAATGATGCAGAGAGCACAGGGAGAGGAGAAACAGCAGGAGGTCAAATTGAGAGAGAAAGAGTGAGGAGGCTGGTGAGAGAACAAAATCATGACAGTGGAGAAGAGGAAAGAGGAGGAAATGAAAGAACAGAGAATGAAGAAACAGAGAAAGGGGAGACAGAGAAAGATGAACTAGAGGGAGGAGATGAAGAAACAGGTAGTATGAGAGGAGTAAGAGAAGAACATGCCACTGCAAGGCAGGACCTCACGTGGAGGACAATGAGGCCCTCTGGGCACTACTGTGAAAAGGATGCATACTAACACACAAACATACACACATGCCATATATAGATAGTTCTCAATCTACACATACTTTTCTTTACTGTTGAAATTTAAATAACTTGAAATTTAATGAACTACAAACACATTCATTGACTGTCATTGATTGATTTAATATGACTTTAATTGATAACATAATGGAATATAGCCAGGCCAGCCTTACAGTCGCAACACGTTGCGTTGCGTTGCGTCAAGGTCGGTCTGATCATAAAATTAATAGTTTACCCACCTCTGATTTGACCACTACAGCCCTGGCTGCCCCTCCTTGAGCCGCAACCTTAACGTGGTGGAGGGGTTTGCGTGTCCCAATGACCCTGGGGGCTATATTGTCGGGGGCTTCATGCCCCTGGTAGGGCCACCCAAGGCAAGCAGGTCCTAGGCGAGGGTCCAGACAAAGAGTGGCTCAAAGATGACCCCAATGAAGAATACAATTTTTGGAAGTGGGTTTCCCTTGCCCGGACGTGGGTCACCGGGGCCCCCCCCTGGAGCTAGGCCTGGGGGAAGGGCCCGTTGGCGAGCGCCTGGTGGCCGGGTCTACACCCGCGGGGCCCGGTCGGGCACAGCCCGAAGGGACGACGCGGGACCCCCTTCCCATGGGTTCACCACCCGTGGGAGGGGCCAAAGGGGTCGGGTGCAATGTGAGCTGGGCGGCAGCAGGAGGCGGGGACCTGGACGGTCCGACCCTCGGCTGCAGAAGCTAGCTCTGGGGACGTGGAATGTCACCTCTCTGGCGGGGAAGGAGCCGGAGCTGGTGTGCGAGGCTGAGAGGTACCGGCTGGACATAGTCGGGCTCACCTCGACACACAGTTTGGGCTCCGGAACCAGTGTCCTTGAGAGGGGTTGGACTCTTTTCCACTCTGGAGTTGCCCCTGGGGAGAGGCGCCGAGCGGGGGTGGGAATGCTTGTTTCCCCCCGGCTCGGCGCCTGTACGTTGGGGTTCACCCCGGTAGACGAGAGGGTAGCCTCCCTCCGCCTTCAGGTGGGGGGACGGGTCCTGACTGTCGTTTGTGCTTATGCACCGAACGGCAGTTCAGAGTACCCACCCTTTCTGGAGTCCTTGGAGGGGGTGTTAGAAAGCGCCCCGTCTGGGGACTCCCTTGTTCTGCTGGGGGACTTCAACGCCCATGTGGGCAATGACAGTGAGACCTGGAGGGGCGTGATTGGGAGGAACGGTCCCCCTGATCTGAACCCGAGTGGTGTTTTGTTGTTGGACTTCTGTGCTCGTCATGGACTGTCCATAACGAACACCATGTTCAAGCATAAGGGTGTCCACATGTGCACTTGGCACCAGGACACCCTAGGCCGCAGTTCGATGATCGACTTTGTAGTTGTATCATCGGACTTGCGGCCGCATGTCTTGGACACTCGGGTGAAGAGAGGGGCGGAGCTGTCAACTGATCACCACCTGGTGGCGAGTTGGCTCCGATGGCGGGGGAAGATGCCGGTCAGACCTGGCAGACCCAAACGTTCTGTGAGGGTCTGCTGGGAACGTCTGGCTGAATCTCCTGTCAGAACGAGCTTCAACTCCCACCTCCGGGAGAGCTTCAACCATGTCCCGGGGGAGGCGGGGGACATAGAGTCCGAGTGGACCTTGTTCCGTGCCTCCATTGTTGAAGCGGCCGACCGGAGCTGTGGCCGTAAGGTCGTCGGTGCCTGTCGCGGCGGCAACCCCCGAACCCGCTGGTGGACCCCAGCGGTAAGGGATGCCGTCAAGCTGAAGAAGGAGTCCTACCGGGCCTTTTTGGCCCGTGGGACTCCTGAGGCAGCTGATGGGTACCGGCGGGCCAAGCGGGGCGCGGCGTCGGCGGTTGCGGAGGCAAAAACTCGGGTGTGGGAGGAGTTTGGTGAGGCCATGGAGAAGGACTTCCGAACGGCTTCGAGGAGGTTCTGGACCACCATCCGGCGTCTCAGGAGGGGGAAGCAGTGCTCTGTCAACACCGTGTATGGGAGAGACGGGGCGCTGCTGACCTCGACTCGGGACGTTGTGAATCGGTGGGGGGAATACTTTGAAGACCTCCTCAATCCCACCAACACGCCTTCCACTGAGGAAGCAGGGTCTGGGGACTCGGGGGGGGACTCTCCTATCTCCGGGGCCGAGGTCGCCGAGGTGGTTAAAAAGCTCCTCGGTGGCAAGGCCCCGGGGGTGGACGAGATCCACCCTGAGTTCCTAAAGGCCCTGGATGCTGTGGGGCTGTCTTGGTTGACACGTCTCTGCAGCATCGCGTGGACATCGGGGGCAGTGCCTCTGGATTGGCAGACCGGGGTTGTGGTTCCCCTCTTCAAAAAGGGGGACCGGAGGGTGTGCTCCAACTACAGGGGGATCACACTCCTCAGCCTCCCCGGTAAGGTCTATTCGGGGGTCCTGGAGAGGAGGGTCCGTAGGATAGTCGAACCTCGGATTCAGGAGGAGCAATGTGGTTTTCATTCCGGCCGTGGAACTGTGGACCAGCTCTATACCCTTGGCGCGGTACTCGAGGGTGCATGGGAGTTCGCCCAACCAGTCTACATGTGCTTTGTGGACTTGGAGAAGGCGTTCGACCGTGTCCCTCGGGGAGCCCTGTGGGGGGTGCTCCGGGAGTATGGGGTACCGGGCCCGCTGTTACGGGCCATCGGGTCCCTGTACTCCCGGTGCCAGAGCTTGGTCCGCATTGCCGGCAGTAAGTCGAGCCTGTTTCCGGTGAGGGTTGGCCTCCGCCAGGGCTGCCCTTTGTCACCGATTCTGTTCACAACTTTTATGGACAGGATTTCTAGGCGCAGCCAGGGCGTTGAGGGGTTACGGTTCGGTGGCCTCAGGATTGCGTCACTGCTTTTTGCGGATGATCTGGTCCTGTTGGCTTCATCGGGCCGTGACCTTCAGCTCTCACTGGAGCGATTCGCAGCCGAATGTGAAGCGGCTGGGATGAGGATCAGCACCTCCAAATCCGAGGCCATGGTTCTCGGCCGGAAAAGGGTGGAGTGCACTCTCCGGGTCGGGGAGGAGATTCTGCCTCAAGTGGAGGAGTTCAAGTATCTCGGGGTCTTGTTCACGAGTGAGGGGAGGATGGAGCGGGAGATTGACCGACGGATCGGTGCGGCGTCGGCAGTGATGCGGGCTCTGCACCGGTCCGTCATGGTGAAGAAGGAGCTGAGCCGAAAGGCGAAGCTCTCGATTTACCGGTCAATCTACGTTCCTACCCTCACCTATGGTCACGAGCTGTGGGTAGTGACCGAAAGAACGAGATCGCGAATACAAGCGGCCGAAATGAGTTTCCTCCGCAGGGTGTCCGGGCTCTCCCTTAGAGATAGGGTGAGAAGCTCGGTCATCCGGGAGGGGCTCAGAGTAGAACCGCTGCTCCTCCGCATCGAGAGGAGCCAGTTGCGGTGGCTCGGGCATCTAGTGAGGATGCCTCCTGGACGCCTCCCTGGGGAGGTGTTCCGGGCACGTCCCTCCGGGAGGAGGCCACGGGGAAGACCCAGGACACGCTGGAGGGACTATGTCTCTCGGCTGGCCTGGGAACGCCTCGGGATCCCCCCGGAAGAGCTGGACGAAGTGGCTGGGGAGAGGGAAGTCTGGGCTTCCCTCCTCAGGCTGCTGCCCCCGCGACCCGACCCCGGATAAGCGGCAGAAATGGATGGATGGATGGAGCCCTGGCTGTAAGTGTTATAAAATCCTTCCGCAAGTGACCGGGAACACTACAAACATGCAGATACACCTGCTACGGCACCATCCCGAAATAAATTTGAGTGGAGCCAAGAAACTCCAGCAACAACAGCCTACACTGACAAATTTATTCCAGGCTGAGTTGCCAATTAATTCGGACCGCGCAAAAAAAAAAACGAGGGCAATTGGAATTTTTATGGCTATGGATATGCGCCCCTTTTCTGTGGTCGAGAACGAGGGGTTCAGAAATTTACTGAAAGTGTGTGTGTGTGTGTGTGAGCGAACAGCTGAGTGGACGTGTAGTAAATGCCATGCCTAGAAACCTGATTTGCCGGGTGCGCGTGTGTGTATGTGTGTGCGTGTGTGTGCACGCACACACATGTTATACCATTGGTTATTTATTTATCCAGTTTTCCTATATTGTTAAGTCCAAGTCTGCTACCTCAGAATGAAAGGAAAGCTATTTAATTTACTTTGTATTATGAGAATAACTTGAGTGACATGGTGTTTTGAATCCTTTCCTCAATGGAGTTCAATTCCATTTATTTTTCAACAGTATTATTTTGTTACAGAAAAGAGAGAAATCTTTGGTTATTTATTTATTTTTGCTAACTTTAATATTATTTTTTTCTGTTCAAGTCTGTTCTTCCAAAATATTTGTTATTAAATGTTACATTATGTTAATTGTTATATAAGTAAATGTTGTTTAAATAAAATGTTTTTTAAAAATTAAAAAAAATTGTGGGATGTATCGAACCGTGGGTCAAAAATCATGATACAAACCAAATCGTGAGTTGGTGTATCGTTACAGCCCTAATATTCAGGCTCCACAGAGGCTATGGGAATATGGCGTATGTCATTCTGAAGGAACTCACTGTGCTGATGCAATGACCTCTGGTAACGTAGGCACCAGACCCATACCCAAACCGAATCCAATCACACACAGTGTGAAGATCAGCAACCACAGCTGGCTACCGGGAAGGAACACAGAACACAACAGGGAATGTCACTTGACGTTGCCTCCGGAAGGAGTGTAGTGCCACTTTGACAGTGAACCCGGCAGACCTGGTAATGTGAAGAAACGGTGCCAGCCCGAGAAGACAGAATCCGAGTCCAGAGAGGAGGCCGCCGCCGACCATCAGCCAACGTCTTGTGGTCTGAAATGACACAGAGGAGTCTGTTCCGACGGTGTTGGGGCGAGCGGTGAGGGTAGCCACATGGCTTCATTCAGAAGACAAACACGGCCAACCTCGATGGCTCAAAATGTATGCTCAATGCTTACTACGACCACAACAGCGCGCGACTTAACATTCCCTCCTGCCGGAGTTTTCCGAGGTTTACGACGCCGAGACTCACCGGATATTTATCAGCAAAGAAACCAAGGATCGGTGCGCTCAGACTGTAAGGCAAGGAGAACCCCAGGAAGATGAGGCCCACGTAGCCTGGGGTGAGATGGAACTAGACACAAGATGCGAGGTTATATTTAATCATTCATACCATAATAATGAATAATATACTTAATAGACACAAGATGTGAGGTTATATTTAATCATTCATACCATAATAATGAATAATATACTTAATAGACACAAGATGTGAGGTTATATTTAATCATTCATACCATAATAATGAATAATATAGTTAATTGACACAAGATGTGATGTTATATTTGACAAAGCGTGGGAATGGGAGGCCGCAATGCCCCCTGCTTCTTTGGAAACATGAACATGACATTTACATTTACATTTAGCAGACGCTTTTATCCAAAGTGACTTACAAAGAGTACATTTGTCATAAGAAGGTGAAACATTTCATTGGATATAATACTGTAAGAAAGGCTCCAGAAAAAGTTTTAAGTTTTTCAATTGCTAGGTTAATCATTGCTAGACAACATCTCTGGCTAAGTGCCAAGTTATAAAGAGTGATTATAAAGTGCTAAGACATACAACATAAGAGAGCATAAGGGTAGAGGATGGATGTTATGCAGGGTTCAGGTCAACTCTGAACAAGTGAGTCTT
The DNA here is from genome assembly GCA_036785325.1 of Urophycis tenuis. NCBI lineage: Eukaryota > Metazoa > Chordata > Actinopteri > Gadiformes > Phycidae > Urophycis > Urophycis tenuis. Next base: position 7,486,292 of record JAXIVH010000014.1, on the reverse strand, counting down.
GAGTCTCTTCCGGAAGATGAGGAGTGACTCTGCAGTCTTGACATTGGCAAGGAGCTTGTTCCACCACTGCGGTGCCAAGAGGGAGAAGAGTTGTGATTAGGGATGTCCGATATTGACTTTTTGCCGATATCCGATAGCCGATATTGTCCAAATTCTTAATTTCCGATACCGATATCAACCGATATGGTATACCGATATATACAGGCGTTTTTATTTTCGCCCAGACTAATTTTAGGTCCCATATCTCCTGTTGTGGAATTAACACATCATCTACTTTTATTGTGATGCCTCACTAGATTGCATTTCACAAATTAACACTGTCTATAAAAAATAAGGACACTATTTCAACTTATGGAAAAGTGCCATATTTATGCACAAGCACATTATCGGTGGTAAAACCGATAACGATATGAACCGATATTACAAAAATAGGCTAATATCGGCCGATATTATCGGTTGGCCGATATTATCGGACATCCCTAGTTGTGATTTCGCCATCCAACCTTTTCCTCCTTTAGTGATGGTGGTACCCAAGGCCGCTTTAATACACGGGCTTACCTGGGCTGAAGCCCAGGGGCCTCCCAAGTTCAGGGGCCTCCCATGTTCAGGATCACGATGAGCTGAAATTTGTCTCATTGTTTTGTAACTTGTCAGGTTTTCTGTGGGCTCACCTATCAGAATGTCTGCAGTTAGTTTGGGGGTGTCGGGTGTCCGGTGTCCCTTTCTGATTGAGTGACAGTAGGCTAAGCAGAAAATGTCTGGGAGGACGTTTGAAAGTGGTGCCCAAAAAATAAAAAAAATTATAAAGAAGGAGTTGCCCGAAAAGGAGCTACTAAAGAGTATCCCTAAGCTCACTGGATTTTTTAAACCAGCTGCGGCTGCTGACGATGGACCCAGCACCGGAGGAAGCCCGCTATGTCACACAAGAGAAGGAGCGGAGGAGGCTCACTAATCTCAGTAACGGAGAGTGTGTGCCCAGAGAATGGCTCCGTTATTCACCATCGGCGGGTAGTGTGTTTTGTTTTGCATGCAAAATATTTGGCGAGAACAAGGAAAAGTCAGCATTTGTTAGCGGGGGTTATTTTGACTGGAAATATGCTAATGATCATTTAGCAGAACATGAAAGCTGTGACATTCACAGAAAAGCCATGATCGCTTACATCAATCGCTTACATTGTCATATCGTTTGAAATCATACTATCACACATTTTGGTCTTATTATCACCATAAGTTGCTGTGTGTGGTTGTTAAATAAAGTGTCTTGTGTTCTTGTGTTATGTTCAAGTGGGCTCAGTGATATGTTAATAACAACATTATGGTGTTTTCCGGCTCAAAGAGGGAAAACTCACTGTTGTATGTCTCGAAAGAAAGTAATGCATTTTGTGATGTAGATTACCTCGATATTACACTTTTTTTTAAATGAACATTTTAAAATGAGACTATAGATCGAGCGGATGGGGGGCCTACAAAACCTCTCAGCCCAGGGGCCTAACATTAGGTTAAGGCGGCCCTGGTGGTACCAGTCGACCAGCTGAGGTAGTTGAGCGGAGTGCTCAAGCAGGGCCATGGGATTTCATTAACTCTTGGAGGTAGGTAGGCGCAGTTCCATTTGCGGCTTTGTAGACCAGTATCATCGTCTTGAATTTGATGCGAGCCACTACAGGGAACCAGTGGAGGTCATGGAAGAAGGGTCACATGGGAGAATTTGTGTTGGTTGAACACGAGGCGTGCTGCAGTGTTCTTAATCTGCTGCAATGGTTTTATCGCGGTTACAGGGAGTCCAGCTAAGAGCGAGTTGCAGGAGTCGAGGCGGAAGATGACAAGTGCTTGGGTCAGGAGTTGTGTTGCTTCCCTCGTGAGGAATGGCCGGATTCTGTGGATGTTGTCCCATCCATCCATCCATCCATTTCCTCCCGCTTATCCGGGGTCGGGTCGCGGGGGCAGCAGCCTGAGGAGAGAAGCCCAGACTTCCCTCTCCCCAGCCACTTCGTCCAGCTCTTCCGGGGGGATCCCGAGGCGTTCCCAGGCCAGCCGAGAGACATAGTCCCTCCAGCGTGTCCTGGGTCTTCCCCGGAGCCTCCTCCCGGAGGGACGTGCCCGGAAAACCTCCCCAGGGAGGCGTCCAGGAGGCATCCTCACTAGATGCCCGAGCCACCGCAACTGGCTCCTCTCGACGCGGAGGAGCAGCGGTTCTACTCTGAGCCCCTCCCGGATGACCAAGCTTCTCACCCTATCCCTAAGGGAGAGCCCGGACACCCTGCGGAGGAAACTCATTTCGGCGGCTTGTATTCGCAATCTCGTTCTTTCAGTCACTACCCACAACTCGTGACCATAGGTGAGGGTAGGAACGTAGATTGACTGGTAAATTGAGAGCTTCGCCTTTCGGCTCAGCTCCTTCTTCACCACGACGGATCGGTGTAGAGCCCGCATCACTGCCGACGCCGCACCGATCCGTCGGTCAATCTCCCGCTCCATCCTCCCCTCACTCGTGAACAAGACCCAGAGATACTTGAACTCCTCCACTTGAGGCAGGATCTCCTCGCCGACCCGGAGAGTGCACTCCACCCTTTTCCGGCTGTGAACCATGGCCTCGGATTTGGAGGTGCTGATCCTCATCCCAGCCGCTTCACACTTGGCTGCGAATCGCTCCAGTGAGAGCTGAAGGTCACGGCCCGATGAAGCCAACAGGACCAGATCATCCGCAAAAAGCAGTGACGCAATCCTGAGGCCACCGAACCGTAACCCCTCAACGCCCTGGCTGCGCCTAGAAATCCTGTCCATAAAAGTTGTGAACAGAATCGGTGACAAAGGGCAGCCCTGGCGGAGGCCAACCCTCACCGGAAACAGGCTCGACTTACTGCCGGCAATGCGGACCAAGCTCTGGCACCGGGAGTACAGGGACCCGACGGCCCGGATCCGCGGGCCCGGTATCCCATACTGCCAGAGCATCCCCCACAGGGCTCCCCGAGGGGCACGGTCGAACGCCTTCTCCAAGTCCACAAAGCACATGTAGACTGGTTGGGCGAACTCCCATGCACCCTCGAGGACCGCGCTAAGTTGGGTTGGGCGGTATCCACATTTTGATACCGTTAAACCTTCTCCACATTTTACCGGGGTATACGGTATTACCGTAACGTCACTTAGTAGGGCTCAAGGCCAATTTACACCGGATCCGTTTTAGAAGCGTTTTCTAGTCGGCCGTCAAACGGCCGTCTGCCGCTGGCGATAGAATTCCATTCAAACCAGTGCACTGATTTACACCGGCAGCGTTTTACGCCCGTCTCACGGCCGACCAAAGCTTAACCTTATGCTTCACTTCTATTTTGAAGCGTTTCTGAAGCGTCTTGTTGGACGTGTACGCCTATTATCTTATTAAATATAGCCAAACAAACAGCGGCGGTGTGAATTGATACGCTCACGTTACGCTCACGTTACGCTTTCGCCTGCGGTGTAAACTAGGCTTCAGACGGAGTCGCGAAAATGTCGCCTTGCGCTTATACCGGTAGATATCTATAACTCCAGATTGGCGGGTCGTACTGACTTAAAAAGTATATTGTGCAAATCCTTGTTTAAATCTGAATTGAACGATGTCAAAAACTGCCCGTAGATTGCTCAAATAAAGCTAAAAAAGACATTATTTAACACGGCAATTTCTCAGTACGCCTGCGCAAACATTTGCGGCATGGCTATCACCATAGTGACGGAGATAGTAAACCAAAGGCTAACCGTCAGTTATACAGCGTTCAACAATGCGATTGGCTATTTTTACTGCAAGGCAGGACTTCCAGTTTCTCAACTCCCCCATCTTTGCGTTACGAACGGCCGCAATACATTTCTATGGGAGGACTTTTTAAGTGATGTGTCTCCACCTATATAAGTGTCTCTGGCCTATATGCGCAGCAGATTTTTTTAATGACGGTAATGAAACTGATACCGTTGCTATTTTTAGATACCGCGGGATACCTTATTACCGTATTACCGCCCAACCCTAGCGCTAAGGGTATAGAGCTGGTCCACAGTTCCACGGCCGGGACGAAAACCACATTGCTCCTCCTGGATCCGAGGTTTGACTATCCTACGGACCCTCCTCTCCAGGACCCCCGAATAGACCTTACCGGGGAGGCTAAGGAGTGTGATCCCCCTGTAGTTGGAGCACACCCTCCGTTCCCCCTTTTTGAAGAGGGGAACCACCACCCCGGTCTGCCAATCCAGAGGCACTGCCCCCGATGTCCACACGATGCTGCAGAGACGTGTCAACCAAGACAGCCCCACAGCATCCAGGGCCTTTAGGAACTCGGGGCGGATCTCGTCCACCCCTGGGGCCTTGCCACCGAGGAGCTTTTTAACCACCTCGGCGATCTCAGCCCCGGAGATAGAAGAGTCCCCCCCCGGGTCCCCAGACCATGCTTCCTCAGTGGAAGGCGTGTTGGTGGGATTGAGGAGGTCTTCGAAGTATTCCCCCCACCGATTCACAACGTCCCGAGTCAAGGTCAGCAGCGCCCCGTCCCCACCGTACACGGTGTTGACAGAGCACTGCTTCCCCCTCCTGAGACGTCGGATGGTGGTCCAGAACCTCCTCGAAGCCGTTCGGAAGTCGTTCTCCATGGCCTCACCGAACTCCTCCCACACCCAAGTTTTTGCCTCCGCAACCGCCGTAGCCGCGCTCCGCTTGGCCCGCCGGTACCCATCAGCTGCCTCAGGATTCCCACAGGCCAAAAAGGTCCGGTAGGACTCCTTCTTCAGCTTGACGGCATCCCTTACCGCTGGGGTCCACCAGCGGGTTCGGGGGTTGCCGCCGCGACAGGCACCGACGACCTTACGGCCACAGCTCCGGTCGGCCGCTTCGACAATGGAGGTACGGAACAAGGTCCACTCGGACTCTATGTCCCCCGCCTCCCCCGGGACATGGTTGAAGCTCTCCCGGAGGTGAGAGTTGAAGCTCGTTCTGACAGGAGATTCAGCCAGACGTTCCCAGCAGACCCTCACAGTACGTTTGGGTCTGCCAGGTCTGACCGGCATCTTCCTGGCGCTGCCAGTACCAGGACCAATCGCAGCCCTTGCGGTCTCTGTTGTGCTTGACGGAGTGACGGATACTTAAAAAATATTTCAGGCCGACGGAGACGACGCAGAGGCTCTCCGTCAGGCTCTCCGTCGACGTGGAGGGCTCTCCGTAACCGACGTACGGCACTTTACGCAGGAGTATAAACTAGGCTTTACACCCACGTTCCTTGCGGTCGGTGAGGCGTATACTGTGACGCCCTCGACCGAGACCAGACAGACAGACAGACATACTTTAATGATCCCTGAGGGAAATTGCATTTGTTACAATACTCCAGGGAAAAATAAAAGAAAGAAGAGACAGACACTTTATGTATAGTGGAGTGTTAGAATATATAAATATATAATATAAACCCAGTGACGTGCAGTCAGGGTAGGCAGGGTAGGCAGTGCCTACCCTGAGTAAATTTCATTAAAAAAAAAAAAACGATATATATTTTTTAAATTATTCTTAAAAGCCCACACTCAAGTCACAAACAATGACGTTAAAATGGAATTTCAATTGTATAAAGTTAATCTACGTCTCATTTAAGGTCAAAACCCATAAAACACGGCGCAAACACGGCGATTCACAACGTTGTAAACGTTAACACGGCGATTCACAACGTTGAAGTACGCAAAGCAAACCTGCCGCGGGAACGCACAAGCAAGCTTTCCCGGCGTAAGCTTGCATGCATTCCAAAGGCAAGGGTAGGCTCTGCCGGCTCTGCTTATTCATTCATTGACTTCAACGCAGTGAATTTCGAACTTTGCGCATGCGTATCACATAGTTTACGCGAAAGTCTATGGGCGAGCAAAAGCACTGCTTATTGCCAAATATGGCAAATACAGACCCAGAGAGGCTCTGCTTATGGCGGGAATGCGAGCCAATCACAGCTGCTAAGATGGAAAATTGTTACAATATCAGATATAGCGCCTTTGGCGCCTTAAGTCAGCACACTGGAGTATTTTATATGCATTTTAGCTGTAAGTCAAAGCCAGATCCTAAGCATTATAATGTCTACCATTGTGCGTATTAAAAGTTTTAATAAGTTGGATTACCAGCAATAGATGCTTGTCATCAACCAAGGCAGGCCTACACCACCATTCTTGCACTTTTTAAACTGCTAAATTGTTTATCTGCTTGTATTGCACACTTTGCAGCCTGTGACATGTTATGATGAACTGATTAATGATGGTGTGTATATACGTGTGTATACGTTGTTCAACAAATATTCTTGTATTTTGTTCAAATTCCCCTTTTAAAGATGCAGCTGTATTTATCAATATTATCTCAGCTTTTGTAGTATAGGCATATTAGCCTATATATTGTTTAAAATGTGATGTACAAGTTCTGCCAGAATGGTTCTGTAGCTCAAAATGAGAACAATTATATTGTGAGAAATGGAGTATTAACATGAAAGTATATTAATAGCGAGTGTATGTTGGAATTTACATTTGTTAATGGTCACTGCCTACCCTGCCACAGACCTCACCGCACGCCACTGTATAAACCTATGTAAAATATAAACCTATGTAATACAATATACAAAAATATACATAAAGAAATGAAAATATACATAAATGTACATACATCCAGGCATACACTAAGAGGTAATAGCATACACAAGGAGCATGCATACACAAGGAGCATACACAAGGAGCATGTGTAGCATGTCGGATTATATGTAAGACGTAGACAGTAGGTTCCTCTGAGGGCAGTCCTTCCCCGGTGTGATTACAGAGCCTAGAGATCTGGCATATAGGGAGAACAGAAGCGCTCCTAGTACTGAGCCTTGAGAGACAGCAGTGTTTAGTGAGCGGGGTTTGGACAGGGAGCCATTCCATGTGACCTGTTTAAGTGTGATCCATAAGGTAAGATGTAAACCAGGCTAGCGCAGTGTCAATAATGCCGAGTAATGACGTCGGCAGCATTGTTACACCATATTTTTGTTACCTTCTCTATCGCAAACAAGGACAAGGTGGCGTCCAGGAATCCCAGTCCTGAGCTAAACGTGAAGATGAAGAAACAGATGAGCAACACTTTTGGGAGCATCAGCAGTTGGAAGAAGGAATCCCCTGAAGGCTCTGCATCTGTGTGACAAAAAAAAAAACACAACGATATCGTATCATGTGATCAGTTGTCACCACATCATCAAAGTTATCACCTTCTTTTTCATGTCCTGAAACAGCTGAGCCCTTACCACAGCTTGGCATGACGATGGCGTTAAACGGAACCATCAGCAGCAGGATGCAGCCCAGAACGAGGAAGGGAAGGTGGTACCCGGCGGCCTGGAACAACCAGCCTCCCAGCGGTGGCCCCAGAATGAGACCAAGTCCTGCAAACATCTCCAGACTACCCTGGAACGCAAACAAAGGGAAAGGAGGCTTGTGCATCCCAATTGGGAACACTGTAGGAGCTACTGTAGAAAAATGGAAGCATGTCAGCAAAAGTTTGTTGGCGTATACTGTATGTGGACAGGAGGGACACAATGAGGCATGCATTTGTGCTTGTGTTCACACACCTGGCCAACATGCCAGTAACATCGTGGTAGGACGGACCTACCAGGACAGTCGCTACATTGTTTGGAAAGACTTTGGACGCCAGAGAAACGGAGGAGGTGGAGGCAGCGGCGAAGCCCACCGCATCGATGCTGCGCACGATGAAGCAGAGAGCAATGAAAACGGCCCCCGACGGGGCGCGGTCGAGGTACCTGAAACGAGAGATGACTGGATCAAGGTGATTTACTGATGTCATTTACAAACCACGTTTTCTAGAGTCGCTGACATCACCTGATTTTTTTCTTCCGCTCTTGCCTCGACCCGCAAACCAATTATCCCTATTTACTCTACACTTACAGTGTGTCTTTTGCAGTATCTTACAGTGTGTTTTGCAGTGTGATTTTTTGCAGTGTCTTACAGTATTTTTTGTAACCAGTTATGTTGAACTACCTAAGCATGTTCACGTCACGCCTTTGTCATGCAGCACGAGGAATTTTTAAATAGTTACTGGATAAAAGCGAGACAAAAATGTAAATGTAAATTAAAATGATATTTAGTTGAGAATATATACATGAATAAATAGATTAAAAAGTTATTGTATTCCATTCAAATCAACCACTAAACTGTCAATCTTCTATTTTCTGTAACTCACCCAAACATTATAGTGCATACTCCTGACACAAACAGGCCTGACACAAGCATGAACTTTGCACCAATCTGGACAATCTGAGGAGCAGGGAGGAGAATAGGTTAGATTGATCAGAGAAGAGCAATGACCCAGACGTGAGGTGGACATTAAGAGTGTAATTAACTCACATATTTTCCCATTACCAGTGAACCAATGACATTGCAAAGTGCATAGCAGCCGAAGATGAGACCGATCACAGTCTGGCTGGCTCCCTTCTTTAACGCCTGTGTTGGAATAAGGAGGAAAGTTTTTCATGGTACGCGCATGTTGCATGTGATATTTTATCACGTGAAACAGGCTGCCTACATCTCAGTAGTCGGCAGCAGTAAACGTTTAAACACCAGGTGTCTATGTAGCTCACCTCGTTGGGAAAGAATGGTCCAAGTATTGAATAGCAGATCATTGAGCCAAAGTTTACAGAGGCAACCGATATTAATGTGAAGGTCTGTGTCCGAGACATCTTCCCCAGAGATGAACTCGTTGGTTTATCTTCATAAAGTTAAGGACAAAGATTAACTCCCAAGAAACATTAAGAAAATGCATAATATGTTATTTTACTGAAACCACCAACCGTTTTCTGTGAGTGCCGTATTTTCCGTTGGTTCCATGTTCGACATCGGATTTCCTTTTGTATCAAAATCCTAAAATGTGGCAGAAGCTTTCACAAACCGCGCTTGTACACTGTGTGTTTCGGGAGGACAGGAGCATTGAAATGTTGGTCATATTTTAATTGATTTATGATTTTGCAGTCCTACAAATATCTTCAGTCCTCTCAATATGGCGGGGTATCAGCAACAACAAATAAATCCCGTTCTGATGTACAAGCACTCATAATACATAACTCTCCAGATCATCAACTGGAAAGTAGGATGCTGGCCTATGGAAATCATAACAATGTTCAACACTCTAAAGCATTTCAAAGCTGGGAGCCTTATCAAGAAAGCCTGGAGCTTCGGCTAAACATTCTTACTTTACATATATTTGTTTCACTCAGAAGAGAAGTAGGGGGAGAACTTATCAGGCAACCAAGTGAGTGTTAGGTGGTAAGGTAATAGCAATAAACTGAGAATACCTGCAGTGTTCTTTTAAAATGATGTCATTTTACAAGCATCACAATTGCAATGACAAACATATTAAATAGAGGAAATTACCAACTGAACTAAATTAGTTTGTAAAAGATAATTGGATTAGATTAAACATTATTGTCATTGCACAATACAATTCCAAGAAATGCTTTTAATTTATGTGTAGGCATACCACCAAGGAGTGACCGCTACAACAGAACAAATGGGTAGGTCTGATGGGTAAGTGTATAGTCAGAGCTGTCCTGATCTCAAATATACCAGTCTTGCCAGAACTCATGGAGCAATGTGTTTTACAACAAGTTTCAGACATAAAGTATTTTCGATGTTTATGCGACTTAACTATGTCCCTGAAAATCATACACTGTGTCATCACCTCCGTTTGAAAACCCCGGGTGTTTTCGCGTCGCTGATTCCACCTCTCAGGTCGCGCCCATAGACTGTAGGTCGCGCCTGGCAGTTCTACGCACTTGCCATAATGGATAGAATACCCGTCTCCTCTAGAATTATATGCAGCGGAATCACCCTACAGAATCCAACACTTCTCTCAACAACAGCACTGAGCCAATCCCAACGAGGCGCTCAATACATCGCCACAGTACTAAAGCTGTTAATGACCCTTAATTACTGTCAAACATTACATTAGTCAACACGCCGGGTGCTCAACAACTGGAAATATACATTGCGGAAAGCCAGTAGCGGTTACAGAGGCGTGTGAAACTTACCTTGGTGGGAACTTCCCAGTCAGATGTTTCCCTCATTTGTTTGCTGTCACCCCAAGGCTTATCATTGGAGTCTGAAGGAGTAGTAGACTGCACCCAGTGCCTGCACCGAGTGCCCTCCCCAAGTCTGGACCCAACTCTGCCCATAATAAACCCATCAGTCCTTTACTGCCCTCTAGTGGTCTGAACTACGTGGAACATGTTCAGCCGCACTGCACCACCCTGGTTTAAAGACGGTGTCTAGTGGTGATGCGCGGGTCGCCTTTTTTTAACACCCGCCCCAACCCGACCCGCCAGGAGATCCAACCCGCCCCGCCCGACCCGCAAAAAAAAAGCGCTGATCATGACCCGAACCCGACCCGACCCGAGGAAAAAAATAATAAAGGCAGTGAACGTATTGCCATGGAACCTACCGATGAGAACTCATTGTGACAATGTAAGCCATAAATAGACAAGGATTTGCACTGGATTCGCAGTAAAGATTATGATACAATTTCATGAAAGATTCATTGAATTCCAAACAACAACAAATAAACTGTAATATTGATTTTTACATCGTTCCTTATTGAACGAATGCGGAAAGCATCGTACAAACACACATGCTAGTCAAAACTGTTTTCTGATCATCATCAACATCAGATCTGAGAATATACATTTTAATGAACTGCATATAGGTAACCTAAGTAATAATGATATTTAAACATAACTTATATTTTTAAATTGAAGTATAAAACTGTAAAACTACTGCAATTATGACTGCTGTTTGGAAGCACTGTGGAGAAAGAGGATGGAATCCACCGTGCCGGGGTTGAGCCGGTTTCGACGCGCTTCCAGGACGCGACTTGAAGAACTGAAAGCGCGCTCGCTCGATGCGCTGGTTGCAGGAACGCAAAGCACCGATCTTGCCAGCATCGATAGGAGAGGGAAATTGTGACGGTGATCCCTCCAGAAGCCAAGGACATCTTCATTGCAGTCCTCAAGACTGAAATGTGTCTGCACGTAGCGCTGTATTTCATCGGACTCTATGAGTTCAGGAGTGTCTTCCCATTCCTGAAACAATCTGCACCTTTTCAGTACATTTTCTGTCAAAAAGAACAAGACGCGTCACCATTTAACTAAAGTCAAGTATAAACACACAGTCAAGGTTTGCAATTAACTGTGTGAAATAGTTCACATTATTCACATTATTCACATACCTTCTGCCTTTTCGTGCATTGCGCTTGTGCCACCCGCTGCTGAAAGTTGAAGGGGTTGCGATTATTATTATTTTATAACCATTATTATTATTCTATTAAAATTAAAATATGGCTGGAAACTACTGAGGCTTCAATTTACCTTCACTTGTACTTTGCGCAGATTGAGCCTGCAAAGTTGGAATGAGAGCTGTTGTCAGTCTCCTTGCTTCAACTTGGACTGCCGAGCATTCATCTGGCGAGAGCATCTTTAGGGTCTTGAAACGCGGGGAGAGGAAAGTGGCAATTTTATGGATAGGGGCGATGATCATCTTTTCGTTCAAGAGCTCTCGGGCGCGCCTGCGGATGTGCTGCATATACACCGGGTCCCCGCACTTAGGCTCACAGTGCCTTCGCAGCCTGTGGTGCCACAGCATGACTGAGTTGATAGTTGGATAGCGGTCTCCCTCCATATCCTCTGAGGCATGTTTGAAGGGGGTCAAGAATTCGCCGACTGCATTGAGGACTTCCACCTGTATGCCCTCGAAGCGGTGTTCTTGCCCCTTTTCTTCGAGTAGTCGCCGAATCTCACTGTCACTGCCTTGCGATTGATTTCAGCATGTCTGCCTTACTATTCCATCGTGTGTCGCACTCCTGAACCACAGCATGCGGAAGGTTAAGTGTACTGCCAGACTTTTTAAGGTAAGCAACCACTTGCTTGCGCTGACTAATTTGTTCAGTCACTTCGCCCATAAAACCTGGTGCATCTCTTTCCTCGAATGTATGCTTCAGAACGGTATTGAGTACGTGCGCTGCGCAAGATCCAAAACAAATTCTTGAGTGCAGCCTTAATGTTGGGGCCCTGATCACTTACAAAGACAACCTTTGACAGGTTGTCAGGGGATATGCCAACTTCTAGAAGTTCTTTGGTGATCTGTTCGAGTATGTTTGGTGCCGTTTTTTTGAGCGTATGGTCAAATTCTAACGTGGAAATCACTCGACTCAAAAGTTTCCAATCTTCAGTAACGAAATGACATGTTAGTACTGTGTAGGATCTCATGTTGAAGCTGTCGGTCCACATGTCTGTTGTGATGCCAATTCCATTTTCCATGGCCTTTTCTATCAGCTGCATTAGGCTCTCCTTTTCTTTCTTGGCTTGGTTTTTGGCCCTGTCGCAAATTGTTTGTCTGTGAGGGAGGACCGAGTTTATGTCCACTGATCCAAAACGTGCACCGATATTTACAAGCCCTTGTGCCACACGTGTAAACCCCTTCCCAGAGACAACATCAAACGGTCGCAGGTCCGAGCAGCAGAAGGCTACAAAGTCATCCACAAGTTTGGATTTTGCCGCGGGTGGCACATTGTTTTTCATGAACACAGACATTAAGGGTTGGTCTGAAAGAGCTTGTGTGGGAAGCTTGTTCGGCTTTGGAGCTGTCCCACGGCATGCATGTCGAAGAAGGTTCGATGTACCTGTTTTATGCCTGTCATATTTGTACAGCAGCTCACACTCCAAGCAGATAACATAGTCGGTAGCGGTGTTATCGGCCAAAACGATTTGTCCAAATTTTTCCCACACCTTGTTTTTTTGTCCCACTTTCTGCACAACCTTAGCATCACCATTTTTAAGCTTTTCTCGCATTAAGTTAGCCATGTCTTCATCGGAAGCATCTGAGAGGTTTTGGCGGAGTAAACAAAAGCTACGGATACCAAATAGGGAAAAACAATTGAATTGCCAGTGTTTTAGTTTATCTGGTGACCGTGTTAGCTGATGACTCAGATCGAGAGGTGAATTATTATTATTATTGATTGAGCACAACCATAATGTTGATTCGGAGTGACACCCAACTGTGTTAGGACATAGTCAGGTTTGATCTGAAGAGATTGTGGAAAAACGGCACCATCAAGTGTCAGCGCTCTCGCGTTGCCACGGAGATTCAAAACAAAGCAGATAGAGTCAGCCAGAGTCCGCACACATAGCGATATTAATAACAGTTTTATTTTAAAGTTTGTCTTCTTCTTCTTTCATATAAAAAATGGATTTGAGAAATATGTGTTTTCTCTTTTTGACCCGCCCCGCCCGCACCCGAGATATTTAAAAAAAAAATTGAACCCGAACCCGCCCGACCCGCGGATCACTACTAGACACTAGTGATGCGCGGATCGACCCGTGACCCGCGGATATCCGCGGGTTTATCCGCGGGTCGGGCGGGTTCGGGTTCAATTTTTTAAAAATATTGCGGGTGCGGGCGGGGCGGGTCAAAAAGAGAAAACACATATTTCTCACTTAGGAACTTTCACTTGCCTATTTATGATAATCCATTTATAAAATAAAACTTTTATTGATATCGCTATGTGACTACTTTTGTGCGGACTCTGGCTGACTTTATCTGCTTTGTTTTGAATCTCCATGGCAACGGGAGAAGCTTGATGGTGCCGTTTTTCCACAATCTCTTCAGATCAAACCTGACTATGTCCTAACACAGTTGGGTGTCACTCCGAATCAACATTATGGTTGTGCTCAATCAATAATAATAACAACCTTCACGGATGTGTTTAGTAGCGCATCGAGTGAGCGCACTTTCAGTTCAGTAGGTCGCGTCCTGGAAGCGCGTGGAAACCGGCTCAACCCCGGCAGGGTACGGCACGATATTACAGTTTTGACTAGCATGTGTGCACACTTGTGTGTGTTTGTTAGATGCTCTCCGCAATCGTTCCATAAAGAACGATGTAAAAATCAATATTACAGTTTATTTGTTGTTGTCGGGTTCGGGTCATGATCAGCGCTTTTTTTTTTGCGGGTCGGGCGGGGCGGGTTGGATCTCCCGGCGGGTCGGGTTGGGGCGGGTGTTAAAAAAAGCCGACCCGCGCATCACTAGTGTCTAGTGTAGTCACACCATTGCTGGACGATTGCTTCTGCTCCCAGATAATTACACAACTGTAATCAAGGTTAAACCTGCACTATGTAACTTTCTCGCGTGGTGGTCCCCTCTGGCCTGAGTTGTAATTACAACTAGAAGTTTTTACCAGGAGCTGGACATTCGGCTGGCATTGCACGAGTCGGGGCTATATGGGACTGACCATCATGTAAAGTCACTGTGATTACTTTACATACAAGCAGATTATATGGAGATGAGCAGCCCAGAAGTATTTGAAAAAAAGTTACGGTCATTAACAATAACAACTCTTCATCTGTAAATCTAACACCAAAGTTATAGTATTACATGTTGATTTTGAGTAGAGCAAAATTATCAATTAGTAAAAACTCAAAAGCGTTTCAAAGAAAGTATTTTATGAAGTTCCTGGGCTTATTAACGATTACTTTACATATGTATTGTTTTACCAAAAAAAGGTAATGAAAGACAATTAGGCAACCAAGTAAGTAAGGCAGTAGGCAGGCGCGTAGAATACGGGGGGGACAGTGGGGACGCGTACCTACCAGTTTTCGTCATGAGTCATTTTGTACCCACCACTTTTTATTAAAGAATCCCCCGTGTGGGACTCGCACCGGTGTCTTTCACCACTGCGTCATTAAATGCAGTCTGAGCTACGTCAAGTTCAACAAAGAGAGATGAACTCTACTCTTACAAGTCGCTATAGTATGAGAGGGTCACAAGCGAACTTTACACGCCGTCACGAACGGAGTGGTACTGGTATCACAAGATGCCATAGTGCATTGAGTAATGGTGCTCCCTGACTCGTCCCAAAAACAACAGTCAACAAAGTGAACATAATGAAACAGTGAAATGCAACCCAACATGTCCTGAACATTCGCCTCCAAACCCTATCTAATAGCAATAACATGTAATGACACAGAATGTCAGAATGTCGCAATGCATTCTGGGAAACACTCCCCCAACACGTTACAATATCCACGATTTCCTCAGGCAAGTACAACAACTTGAACTGATAATACAAGAAAACACAAAAGCATTAACCTAATTTACACAAAATAGAAACAACATTTAATTTGATTTGTGTCCGATGACGAGAGAGAGAGCACTTTGGTAGAGAGACATAGAGTAACTAACAGAGAGCGAGCGCCGGTCTCGATAAAGCCGTTAATCAGAGAAATGAAACGTTATTTCCCGATTGTTTCACAGCGGTTACATTTCGCAGGTAGACACGGCCATGAACTGCACCTATCTGAATCACATTATCCAATGAAAAGTATTAGAGCTCTGTGCGTGAGCATAGTCAAAACATCGCGTCTGTGTGTGTGTGTGTGTGTCATCATCACATTTTTGTATACATTTTTATTAATTAACATGACCTGCGCGAAAGGGGGGAAAAAAAATTAATGTGCGTCATTGTACCCAGCACTTCCGAAAATGCAATTCCGAATGCGTCTCTGTCCCCAGCACATTTCAAACCAAACCTACGCCCATGGCAGTAGGCCTAATAACTGGTAGTATAATAATAACTAAGTATCAAAGTGCCATTTTAAAATCAAACATGTATGTAGGCTACTAGATTATAGGCTCAGGAAAACTTCGGTGAAGGCTGAGTTGACGTACGACTGGGCCAGTAGATTGTACTGGGAGGTGAGGGGGGAGGTACTTTCCCTGGCGGGAAGACCTGCCGGTACCACTGTACCTTATGCCACTGCTGCTGCTGGTTCCACCGCCGCTGACGGTGACATTGGTGCTGCTGTTGCTGCTACACTGTGCAAGTGTAGAGAGCCGTAGGCACCCTCTGCTGGTAGGAGAGTACCAGTGCGCTGTTCACTTTAGATTTGGTGGGAGGCGTCCGCGCGCTCTCTTATCTGCGGCATTTGGAGAGCAAGAGCCCTGCGGTCACGGCGCAGTGTTGCATGGATGAGCGTGTTGTCAGTTCTTGACATGTTTGTTTTGCAAAAAAAGTAAAGGAAATGAGGAAACCAGCATATCCCCCTCTCTCTCTGTCTCTCTCAAAGGATGAGGAAGTCTTTGTCTCAATTAAATGATCCTGTAGGTTGCACAGATATTCCAGTGACTGTCTTTTTCTTTTCTGTTATCGTTCTGTTATTTGTGACCATGAATCCAAAGAGACCACTGTGGCAAGATGAAGGAACGACTCAAACGGAGGTAGTTGAAGTTTATTCATCAATTGCCAACACAAGAATGAATGAAGGGCACAAACCACACCTCCTACCCATAAACCTTCTGGGTGAGAGACACAAACACATGACATACAGTATAGGCATATCAACAGACCTGTGAACGTCACACAGGCCCCACTGAACACCCAGAGGGGATTTATAGAGAAACAGTCAATCCCTCATTGGAGGTTTGATCAGCCTGCCATAGCGGTTGCGCCACCCCTCCCTAGACACAGTAGATAGTATAGGTAGAAACATCCTCCACGATCGGCTCCGAATCGGGGCGCTCGGGTGAAATCCTGTCTAGGATCCTGGAAGGAGGACGACCTCGCCGGGGACCTGGGCCGGAAACACAACCTCGTCAGCCATCATGTGTGCCGGTTTAAGCCTATCTAACGTAACGCGCTCCTTACGCCCACCCATATCCAGCACAAAACTCTTAGAGCCCGCCTCAAGTACCCTAAAGGGGCCATCGTAAGGGGGCTGGAGGGGCGACCGGTGAGCGTCACGCACAGAAAAACAAACCTAGCTGTCATGAGCTCCTTGGGCACAAAAGACCGCGGAAAACAATGATGCACAGGCACGGAAGTGAGAGCGCTCCCCAACGAAAAAGGACGCACTGCAGGATGCGAAAGTGGAGCAGAACTCTCTGGCAAAAATTCAACCGGGACGCGGAGTGGCTGCCCTAGGATCAACTCAGCAGGAGAGGCATTCAGGTCCTCCTTAGGAGCTGAACGCAGTCCAAGCATCGCCCAAGGCAAACGATCTACCCGGTTGCCATCCGAGAGCGCAGCACACAACGCCGCCTTGAGCGACCGGTGAAAATGCTCACACAAGCGGTTAGCTTGTGGATGGTACACGGTAGTACGGTTAACCTGTATGCCCAGGGACCTCGCCAGCACCGACCAAAGCTCTGAAACAAATTGAGGGCCTCTGTCGGAGGTGATGTCGGACGGGGTACCAAAACGCGCAACCCAAGCCGAAAGGAACGCACGCGCTTCGTCCGCAGACGTGGTTGAGGACAGAGGAACCGCCTCTGGCCACCTGGTGGTCCGATCCACTACAGTAAGCAAGTGTGTAAAACCTTGCGAGGGAGGTAAAGGGCCCACCAGGTCCACATGCACATGATCGAAACGCCTGGCCGGAATCGAAAACGGTTCGAGGGGCGCTCTGGTGTGCTGATGAACCTTAGCGCGCTGACACGCCACACATGCGGCCGCCCATTCCTTAACCTCTCTGCGAAGGCCGGGCCAGACGAATTTGGATCCGACCAGCTTCACCGATGCCCGGACCCCCGGATGTGTGAGAGCGTGAACGGAATCGAAAACGAACCGCCTTCCTGCACCATGGCCTCCTCAAGTTTGAGGCCCGTACCGGTGGCCCTAAGGGCCAGGATGTCCGGATCACCAGGCTGGTCAGCTGCCATAGCAGAAAAATCCACCCCGAGCAGTACCGGACACACCAATCTGACCCGCGATAAACAATCTGCAACGGGGTTGGCTTTCCCAGCCACATGCCGAATGTCTGTCGTGAACTCGGAGATGGCTGCTAGGTGGCGCTGTTGACGAGCGGACCATGGCTCAACTACCTTAGACATCGCAAAAGTTAACGGCTTATGGTCAACTTAGGCGGTGGAAGAATGGCCCTCCAGCAGGAAATGAAAATGACGTGTAGCTAAGTACAACGCCAGCAACTCTCGGTCAAAAGCGCTGTACTTGCGTTCGTTGTCCCTCAGTTTACGGCTAAAAAGCGCCAGGGGCTGCCATTCACCAGCCACCCGCTGCTCGACCACTGCCCCCACAGCTACATCGGATGCATCGGTTGTCAGAGCAACTGGTACCGTGGGCGCGGGATGTGCCAGGAGCACTGCGTTAGCCAGGGCGGACTTCGCCCCGTCAAAAGCCTGGATCCGTTCGGGGGTCCAGTCGACCTGGCCATTGGCCTTCTTCAGCCTCAGGGCCTCGTACAATGACCGCAGGAGGTGGGCTGCACGTGGCAGGAAGCGATTATAAAAATTAACCATGGAAACTCCTGCAGGGCTTTAACTGAGACCGGACGGGGGAAATCTGCCACAGCTTGCACCTTGGAAGGCAACGGAACTGCGCCCTGCGACGAAATGCGGTGGCCCAAGAAATCAATATCTGGTAGTCCGAACTGGCACTTCACCAGGTTGACAATCAGGCCGTGCTCATCCAGGCGCTGGAAAACCTGTTTAAGGCGCGACAGGTGCTCCCCAGCCGACGGACTGGCCACCAGGATATCTTCCAAATAGACAAACACAAAAGCCAGGTCACGCAATACCGAGTCCATAAATCTCTGGAATGTTTGTGCTGCCCCTTTAAGGCCAAAAGGCATGCGCAAAAATTTCAAAAGGCCAAACGGGGTTATTACCGCAGTCTTGGGCACATCCTCTGCGCGCACGGGGACCTGGTGACAACCGCGCACCAGGTCCACCTTTGAAAAAACTGTTGTACCCGCCAGGTGAACAGAAAAATCCTGGATGTGCGGGATGGAATAGCGATCATGCACGGTGATGTTATTTAAACAGCGGAAATCACCGCATGGTCGCCATGACCCATCCGCTTTGGGTACCATGTGGAGGGGAGAAGCCCATGGGCTTTTTGAGCGCTGCACTATCCCTAACCGCTCCATGGTAGCAAATTCCTCTTTTGCCAGAGCCAACTTTACAGCGTCAAGGCGTCGTGCACGCGCGAAAACCGGCGGGCCCGTGGTGGGAATGAAGTGCTCCACACAGTGCCGCGGTAGAAAAGGCAGGAGTGGTTAGCGAGGGAAAACCTGCTAGCAATCGCTGATAAACGCTGCCGGACGCTGAGAAGCTAGCGTGTGTTAACGGCCCAGATCCCCCTGTCTGACATGGGAAGGTGGTAAAAGACACGGCATCAATCAACGGCGATTAGCGACGTCAACCAACAGACCATTTGCACACAGAAAATCCGCGCCTATGATGGGAAACGTAATGGATGCAATCACAAAGTCCCATTTAAAACTGTGCCCATGGAAACAAACAGCCACTGACCTGATGCCATATGTCCCAATAGAGGATCCATTAGCTGCACTTAACTGTGGCCCGTTGCCTCGGGCTGCCAGGTCCGAGTCAGTCGGAGGAAGCAGGCTCTTCTGGGAGCCGGAGTCCACCAGGAAACGCCTGCCGGACAGGGAGTTTTTCAAAAACAGCAGCTCTTCTCGCTCACCAACGCTCACAGCTGTTACTGAGCGCCGGATCTGGCGTTTCCTGGCACCTCAAATGTGCACGGAGGGACGCAACGCCGAGCCTTGGAGCCATAACGCTGGTGGAAAAAAACACAGGGCGCCTCTGCGCTGTCTCCACCCGGAAACTCCAGCCACCACCGCTGGGTCCTCGCCCTCCGCTGTCGGCTGTTGGGGGTCCGACACCACGCTCTGCACAGAGAACCGTCTGGTAGCCAGCAGGACACGATCCGCTTCCTCAGCTAAACCCCGGTAGTCACTCGCAGTCAGACAAGGGGAGTTGGCTAAGGCTGCGCACACCGGTGGTGGGAGTTGGCGCAGGAAAATGTGCGGGAACAGGAAACCACCATCATCTGAACCTAGCAGTGACAGCATGCTGTCCATCAGGTCCACCGCCGAACCGTCGCCTAACCCGGGCAGGGAAAGCATTTCATCCGCCCTCTCCGCAGCGGACAGGCTGTACCTCCGTAGCAGGAGTTGTCTGAGTGCGGCGTATTTGTCATGTTGTGGTGGGTCTCGCAGAAGTTGCATGACGCGGCGAGTGGAATGCTGATCCAGGGCCGCGACCACCAAGAAGTACCTGGAGTCGTCCTCTGTGATTCTATGCAGGTGGAAAAGCGCTTCAACATGCTGGAACCACGCAGCCGGGTTGCTCTGCCAGAACTCGGGTAGCTTCACAGACATGGCGAAACCGGCCGGCTGTGACAGTTGGGGCGACATGGCTGAGGAGACACTGCATTCTGCTTCCTCGAACATGTTCAAATCGGGGTCACCAATGTGGCAAGGTGAAGGAACGACTCAAACAGAGGTAGTTGAAGTTCTTTATTCATCAATTGCCAACACAAGAATGAATGAAAGAGAAAGCGCCCCAAAAGTTTGTGCCCAAAGGACACAAACCACACCTCCTACCCATAAACCTTCTGGGTGAGAGACACAAACACGACATACAGTATGGGCATATCAACAGACCTGTGAATGCCACACCACTACAGCAGAGGAGAACCGACTTCGACGTTGGGCGCAAAGTTGCCTCCTTGTGAATTACTGCCCTCTTATGGATTTTTTTTTTTGTCCCGAGTGGAAGCTGCGTGAGTCAGCATACCCCCCGAAAAAATCTAAATATTAAATAAGCAAATAATCACCAAAACTCAAGGCAAGGCACGTTTATTCGTACATGGGGAAAAACATAAGTATTGCAATTACAATGAAAGACAATCATTTAAAATACATTCATTTTCAAAATATGATTTAATTAGATAATTGTGCTTGGAAAAATGTCTATTTCCAGAGAATTAATGGTGGTACCTTTGTGGGGCTCTGGAAAACATGTAAGTATGTATTGTGGTGGCCTACAGTATAAGTGATGCATTAATATATGTATATATTTTCCAAATATCTTCAATGGCCGTGTGTGTTACAGCAGATCATTTGATACAAATAGGTGATAGTGTTGATGTTGTTCCTGCCCCCTGTGGTGAGACTACACACTGCATCGTTTTCAGGAAGCCCACGTGACTCCACGAATTGACGATTTGTTTTAAGTCACTGCTGCCTTTTACATTCATGACGCCTTTTTCAGGTAACAAATGTTTGAAATGTTTATGAAACATAATTTTCGCATTTTATCCGCAGTTAGAGCATTGTTAAACTCGAACTAATTTGTTCTTTTGTTGTTCTTGCACTCAATCGCCATCTGCATGGTTCAAACGTTTGTCATTATGAGCATTATAGTTTTGCAGTTAACGTAAGATAACGGTAAACGGTTGAGACGCAGTTAATGTGAATTACCTTTCAGGTAAAAATCTGTGAACTAAATTATTTAATGTCAGGTGTTATGTCCGGTGTTTGAGCGTGAAACAATCTCATCGTCCCACAGCAGATCGCATTGTGTAGACCAGTGGTTCCCAAACTTTTTGTGCCCAAGGCACACCAAAGGACAAGTAAAAATCTCAAGGCACACCTATTGTGCAAAATAGCCTTTTTAACACGTGTTATCACTCATATCATGTAAAATATCTGTAAATGTG
This sequence comes from Urophycis tenuis, assembly GCA_036785325.1. Classification (NCBI taxonomy): domain Eukaryota; kingdom Metazoa; phylum Chordata; class Actinopteri; order Gadiformes; family Phycidae; genus Urophycis; species Urophycis tenuis. The sequence goes on along the minus strand of JAXIVH010000014.1, from coordinate 7,464,754 downwards.
CATAGTTATTTACTAATGCCAAATCAAAGGTGAAAAAGACTGATATTACTCATTAAATATGTATTATATTTATATTTTTTTTATTTATATTTAACAAAATATTTCAAAAATGTATTTGAAACTTTATCAAATTAGGCTTCATCAAAGCAGCAACACACCCATTTAAACCAGAGAGGTCACAACATTAAAAACGAGGCAAGAATTAAATAAATGTTTTCAGGTATATAGTTTGCCTCTGTATTATGAATTGATTGAATGAGTCTAGGCCTGCACGATATCAGCAAAATGTGCGATGTGCGATCACACTGTTCAATATTGCGATGACGATATGACTTGCGATAATAAATAAGAAAAGAGTAAAATGTTGGTAATGGTGAATACTTTGGTATGAATTTAAACAAATTTGCATATCGTGACGTCACTGACTGCATTTCCACCCCGTAAAAGTTTAGTGGTCTCCTTCACATCAGTCGACACGTCACTTTATAGCGGTGTCGAGATATTTCAATGCATTTTTTCATGTAGGACCTATTGCCACTGTGCCTGAACCCAAAGTTATAACTGTAGCCTTCTATAACTTTGAACAGTGAACTTTGAACATTTTCTTTACTGCAGCTGCAGCCATCATAACAGACAAGCGCGAACCATTGATGAAATGAAGCGAATATAAAAGAAAGAACGTAGCCTACGTGTGTATGTAGGCAATTTATATTTGCGATACTTTCTAAAATATAATTAATATGGTTATATTGTAGTTGCATTAGTTATTTGAAGAGTTAAAAAAAAAACAACAGACGGTCTTAACGCAAGTTTACAACCGGTAAGTCGGTCGGACTAAAAGGGAAAAATAAATATTTGGGTGGGTCCTAAATAGACAGGGTGGGTCGGGTTACTGCAAACCACAATATTTAAGGATAAGGATGGCCCGAGTGTGCGTGGCGAACTTATCGCATTACAGACCAGCTTTTGCAATGTGTTTATCATGAACGCTCACATCGCGATGACGATGAAAATTGAGACGACGAGTCCATACAAAGTACTGATGAACTAAATTAAAAAAATAATTATTTGGTGTAGTTATATATTGCAATAATAATGTATGGTTGTCACAAAATCCCACGGCACACCTGGACTTGCCTCACGGCACACCGTTTGGGAACCAATGGTGACTGTAGACTACAAACCACGTGGTTCACACCACGACCACGCCCACCGTGCATATCCTCCGTTCAAATACCAGATTTGAATCCTATTCTGAAACGTGAACTGTATTAGGCCTACTCACACAGGCCGGATTGACAAATGTCAGCCAACACAAAGGGCTCGGCTCACATTTCACATTTGCACACAGAATTTAAGTAAGACAAAATGGCACTACAATCAGCATGGCCCTTTGCGAAATATTTGTCCTAAGGCCAGCTCGTACATAAAGAATCAAGTGAGTAGAGATGCTCCGAACGATCGGATGGCGATCATGATCGGCCGATATTGTCTAAAAACAGCACGATCGGCGAACTTCAAAAGTGCCGATCACCTATCAAATTACTTTACTTTTCCCCCCCTGCATGCATGGTGCACAACAAAGCAGAGCTTGCCAATGGAAGCATGAGTACTCTTGTCTGAACATTTTCAAAGTATCCGACAAAAAAGTAAAATATGCCATTTGCAATGTATGTCGTGCTGAAATCCCTCGAGGATTACGAGGGTTACGACATTTCATTTCATCACATTTCAACACTAACCTCATTAGGCATCTTAGAACACGCCATTATACAACTGAATATGCCGAGTATGAGAAACTAAACCAGCTGAAGCCAGCGTTGAGCTCATCTCCTCACCCGCAATCAGCCGACTGTGAGTGACGACGTGAACCATACAGCAGGGATAGTAAGAGGTCACATATAAAATTATGGAATTAATTTGCCTCAACGAACAGCCTCTATCCTTTGTGGAGGATACAGGATTCCGTCACCTCCTAACCTGCCTTGATCCGCGGTACGGTAATTGATTGATCCCATCTCAAGTAGAGTGCGGATCGGGCCAGAATTTTCTGTCTGAGCCCGGCCCACGTCCGTCAGAACAGTGACGGAACCCGGCCCGAGCCCGACAGGCTAAAGTCTTAAAGTCTTAAGTCTATTTTTTTCATACTAATGACACATTTACGTCTGTCTTTATGAAAGCCCGCCTTTATTAAGCAACTGCAAGGCATTTGGAAATGTCAGACAGACAGACAAACAGACAGACATACTTTATTGATCCCTGAGGGAAATTGAAGATGAGCGCAACATGCGCGGCTTAGCGTGCGGGTAAATTTAAATTTTAAAATCGTGCAGATGTGACCAAGCCCGACCAGAACCCGAGCATATACTGTATTTCTACTGTATTTTTTCCAATACAGTTCATTCATAGTTAAGTTTCATTTCTACAAATGGTGCACACTCTGCTAGATTATAGACAAAAGATGTGGAAGATTCCCATAACCCTGCCATTCTGTGATCGGCAGATCGGCAATCATGATTTTGGTGATCGGTAATTGGTGATCAGTCCCAAAAAGATGATCGGAGCATCTCTACAAGTGAGTAAAAAATAGTAAACTATTGCTATTGCACGGTCCAATGCGAAACCACCACCACTATCTGGAGTTTAGGAGGCAGTGGGTTCTGCCGGAAACCCCCTGCCTGGAGGACTTGGAGGTCACTGCAGGTTGGAGCCATGAGGTCTGGTCAATGTGCCCAGTCAGGCTGGTTAACACCACATCACTGTGTCCTCTTTAGCTGCTGGTCAGGCCAAAAGCCTCTCTGTTTCTCCTGGACAATCGCCTCCAGTTACCTGTGAAACACTTTCAAACAAAATGACCACAAAAAAAAGTTGGAACTTTGACCTGCATACTGTGCTGTGAATACTTCTAAAAAACACAATCAAAACAACAGCTACACTAAATAAACAACAGTCTCGGTTTGGGATTTTGAAGATTACCTGTGCTTCTTGAAACCTGCATAGAGAAAATACAACCCAAGTAGCACCGTCTGTGGGAAAGACAAGGCACTTTATAATCGCTCTTTGTAACTTGGCACACAGCCAGAGATGTTGTACTTGTTCTGGTGACTTTCTCACTGTATTAGCAGCAATTAAATGTTTCAACTTCTTATGACAAATGTACTCTTTGTAAGTCGCTTTTGATAAAAGTGTGTGCTAAATGCCCTCAATGTAAATGTAAATGTAAGGCACACATTTGCAGACTAGATGCGAAAAAAAAGTACGAGCCAAAGTAACAGGTAACACCTGGCCGATTGATCGGCCACCACTCGTTATCGGCCGATATACACACCAAACGCGTGATCGGGGATAGGCCGATCTCCGACACTTACAGCCAAACCTGACAGCCCTCCTTGGATGGCTGCTGCCCACTCAAAGGTTAGCTGCTGCGTGAGGAAGCCGCCCATCATGGGACCATACAACGTCCTCAGGAGGAGAAGAATTAGAATCAATTAGAATCAAAATTCTTATCATCAGTTAACTCACACTGAGCGCAGTGTGTTTACAGTGTGACTGATATTGTTGGGTGAACAACAATAGACTAGCTGGACTAGAACTTACCCCATGGACCAGCATGCCTCAAACAGTCCGGACACCATTCCTAGAGTACTGAGTCCTTCTTCGAAGCCCTGCTCACTGTCCCCCACGAAGATTACAATACAAGAATGATTACAATTAAAAATAAGTCATATATTGTGATGTTAGAATCATATTCAGGCTCCAAAGAGGCTATGGGAATATGGCGTATGTCATTCTGCAGGAACTCACTGGGCTGATGCAATGACCTCCGGTAACGTACACACCATACCTATACCCAAACCAAATCCAATCACACACAGCATGAAGATCAGCAACCACAGCTGGCTACCGGGAAGGAACACAGAACACGACAGGGAATGTCACTTGACTTTGCCCCCGGAAGGAGTGTAGTGCCACTTTGACATTGAACCCGGCAGACCTGGTAATGTGAAGAAACGGTGCCGGCCCGAGGAGACAGAATCCGAGTCCAGAGAGGAGGCCGCCGCCGACCATCAGCCAACGTCTTGTGGTCTGAAATGACACAGAGGAGTCTGTTCCGACGGTGTTGGGGCGAGCAGTGAGTGTAGCCACAAGACAAACACGGCCAACCTCGATGGCTCAAAATGTATGCTCAATGCTTACTACGACCACAACAGCGCGCGCCTTAACATTCCCTCCTGCCGGAGTTTTCAGAGGTTTACGACGCCGAGACTCACCGGATATTTATCAGCAAAGAAACCAAGGATCGGTGCGCTCAGACTGTAAGGCAAGGAGAACCCCAGGAAGATGAGGCCCACGTAGCCTGGGGTGAGATGGAACTAGACACAAGATGTGAGGTTATATTTAATCATTCATACCATAATAATGAATAATATACTTAATAGACACAAGATGTGAGGTTATATTTAATCATTCATACCATAATAATGAATAATATACTTAATAGACACAAGATGTGAGGTTATATTTAATCATTCATACCATAATAATGAATAATATACTTAATAGACACAAGATGTGAGGTTATATTTAATCATTCATACCATAATAATGAATAATATAGTTAATAGACACAAGATGTGAGGTTATATTTAATCATTCATACCATAATAATGAATAATATACTTAATAGACACAAGATGTGAGGTTATATTTAATCATTCATACCATAATAATGAATAATATACTTAATAGACACAAGATGTGAGGTTATATTTAATCATTCATACCATAATAATGAATAATATACTTAATAGACACAAGATGTGAGGTTATATTTAATCATTCATACCATAATAATGAATAATATACTTGATAGACACAAGATGTGATGTTATATTTGACAAAGCGTGGGAATGGGAGGCCGCAATGCCCCCTGCTTCTTTGGAAACATGAACATGATATTTACATTTAGGGCATTTTAAACATTTCATTGCTGATAATACAGTAAGAAAGTCACCAGAATAAGTTTTACGTATTCCAATTACTAAGTTAACCATTGCTAGTATACAACATCTCTGGCTAAGTGCCAAGTTACAAAGAGCGATTATAAAGTGCCAAGACGTACAACATACAAGAGCATAAGGGTAGGGTTTTTTTTTTTGTAGAGGATGGATGTTATGCAGGGTTCAGGTCAACTCTGAACAAGTGAGTCTTGAGTCTTTTCCAGAAGATGGGGAGTGACTTTGCAGTCTTGACATTGGCAGGGAGCTCGTTCCACCACTGTGGTGCCAAGAGTTGTGATTTCGCCATCCCACCTTTTCCTCCATTTAGTGATGGAGGTACCAGTCGACCAGCTGAGGTAGTTGAGAGGAGTGCTCAAGCAGGGGCATGAGGTTTCATTAACGCTTGGAGGTAGGTAGGGGCAGTTCCATTTGCGGCTTTGTAGACCAGTACCATCGTCTTGAATTTGATGCGAACCACTACAGGGAGCCAGTGGAGGTTATGGAAGAGGGGTGTCATGTGGGAGAATTTGTGTCGGTTGAACATGAGAAGTGCTGCAGTGTTGTGGATCCGCTGCAAAGGTTTCATCACGGTTGCAGGGAGTACAGCTGAGACCGAGTTGCAGGAGCCGAGGCGGGAGATGACAAGTGCTTGGGTTAGGAGCTGTTTCGCTTCCCTCGTGAGGAATGGCTGGATCCTGCGAATGTTGTAGAGAGCAAATCTACAGGGTCACTGCAGTGATGTTTGCAGTGCAGGACAGTTGGTTGTCGAGTATTATGCCCACGTTCCTTGTGGTCGGTCAGGCGCATACTGTGACGCCCTCGACTGAGACCAGTAGGTCCCTGTGAGGGCATTCCTTCCCCAGTATGAAGAGAAGCTCAGCCTGTGCGAGATTAAGCTTGAGTTGATTGAGTTGAGTTGTCCAAGAGCATATGTCTGCCAAACATTCTGAGATGCGTGTTGCAATCAGAGTGTCTGAGGGGGGGAAGGAGAGGAACAGTTGAGTGTCATCCGCATAACAGTGATAGGAAAAACTGTGTGATGTGATTACAGAGCCTAGAGATCTGGCATAGGAGAACAGAAGCGGTCCTAGTTGTCACGAGTTCGTTGTCCGTGCGTTGAAAAATGATGGCTCAGCCGGCGAACTTTGGTGTGGTGATATTTATTTAAGAAAAACAAAACTCCTAAACCCAAACACCCAGTGGAAGACAAAACTTGGCCACAAAATAGATGTACCAGTACAAACAAAAACCCACGGTATTTACATGCGTTGCATCCTTTGGACGAGCTAGGACCTCAGGTAGCATCACAGTCTTTTTTCCCTAATGCCCTGGGCTCTTCTTATATAACCCCCAAGCCCCTCCCCCAGGCAAACCAACTCCTAATTGGCAGGGGGTTTTAGCCTAGCCTAGCATTTGAAGAATTGTGGTTCACCCAAACCACATCCATCCCAACAGATGGTGGACAACAGATAACCACAACATATAAAACACTTTCCCCACCATTTGCATATGCCCGGACACAATACACCGGGCAAAACTCCCCAAGTCCCCTTTAATGGTGGAGTCCATGGTCACCTGACCAGCCGATAGCGCGCCATTAGCGCTATTTACGTCAGGACTCCGGCAGTGCCTCGGCTTGGCCCAGAGACCAACTGCGACCACGGCAGCAGGTGAGTCTGTCTCTCTCTCTTGCTTCCCGATGGGCTCCGCTGGAACGAGGAGAGCGCTGCGTGCGCTCCCGGCACCGGCTCTCTCCGAGCGCGAGCCCGTGTTGTCGCGGAATGAAGGGGCATTCAAAGGCGCTCCGTCACACTAGTACTGAGCCTTGACGGACACCAGTGTTTAGCGAGCGGGGTTTGGACAGGGAGCCATTCCATGTGACCTGATTAAGTGCGATCCATAAGGTAAGATGTGAACCAGGCTAGCGCAGTGTCAGTAATGCTGAGAAATTACGTCGGCAGCATTGTTACACCAGATTTTTGTTACCTTCTCTATCGCAAACAAGGACAAGGTGGCGTCCAGGAATCCCAGTCCTGAGCTTAACGCAAAGATGAAGAAACAGATGAGCAACACTTTTGGGAGCATCAGCAGTTGGAAGAAGGAATCCCCTGAAGGCTCTGCATCTGTGTGACAAAAAAAACAACACAACGATATCGTATCATGTGATCAGTTGTCACCACATCAAAGTTATCGCCTTGTTTTTCTTGTTCTGAAACAGCTGAGCCCTTACCACAGCTTGGCATGACGATGGCGTTAAACGGAACCATCAGCAGCAGGATGCAGCCCAGAACGAGGAAGGGAAGGTGGTACCCGGCGGCCTGGAACATCCAGCTTCCCAGCGGTGGCCCCAGAATGAGACCCAGTCCCGCAAACATCTCCAGACTACCCTGGAACGCAAACAAAGGGAAAGGAGGCTTGTGCATCCCAATTGGGAACACTGTAGGAGCTACAGTAGAAAAATGGAAGCATGTCAGCGAAACAGTTTGTTGGCGTATATGTGGACAGGAGGGACACAATGAGGCATGCATTTGTGCTTGTGTTCACACACCTGGCCAACATGCCAGTAACATCGGGGTAGGACGGACCTACCAGGACAGTCGCTACATTGTTTGGACAGACTTTGGACGTCAGAGAAAGGGTGGAGGTGGTGGCGGCGGTTAATCCCACCGCATCGATGCAGCGCACGATGAAGCAGAGAGCAATGAAAACGGCCCCGGACGGGGCGCGGTCGAGGTACCTGAAACGAGAGATGACTGGATCAAGGTGATTTACTGATGTCATTTACAAACCACGTTTCTATAGTCACTGACTTGACCTGATTTTGTCTTCCGCTCTTGCCTCGACCCGCAAACCAACATCCCTATTCACTCTACACTTACAGTGTGTCTTACAGTGTGTTTTTTGCAGTGTGTTTTTGCAGTGTTTTTTTGCAGTGTCCTATAGTACTTATTTTTTGTAACTAGTTATGTTGAACTACCTAAGCATGTGCACATGACGCCTTTGTCATGCAGCACTTAGAATTTTGAAATAGTTACTGGATGAACGCGAGACAAAAATGTAAATGCAACCTGCTTTGATTAAAATGATATTTAGTTGAGAATATATACATGAATAAATACATAAAAAAGTTATTGTATTCCATTCAAATCAACCACTAAACTGTCAATCTCCCATTTTCTGTAACTCACCCAAACATTATAGTGCATGCTCCTGACACAAACAGGCCTGACACAAGCATGAACTTTGCACCAATCTGGACAATCTGAGGAACAGGTAGAAGAATAAGTTAGATTGATCACAGAAGAGCAATGACCCAGACATGAGCTGGACTTTAAGAGTGTAATTAACTCACATATTTTCCCATTACCAGTGAACCAATGAAGTTGCAGAGCGCATAGCAGCCGAAGATAAGACCGACCACAGTCTGGCTGGCTCCCTTCTTTAACGCCTGTGTTGGAATAAGGAGGAAAGTGTTTCATGGTACGCGCATGTTGCATGTGATATTTATCACGTGAAACAGGCTGCCTACATCTCAGTAGTCGGCAGCAGTAAACGTTTAAAAGCTCACCTCGTTGGGAAAGAATGGTCCGAGTATTGAATAGCAGATCATTGAGCCAAAGTTTACAGAGGCAACGGATATTAATGTGAAGGTCTGTGTCCGAGACAACTTCCCCAGAGATGAACTCGTTGGTCCATCTTCATAAAGTTAAAGACAAAGATTAACTCCCAAGAAACATGAAAAAAATGCACAGTATGTTATTTTACTGAAACCACCAACCGTTTCCTGTGAGTGCTGTATTTTCTGTTGGTTCCATGTCTGACATTGGATTCCCTTCTGTATCAAAATCCTAAAATGTGGCAGAAGCTTTCACAAACTACAATAGAGGGCTTGCACACCACATGTTTTGGGAGGATAGGAGCATTGAAATGTTAGTCATATTTTAATTGATTTATGATTTTACAGTTCTACAAATATCTTCAGTCTTCTCTATATGGTGGGGTATCAGCAACAATAAATAAGTCCCATTCTGATGTACAAGCAAGGGTACAAGTTGTAAACCATAACTCTCTGGTTGACTCTCGATCTGCCAATCGGCGGTCAGGAAGGCAGACTCTATCTCAGCCTATGCCTGCCTCGAGACCCTCCACTTGCTTGCCCTAACAGAAACCTGGATCACCCGAGACAACACGGCCACTGCGGCTGCCCTCTCTACCGTCTACTCCTTCTCACACACCCAAGACCGTCAGGGCGAGGAGGGGGGACTGGACTCCTCATCTCACCCAAGTGGTCCTACCGGTTGCTTCCCTTGGAACACCTGACCAGATCAGCGTTTGAACGCTGTTGCAATTACCATTCCTATCAAGCTCTACATTGCAGTCATCTACCGTCCTCCGGGTCCCTTCCATGACTTCTTGGATGAGATGGATGCCCTCCTCAGCTGCGTTCCTGAAGACGGCACTCCGCTGGTTATCCTGGGCGACTTCAACATCCATCCAGAGAAGTTGCAAATATTTTGACTTTACAACCTTTTTAACCTCATTTGGATTAACACTCTCTCCTTCTCCTACCCACAGAGCTGGGAACCAACTTGACCTTGTCTTCACAAGGTCTTGCAGTACCCGGGCACTCTCAGTTACCCCTCTCCCTGTGTCTGACCATCACTTAGTTGCTTTTTTCTCTCAGCTTGAAGTCCCCCTCCTCTGTTCCTCCTACCCCCCACACTGTCACCACCCGCAGTAACCTGAAAACCCTTTCCCCCTCCACTCTCCTCTGCTGTTCTCTCATCACTATCCCTCAGAACAATTCACACTACTGTCCACTGAGGAAGCCTCTACCCTCTAACCTCTACCCTGCTGTCTTCACTCTCCTCCTTCTTGGAATCCCTCTGTTCCCTGTCATCCAGACCAGCACGATCTTCTCCTCCTTGGCTGTCTGAATCTCTGCAGGCTCATATAACAGAGCTATGGAAAGCTAAGAGGAAATGGAAGAAATCAGGCTGTGCTGATGATCTCTCCCACTACCTTCACCTCCTCAAACTTCACTTCCAGTGTCAGCAGCTAAATCTACATTCTAACGGAACAAGATCGTTACCTACCGTTCATCACCACCCTCATTAACTCTTCCCTCACCTCAGGTCTTATCCCAACACCCTTCAAAACTACCAGAGTCAAACCCCTCCTCAAGAAACCTATCCTCAACACTGCTGACATCCTGAACTACAGACCGGTATCTCTGCTATCATTCCTTTCTAAAACCCTGGAACGTGCCATCTCTAACCAACTGTCCTACCTCTCAGAAAATGACTTGCTTGGTCCCCATCATTCTGGCTTCAAGACTGCACACTCTAGAGAGATGGCCCCTCCTGACTGTGACCGAGTCCCTTCGTGCCACCAAAGCCTCTTCCCCCTCATTGGTGCATGTTCTCCTCGACCTGTCCGTGGCGTTCGACACCGTGAACCACCAGACCCTCCTCACCACTCTCGCTGATCTCGGCATTACTGTCACTGCGCTAGCCTGGTTCACATCATACCTTATGTATCCCACTTATCACGTTGCATGGAATGGCTCCCTGTCCAAACCCTGCTTGCTAAACACTGAAGGCTCAGTACTAGGACCGCTTGTGTTCTCACCTTTATATCAGATCTCTAGGCTCTGTAATTACATTACGCGGTTTTTCTTATCACTTTATGCGGATGACACTCAACTGTTCCTCTCCTTCCTCCCCTCAGACACTGATTACAACATGCATCTCAGAATGTTTGGCAGACATAAGCTCTTGGATAACTGCGCATCAACTCAAGCTCAATCTCACAAAGACTGAGCTTCTCCTCATACTGGGGAAAGACTGCCCTCACAGGACCTACTGGTCTCAGTAGAGGGGGTCACAGTATGTGCCTCACAGTTTGCCCCACAGTATGGTTAACCTAGCAATTGAAATGCTTGAAACTTGTTCTGGTGACTTTCTCACTGTATTAGCAGCAATGAAATGTTTCACCTTTTTATGACAAATGTACTCTTTGTAAATCACTTAGGACAAAAGTGTCTGCTAAATGTAAATAAGGAGTGACCACTACAACAGAAGAGATGGGTAGGTCTGATGGGTAAGTGTATAGTTCGAGTTGTACTCTCAAATACATCTTCCTTTATCAGACCTTATGGACCAATGTGTTTTTACATCTCGTTTCTGACATAAGAAATGTCAAAGTAAAGATATGGGACTTTATTCTCTACTGTCAAAACGCTTGTCTAGTGTTTAGTCAGAGCTGTCCTGATCTCAAATATACCAGTCTTGTCAGAACTTAAGGAGCAATGTGTTCTACAGCAAGTTTCAAACTATCTTCGATGTTTATGCGACTTTAACTATGACCCTGAAATCATACAGTACTGCGTCAACACCTTATTTTGAAAACAATCATAATGAATAATACATTTTACTTGGGGGTGCCTTTCAGGACACCAAAGGACACCTTAAAGTGCAGGAGAATAAAAAAAAGACAATACAGTTAAATAGTTAATGGCAAAGACATGACTAGCATGATTAAAACAAGACGAGACATAAGGTGGGTAGACAATGTGTGTGAGTGGAGAAAAACATGAGCCAGTGGACAGTGTACTGAACATTACACTGAAAAGGCCAGTTTGATCAGGTGAAAACCGGATGTAGTCAGGATGTAGGTTTCGCGTCGCTGATTCCACCTCTCAGTTCGCGCCCTGGCAGTTCTACGCACTCGCCATAAGGTATAGAATACGCTTCTCCTCTAGAATTAGATGCAGCGGAATCACCCAACAGAATACCACGCTCCTCCAAACATCCGCGCTGAGCCAATCCCAACGAGGCGCTCAATACATCGCCACAGTACTGAATGACCTTAGATTACTGTCAAACATCACATTAGTCAACACGCCGAAATAACTGGAAATAAACATTGTGGAAAGCCAGAAGCGGTTACAGAAGCGTGTGAAACTTACCTTGGTAGTAACTTCCCAGTCAGATTATTTACTATTGGAGTCTTTATTTGTTTGCCGTCACCGCAAGGCTTCTTATAGCAGTCTGACTGCATCGAGTGCCCGCCCCATATCAAAGTCCGGACCCAACTCTGGCCATAATAAACCCATCAGTCCTTTACTGCCCTCTAGTGGACCAAACCGTGTAGAACATGTTCAGCCGCACTACATCACACCTCTTGTGATTATCTGCTCCCAGATAATTACAAGACTGTAATCAAGGTAACCTGCACTGTGTAACTTTCTCTTGTGGTGGTCCACTCTGGCCCGAGTTGTAATTATTACAATAAGTTTTTACCAGGAGCTGGACATTCGGCTGGCATTGCATGAGTCGGGGCTATATGGGACTGACCATGTAAAGTCACTGTGATTACTTTACATACAAGCAAATTATATGGCCATGAGCAGCCCAAAAGTGTTTGAAAAAAAGTTACGGTCATTAACAATAACAAAGTATTGTCCTGAAAACGCTTAATCTGTAAATCTAATACCAAAGTTATAGTATTACATGTTGATTTTGAGTAGAGCAAAAATGATCAATTATTAAAAACTCAAAAGCGTTTCAAAGAAAGTATTTTATTAAGTTCCTGGGCTTATAAACCATTACTTTACATATGTATTGTTTTACAAAAAAAAAGATAAAGAAAGACAATTAGGCAACCAAGTAAGGCAGTAATAACTGACAATAACTAAGTATCAAAGTGCCATTGTAAAATAAAACGTGTATGTAGGCTACTAGATTATAGGCTCAGGAAAACAGCTCTTCCAAATATTTTCCAAAAAAGACAATAATAGACATCTGTAAATATTCACCAAAATCATACTTTACGTTAGCAGCAACTCTACATTTATCTCGCACCCGGTGTTTTATTAAAATGTTGCACTTCATATAACTTTGCTTCACAACAAATGTCATTGTTGAATGAAATCATGGATGAATTCTTCCCTCAGTGTCGTCACTATGGAAAAGCAAATGGCCGAATGGTTACAGGAACGCGCAACACCTACCCACTACCTTTGTTCAACTCATCGTGAGGCGGTCTCGACGAGAGCCTATTCATAACACAGACAAGCGCAAGCAGCTTCATATATATCATCTTTTGGAAAGTATAACATCAATTTTCGAGTGGCGTTTTTGCAGACATGCTCGGTATAGCCAAAGCAGCGAGACCTCAGGGAGGCAAAGCACTTCACGTTCACGCGGCGCGATGAGAGCCCAAAACACACGACGACACTCTGAGTGGTGGAAAGAAACCCAGACAACCGGAGGGGGTCAAGGGTCAATCCCTCTTGTTCCCCATACCTGGACTTAATACCAGGATAACGGATAGATCATAAATATATAGAATTTGAAAAATAAGCACTGTAATATATATATATATGTTTTTTGAGTGGTCATTTCAAAGGTAAATAGGTTTGTTACTTTGTCACACCAGCGAGTGATCAACGTAAAAAGCACGAATGAGAACACTAACGTCTCCTGAACGTTTCTTTGCATACACTCACAAATGAAAGCGAAGCACTATGTGAGTTGAAATGACATGTGCACCTTTAATTGTTTGCATTAGTTGTGAGACTTAATAAGTGCCATGGTCATCATACAGTATGTGACCAATTAAAGCTGGGAGAAATGCCACTGCCACTGATGGTTAAATATATATTTTTCAAAAATATATTTATTTTAAACCTATATTTATATTGTGGACTTTTTATAGCGCACTGCCTATAGCCAGCTTAATACTTGCATTCTTAACACATTGACACATGATAGTCCATAATGAGTTAATAGGAATTGGTCTTAAAGAGACATATCTATCCTATCTTAAATTATGTGCATATTTAAGATAATTCACACATTTTGTTCCTTTCCCAATACTTATTTTGGCTTGTTGCCTTTGTGAATATCTAGCTTTTACCTAAATCCAATGCATGTCCCATTTGAATAACAACATAATTATCATTTAGTACAAATCCAAAGTCCTCTACTTGAGCCGTTGAGTTACGTTTGCCAAGGCCACGGCAAAGGCCTGCACAGCGGAGAAAGGATACTGGAAATCCAGGATGTAAGCGTTGCCATCAATCCGCCCAAACTGCATCACCTTAAAATGACGACAAAAAAAAAAATGGGTGAGTCATCTCATTCAGCTCACAAGGTATATTGTAACTACAACAGATGAACGATGAGCTGTTTTTTCAAAAGGGTGACAAACCTGTCTGCCATCCAGTTCGATCTGAAAATTCTTTGCAGACTCTTGAGTGACGCGTCCACCAAAGTCCAGCTGGTACACTTGTGTCGCCTCGTTCCACAGCGGCTGCTTGTTGGCCATGACGTAGACGAAGCCTTGGCTGCCCAGGCTGCGGTCCTCTCTCTCGTTGGCCTTGCGGCACTTTATCTCCTCCAACTCGCTGGCCATGCGGAGACTCCTCTTGTTCTTCCAGCTCTTCTTGCTGCTTTGGTTCTGGTTCATGAGCTCGTCCCCGCTAATAAAGAGCTCCGGCTCGCTCTCAGAACTATCCTGGAATTCATTGGTGGTCCTGCTCATCATCTTTTTGCCCTTGTTGAGCTGCTCTCTTTGGCCCTTGGGCTTTTTCTTGTCCCTCCCCCCAAGCCGCGGGCTAGAGATGAGGCTGTTGAAGTCGGACAGCGCACGGCCCTCCTTTCGGCCTTTGCCCTCGGAGACGGCGGGCATGTTGGCCTCCTCGGCCCGGCTGTCCGGCCTCTTGCGGCTCTTCTTGCTGATGCGCTCAGACTCCCGTGGCACAGGGCTCTCGTTCAGGGATGGCGGCTCCAGGAAGTTGTCGGCAGACTCGGCATGGTCCTCCGTGGTGCTTTTGGGTGGCGGTGGCGGCTCGGTGGGAGGTGGCGGGGGAGGGAGTGGCGGGGGAGGAGGTGGCATGGCCGGTGGCGGGGGCGAGAGTATGGGCTTTTCTAACTTCTGGTGGGTTTTGGTAGGCAGGGGTGGTGCTGGATGGGAGGGGGGGTCCTGCATGGGTGGCGGCGGAGGGCAGGGATAAGGGTTCCAAGGATGCAAGTTCACAGGGTGCAGCTGGAGCCCGGCGCATGAGCTCGCCCCTGGGTACATCGGGGGGAGAGGGCAGCAGGCCAAGTTAGCCAAGCCGGAAGAGTAGCCCGGGGGCAGGACCAGACTTGCACCTTGCTGCGCAAAAGGCACCGACGCGATGGCTTCGCTTTGCTGCGAGGTGCTCTGGAGAGTCTGCAGCGTGGATGACCCGCTGTGACCCATGCCCGGGGGAAACGGTGAGAGGGATATCTGATAGCCGGATGGAAAGGTCAGTGTGCTTGTGCTGGGGCTGGTCGGGGGCTTGGTGGTGAACACAAAGGGCAGCCGAGCCATGTCTAGGTGCTGGGCCTGGCTGAAGATGAGCGGTGGGGGTTTGTGCGGTGGAGGCGGCGGAGCTAGCATGGTCTGTTCTGGAGTGAGCCAGAACTGTTCTGTGGAGGCGGAGGACGACGACGACGGATCCCACTGGTAGGGTGGAGGACGTTTCACCGTCAGACCCACATCGCCAAGAGTCAGGTGACGCACTGACTTCTCCAAGTGGCACTGCTGGCTCACAGCTTCATCTTCGGTGAAGGCTGAGTTGACGTACACGGTTCTGTCGCGGCTGTTGTCAACTGGACCCAGTAAATTGTACTGGGAGGACTGGGAGGTGAGGGGGGAGGTACTCTTGGAGTGCACGATAATGGTGCTGTGGTGAGCCCCTTTCCCTGGCGGGAAGTCCTGCCGTACCACTGTACCCCCTGCGATGCCACTACTGCTGGTTCCACCGCCGCTGACACTGACATTGGTGCTGCTGTTATTGCTGCTACACTGTGTGCAAGTGTAGAGAGCCGTAGGCACCCTCTGCTGGTAGGAGAGTGCCAGTGCGCTGTTCACTTTAGATTTGGTGGGAAGCGTCCGAGAGCTCTCCATCATCTGCGGCACTTTGAGAGCCAGATCCCTGCGGTCACGGCGCAGTGTTGCATGGATGAGCGTGTTGTCAATTCTCTGGGGAGGAGGGAGCGTAGCAGGGACTTGATTGGCTGGGTCGGGATAAGGAGGCGGGTCTCCGCTTGGGATGGAGTACCGAGGCACGGAGAGTCGGCTCAGGGTAGCGGAGCTGTAGGGGAGCTGGATCTTCTTGTTGTCGGACGACGTGACCTTGAGTGTAGCTGAACCACTGATGCCCTGAAGGGTATAGGTGTTCTGGTTGCGTATGAGGCGTCTTCGTGGGCGGCACACCTCCTCCACGTTTCCGCTGCTGTCAAAGGTGGTGATCCTCTCATAGCCCAGCGGTGTCGGGTACTGCAGGGTGACTGGGTGGAGCAGGAACTCGTCCTTCTTCAGGCAGGGATCCGGGGCCAGCACGCTTGGGCTGTCGCAGTTGGTGATGAGGGTCTGGGGGATGGCCGAAGACGAGACTCCTGATGCCGCCACCGTCACTGTGGTTCCTGGATACGGAGGAGGAGGGTTCATCTTCCTCATCTGGATCTCCACCGAGCCATCTGCGTCGATGAAGGAGGGGGGCAGGGAGCGAGGGAGGCTGGGCTTCGAAGCGTGCCCGTGCTGCTCTGCCCTGTCCAGTCCGGGCTCCGTGGCTGGGGGGGGCATCTGCGGCAGGAGGTGCAACTGCTGCAAGGAGAGTGTCGGGTAACCCGACGGAGGCGGGGGCAGCGCCATTTGCATCTTCAGTTGCTGCTGCATCTGCTGGTGCTGCTGCTGGAGCTGCTGATGCTGCTGCTGCAGTTGCTGCTGCTGCTGCCGCATCTCCTGGATCTGCAGCCGGATCTGCTGCTGCTGCTGCTGCATCTGCTCGTGCTGCAGCTGCATCTGCTGCTGATGCAGCTGCTGCTGATGATGGAGCTGCTGCGGGTTGGCGGCGTGCTGCTGGCTCTGCTGGAGCTGCTGATGTTGCGCCTGCTGCTGCTGCTGCTGGTGCAGGAGCTGCTGCTGGTGGTGCAGCTGCTGCAGTTGTTGTTGGTGTTGTTGATGCTGCTGCTGCTGCTGTTGTTGATGCAGATGTTGCTGCTGTTGCTGCTGTTGATGCAGATGTTGCTGCTGCTGCTGTTGCTGCTGTTGATGCAGATGTTGCTGCTGTGTTTGCTGCTGATGGTGGTGGTGGTGCGGCGGCGGCGCCGGCTGCTGCAGAAGCTGCTGATGATGCGTCTTCTGCGGCTGCGTCTGCATCTGCTGCGACTGCTTGGGCGGCGGCTGATGGTGAAGCTGCTGGACGCGGGAGCGCTGGGGGTGGTGGGGAGGGTGGTGGGGAGGGTGGGGCTCAGGCGGCGGGCGGTGCGGAGGAGGCGGGAGAGGAGGCGTGACGGGCAGAAGAGGGGGGCCCACGTCCATGCCGCTGAAGATGGCCTGCCCTGGGTTCGAGTACCTGCCAGGCACGGGATACTGCGCCGCCGCGGCTGAATCCTGGCCGTGGTCGGTGGGGGGAACAGCTGCCGCCACCGCCGCAGCTGCAGCCACCGCAGCCGTGGCCGTGGGATTGGTCAGGACATCCAGCTGAATGTTCTGATTGGCTAAGAGGGACTGCACCAGGCCAATGCTCTGAGTGGGCGACATAGCCTGGGCGGGGCTGTGGATGGGAGCAATGGGGATGTTGACGGTGCAGGGAGGGTTGTCTCCCGCCACGCCCGACGGACCCATCACTTTACGAACGCAAAGGAGCAAAAAAGAGGTTAGAAGGCCTTTGCCATGCAGGTCTGTCCATTTCTTAAAGGGGCGGCTCACTGAAGTGCAAGACATTGAGGCCAACCTTGGGGTAGTGAGAGAGCGGAAGAGTTTTTCATCAAAGTGCAACAACATGATCTGTGTCATAAGATCATGTTTACAAAACGTGCCACCGATGACACGTTTTGCATCACTTGCTCTGTTTTCGGGGTCACCCAATTTGCGGAGACTCAGAGTCCTTTCCCAGTACCCCAATGGTGGCACGGTTGTTTGAAACCAGTGAACCCTCCCCTTTAGCATAAGCATATTTTCAGAGATGTGTTCGTACCAGGCAGATCGTCCTCATCCTCACTGAAAACGTTGGGGTTGAAGACTGGCAGGCTCATGAAGTCCAGTGAGATCTTCCTCACTTCCGGAAGGTAGATGGTCATCTGCCTCGGTTGGAGATGCAGTAAACTGGTTTTGTAGATGACTGGGACAACAGACATGGGAGAATTTGATACATGTCCACATCAGTGTGAGAGGAGGAGGATGGATGTGAAGAGGAACAGGTAGCACATTGGGTCAGAACGGTTCAAGGTCTAAAGTCGCTACATAATACTTTTTGTGAAATCTGCACTGTAACTTTTTCAAGGCACTCTTTCATAAAAACTCGGGGAACGGGAATCAGATTTTGAACAAAAGCGTAGCTTTTTCCTGGTTAAACGTAATAATAAATTAAACCTGCATGGCATACTTTGATAACATTTTCATATTTACCTGCACCTAGATTGGCCGGCAGAAAAGAGGCAAGTCCCACAATTTTAAACTTTGTTCCCCAGATGTTGGATGTAACTTGAGCGAGGTAGTTGTGCTACAAAACAATGTAAAAACATAACAAAAAAAAGGTTATCAATACAGTGTGTGTGTGTGTGTGTGGGGGGGGGGGGGGGGGGGGGGTATTAATACTTGGATTTGTGAATGCATTTTTTGTTTAATTTTATGGATTACAATCCAACCCATAACTCATAGAGCAAACCTTGGGCAAACTCAGGGGATAAGGGGCGGGGCCATGACAACGGGCCTAATAACATTATGAATAATAATAATAATACTGAATAATAACAGCGTACCTCTGTGACGCCGTCCATGCTAAATTCCCGGCGAGTCAGACTTGGGGAGCGAACTGGGGCCTTCTTTGACGGTAACCGTGGCGATCGCTGGCCCTCCTGATTGGCTCGGGAGAGCTTGGGAGATTTCCGGGACTCCATGTTCATTCTTTGAAACAATGTTAGTCAACGTTATGCGTGTTCATCACGCGGCTATGTTCAACGCTCGATTCTGATTGGTTGATTGCGGCATCCTACAGCATGCTATTTGTGACCACTGCTGTGAATAACAGGCCGTTGCTATGGACACAGTTCTATTGTCAACAGTAAGTAGCCGTGTAATGAGGGGTGATTAACCTGTCTGCACTTCACAATAATGACCGGCTCGCTGTACAATTACTCTCTACATAAAATCCTCTGCTTACCCTTTTTTCATTCATTTGTCTTGAAATGTTCCAATATGTCCTATGGTGTCTGGGCCCAATACATAACTGTTCATTTGGTGCTGTATAATGAAGAAATAATGCTAATAATGCTAATTACATCTAAAAGAGGGCCGTTGTCCCTTAAGGCTACCTAATACCAGATACCAGAAAATGTATTTAACTAAACAGCGTAAACAGCGGAAGTTAAAGTGGCCCAGAAAACAAAATGGGAAATGAAGGCCAACGCCCTCTCGCTGTTGGGGGCGAGACCACCCGGATTAACACAATTTGGGAACGTTTTCAAACGTAATTCTTAGCCTGCTTTTGATATTCATTTCTATATATATATATATATATATATATATATATATGGATGGTATCAAGCCCAGAGGTGTGTGTTTCTGTTCCACCTTTAAAGTGGTCATCTCAAAGATTTACGTTTTGTTCTTTTTGGCGACACCCATGGCGATAAGCGGTATTGCAGGTGTGTGTTCCCAGAGAACAGCGTGACCTAAAGGCTGGGTTATGCTTCATTTATGATTGCCCGTCGACGCAACGCTGGGGGGTTGCGGACCCTTTACGGACCCTTTAAGGACGCTTCACGTCCTTGACATGCACCTCCCAAAATCCTAGATGCGCGTCGAGGCGACGCAACCCCAACGCAGCGGCTTTGGCTGTGATTGGTTCGCGAACTACATCGGCTGGAGATCGCTTTGTAAACACAGCCTTGATAAATGCTTCGACTGATTGGCAACAACATATATATATACAACTTTTGCCTTCATTTCAGTAAACTTTTTTTTAACTCGCTAGTAATCCGTACGTAATGCCCAGAATGGTCATTCTGGTCCCTCTACCGGTGTGGCAATGAATTGCATTTAGAGACGTAAACTCCACGTAAACCCCACGCAGAACCATCACGGTCTCATGACTGCGTCCGAGAAACTGCGTGGCCATTGCGTGATCACGATGCAATCCCTACGCAGAAGCATAAACCAGCCTTAATAGTGCTTGTGTGGGCATAATGGTGGGCCATACCCTGTCAACTGTGTGACCTCATTCTGCGGTATGAAAGGGACTTAGCTGACATTTATTGATTGTTACTTTAAGGTATGACTTCCTTCGTGCTGCGTGTAGGTGGGCCCGAGCGGTTTGGGTGACCTGTTTCCGCGGGACAGCTTTGGTGACTTCTTCCCGACCCACTCGTCTGTCAGCTCGATGTCGCTGGAGTCGGAGCCGTTGCAGCTGTCCGTGTAGGAGATCATGGGGTTCACGCACACTTCCTCTGGGGACACAGACCGGTGACAATGAAGCCCCTGCTCATTGTTTCATTATTTAAATCGATGAAACCACAGTTTCATCAATCATAGGTTGGTTATTTTGGATGGAAATGTATGCCCATGACCTTTGACCTCGGGCATCATTTTGTTTCCGGTATTCAAAATCTGAGCCGTACCAGTTTTGCCGTCCATTTTGGGATCCATGATGACGAACTCGGGCCTCAACTTGCTGATGCGCCGGCCCTTCAGGATGGGCACCAGGCCACCCAGGTGCTCCAGGTACAGGGTGTAGCAGGGCCCCCCGGCCTCGGGGTTGTCCTCCGCCCGCTTCATGGTGCAGTGCAGCCGCTCGTTGCCTGCGGTGGGGTAGCTGACGAAGTCCCGGGTGTTGTTGGGGTCTGGGATTGGGGGCTGGGTCAGGGAAACACACAGTAAGTCACGACACCTCGGGATCATGCTAACACAGGCCTCGATGTAGGAGATGGGGATCATGAACCCACTCCGGGACGTGCACAACCTGCCTCGTTGGAACCCCAGAGCCAGGACCAGGTGTACCTTATTGGGTGCAGGCATACCTTAATTGGTGGAGGTGTACCTTATTGGGTGAGGGTGTACCTTAATTGGTGGAGGTGTACCTTATTGGGTGAGGGTGTACCTTAATTGGTGGAGGTGTACCTTATTGGGTGAGGGTGTACCTTAATTGGTGGAGGTGTACCTTATTGGGTGAGGGTGTACCTTAATTGGTGGAGGTGTACCTCAATGGGTAAGGGTGTACCTTAATGGGTGGATGTGTACCTTAATTGGTGGAGGTGTACCTTAATGGGTGGATGTGTACCTTAATTGGTGGAGGTGTACCTTAAGGGGTGGATGTTACCTTAATTGGTGGAGGTGTACCTTAATGGGTGGATGTGTACGTTAATGGGTGGATGTGTACCTTAATTGGTGGAGGTGTACCTTAATGGGTGGATGTGTACCTTAATTGTTGGAGGTGTACCTTAATGGGTGGATGTTTACCGTAATTGGTGGAGGTGTACCTTAATGGGTGGGGGTGTACCTTAATGGTGGGTATGAAGGCGGTGGTGACATAAGAGCAGAGCAGGGAGGGCATGTTCAGCTTCCCGACATCCCTCTCCTCGCGCAGCGCACTGGCGATGCCCTGTTGGCATAGCAACTGGAGGCTGGCCACACGGTGCTCCACGCGCACCACGTACAGCGCCGGCCCGCACGCCAGGAACAGCCGTGAGTCCCGGTGACCCCAGCAGATGGTGGTGATGGGCCTCTGGAACATTATTCGTGAGTACACTGAGATTATCAGTCTTTTTGTTTTTTTTGCAGATGCACTTCAAAGTGTAGTCAACAGCAGTCACTCATTTTGAATGCTGGCATTGCACCTCTAACAAAACTGCTATGTTGAAGTTAAACGTCATGATGTTGCCCTGAAACAGGGAGTACAATTTAAAAAATGCCAGGTACCAGTCAGTGTCTCTCTAATGGAGCTTAACTACATGGTGAAATGCCTATGAAGTCCCTTCCCCTGACGCCACACTAAATTCTTCACAATTAGGTTTCCCAATACAATAAATGATGTAACAAAAATGCAAGCATTCATTGAAGCCCAAACAGCCTCAGCCAGAGGTTCAGGGTAGTCACCTGTGCGGGCGTCTCGAGGGTGTAGATGTGTTCCCCTTGGACGTTGTAGAACTTCACCAGAGCGTTCCTGGTGATGGAGGCGCAGGCCGAGTCGGCGTCTGAGTGTCTCTCCATGCCGGCCACAGCCAGCAGATCCCCCTGAGAGCACCACTGGACCTCCACATCTGGAGGATGAGGAAGGAATGAGGAAGGATGCACTCGCACCACCATAACCAGGTGACTACGACAGACTTGTGTGTTTTTCCATCTGTTTCCGTATAAAAGGCTGGCCGTACCTTTCAGGCCCGAGCGTATAACGGTGGGAGAGAGGTCGTCGTAGTTGTTCATCAGGCTGATGTCTCCCGATAAGAAGCTGACCGTCAACAAGGGTTTGATGCTCCGAACTGGATTGGAGTCAGAGAGCAAGACGACGTGCAGACAACGTGAAAACCGAACACAGCGATACTAAGCGAACAACATTTGTTTGGGTTGCACGTGTTTTCCTCTTTCTCGCACTGTCATCAACGAGTATCGTCGAGTGCGAATCCCACGATTCAAAATGGCGGACGTGACCACCGTCCAGACAAGGGGGAATGAGAGGGAGCCTGGTACCTAAGGGCAGCACGTTGTCGTCGGAGTCGGTGTCGCTCTCTGTGCTGTCCTCCACCAGGAAGTCCGGGCAGTTCCAGGACATGCTCACGATCCCGTCCGACTCGTGCAGCAGAACGTGGGCCAGCATCCGCCCGTGGCAGTCCATGACGATCACCTGTCCGTCCGCAGTACCGAACAGCACCTGTCGGGGAGGCGTCGCAGGTTACGCGGCATGCATGGAGTAAAGTGGTTGTGGAACTGATGATGGACGAGGCAAGCGCCTGAATCTTACAAAGTGATGTCATGCAACCCTTTAATTTATCATACTTTAGAATCCAGCACTTTTAATTCCAAGGAACAGAGGAAAAAAAAGCCCAGAGGGGCTCGGACGACGTTACTTGGATGGGTGGATGGATGGATGGAGGGATGGATGGTCGCTCTTCACCCCGACCAGCGGACGGCCACCGGGGTGTACCTGCTGGTCGTCCGGAGTCCAGATCCCGCAGGTGATCTGGCTCTCCAGGTTGATCTCCGAGGACCAATGGCGCTGCCCGCTGACGGAGCCCACCAGCACGAAGCCGTCCCGGTATGCGATCAGCGCCTGGGTGCCGTCATGCGACCAGGTGAAGTCACTCACCTGTTGGCCACAACAACAACGACAACAACCACAATATGACATGTCTGCGTACATGCCATGCCGTTCACATTGGCCTGCCGATGTGACTAAGCAGGGCTACGCGTCTTCTTCAAGGACGCCTTAAGGTCGCCTACAGGTGTTGGGGAATCGAACCCAGAACCATTGGCTTGGGAGTTGACCGAGATAGCCACTAGACTAGCCCGCCACTAACTGAATTGTCCCAACATTATGCACCGTGATCCCTTCTCTGCAGTGATAGTATATAAATGAATGTAAATGGTATATAAATGTGTGTGTGTGTTTGTGAGAATCAGCAGTAACTTGGTACTGAACCTGAGCTCCGCGGTCGTTCACTAACTCCACCGACCATCGGCCTTCATACTGGATCCAAACGAAGATCCCCCCCTCCATGTCGCAGGTGGCCAGCTTCTGGAAGGGCTCGTTCCAGCGCACCAACACCACCTGGGCGAAGGAAGGGCTCCAGCTGTTCACAGCAGATTAAGTCTGACATTCACAGCAGATTAAGTTTTTTTTCAGATTAAGGTGACTGTTCACAGTACATCGTAGTTCAAGTGCGCGTCTCGGGGATACAAAATATGATTATTAAAAATGACATTTTAATTTTTATTATGACTGTTAGTTAGTTATTTGGACATTATTAGTTCTCATACTAGGATTGGTATCACTTTAGTATTATTATCATTAATGACATATTCATTCTAATTAATGAATGTGTTATTGTAACAACTAAATAATGTATGTTGGTGAAGCCCGATAGTGTAGCCTACAATTGGTCTCATGGAAAACGCTTGGAAAAATTTCAGTATATGAATATGTGTATGAATTTGCTGTGCTGTCCGACCGGCCACAGGACGTCTGAGGTCTCAATGTTCAAGGTAATGACCTGGTAGCGTCGGGCCGATCCCACTGCACAGTCCAATGTAACACGGCCTCAAACTGCTCGCTACGCGGGAGACGTCTCACCCCACATGGCGGGCGAGAATAAAGTACCTGCATCCTCGTTGAGGCGCGGACCTGCCTGAGTACTCACCGTGATAATAAACCCTTTGATTACTCTGGGATGTGATAACAATGTGATAACAACATCAATTGAATTAGTTGACTCTGATAACAACCTCTGGACTCAAACGGTTCACGGTGTGTGTGCGTGTGTGTGCATGTGTGCGTATGTGCGTGCGGGTGTGTGGGCGC
Organism: Urophycis tenuis; assembly: GCA_036785325.1. Taxonomy (NCBI): domain Eukaryota; kingdom Metazoa; phylum Chordata; class Actinopteri; order Gadiformes; family Phycidae; genus Urophycis; species Urophycis tenuis. Next base: position 7,440,205 of record JAXIVH010000014.1, on the reverse strand, counting down.
GCGTGCGCGCATTTGTGTGTGCGCTCGTGAGTTTGTGCGTGCGTGAGTTCGTGTGCGTATACGTGGGTGTGCGTGAGGTGTGTCTGCATGTGTGTGCGTGTGCGAGGCGTGTGTCACCCCCCCCCCGACCTCGCTGTTGTGCCCCCGCAGGTTGAAGTTGATCCTCTGCGGCGTGTTCCTGTCTCGCCGGCAGTGGCTGGACGTGAACGTCACGCCCACCACGCCGCGCCCGTTGCCCGTGGCGAGCCATCCCTCCTCGTAGTAACGCCGCCGGCACACCGGCTTGTCCTTCTCGCTCTTGGGCACGCGGCCCTTCCACGACAGGCACAGGATGTTGGAGTCGCTGCAGAGGATGGGACCGTGTTCCACGGCCGCGAGCATCCCTACCGAGTGCCCGGGCTGGGGGGGGGGGGGGGGGGGGGGGGGGGGAGAGAGAGGGAGAGAGAGGGAGAGAGAGAGGCTTAATGTTGTCATGACCGGAGCGGGGGAGATATGGGGGTGAGGGGCGGGGCGGGGGGCCAAGGGGATTCGGTAGGGCAGAGGTCCTTGTGCCGGATGCCCCCTTAACCCCCGACCTGCTCATTAACAACGTGACAAAACGGGAACAAAGGACACAAGTCATTAAACAGAAGCTGGGGTCCCTCGCCTGTGTTCCCCCTGCAAGGGCTCTAATGTGAGGACGTGAGGACGCTGGTCAAATCTAGGCCAGCGCAGCTCCTTTGAGACTGAGGCCGATGTAAATAAAGGTAACTTGACTCGATAGATGCTAGGTTGAAGTTGGAAAGATGTAGGTGATGGTTTTATGTTCTTTAATGGGAAAAGTAGTTTGTAGTAGTTTGATTTCAAGAACTGCATCCTAGAACTGAAAGTCCAACACCTTTGCAGATAAATATATAGATATTTATATACTGGTTGTTAATGATGGATAACAGTAATTCATTGTCGGCCTACCTCATAGTTCCTGGACATGATTGGTCAAATGTTCTCCCCTGAAGGTGTCCATGTTTCCATTCAGATGACGCGTTGGAGTGCTGCACCTGCTCTTTAACCCCAATCTTAAGATATAACAACATCTACGGCGGAACGAACGGCATCATATAGATTAAGTCAAGTCTAAATTCGTTCATGCAGCTCTTCTCTTATGAGTTAAACGCCATGAGAAATCTGACGATTTGTCTCCCCCATGTCTTCTTGCCTTTTCTGAATTTCAACAAAAACGAAAATTTTACATTTTTATTCAACAAGTAAAAGGCCAGAAGCTCGTCTAGCGAAGCGATTCTCTTAAAAATAGAGGCGATGTCATTCAATGCATCAGCCACGAAATTCAGATTTTTTTAGTCTCTATGCAACAGCAACCGCATTGAGATCTCAATAGTCAGTCTCCATGGGTACAGAAATTTGCAGTCTTTACGTCAATTGCCAGACAATAAGCCAAGACGTGGTTAAACATATAATTTGACCACAATTAAGCATCCACCGTCAACTGCAATGCAACTGTTTAAACCGCAGCTTCGTGGGAATTAAGCTTTATGTGAATTTACATGCAGATTGATTACCGATTACCTGTAAACTATAAACATCTAAGTGATTTATTTTTCCCCGTTGACGGTGGTTTTATTTGCATGCAAATCAAGACGAATAGCATTTTCTATTCAGATGCATAATTATGATCACACCAAAAGAAACACATTATTCAAAGGCGTCTGGGTCTCGTCGCATGCACCAACCAGTGAACTACCCGCGGTGGGGCTGACAATAACACAGGGAGTGGAAAAAAACTGCAGTATCTAGACCGACACGAACACTGATAACGGTATTGTAATTCTGCTTACCTGATTCCTGTGTGATTTGGTTAATCTGTGCAGTCAGCGCTCCTGTCTTGTTGCCAGGCGCGCTCTGCTGGCGCACTGGCTTCGTGCGCCTTTAACGCGGGTTGCCATGTCACGGGGTTAGCACGGAGAAAACACTCCCAGTTTTCCCTGGTCCACACCAATAGGGAAACAACTACTGATCGGCCGAGAATTAAAGTCACGTAAATGGACAACTCGAATAGAGGTCGGCGTGTGGACGTACTCGAATGGGTTGACACCGTGCGTTGAGGAAAAGTGTTATACGCT
>JAXIVH010000014.1:7298990-7437888 GCA_036785325.1 Urophycis tenuis | reverse complement strand
AGGCAGGTGGTCTTCTGGACATCAGGATGGGTGGAGAGGAGCAAGGCCATCAATGGCTCCATGAAGGATACGGGTAGGGGAGACTCCACTGTGACGAACACGACAGGTAGGTAGCTTCTAAACTTTGTTTTATTTTCATTGATTTGATCCCTTTTTTTTTCCACACACAGATTTGGAACTGAATATTGTGAGGTTGTATGCAGCAATTATGCAGCAATTGTACCGATAAGGGCATGACGTACACAAAACGAATCATGTTATTTTTTTTATCTGGTTCTTCTGGATTCTTGAACAATGTTGTACTGAGGCGTGGCTTAACCATGTTTAACCACCTGGTAACCGTCAGGTAGAACCTACGGAGGTAGTGTTTGAATAACACCGTCACAACTGGCAGAGAGCATGCGAACAAAGAGCAGTCCTATGAGTTCTTATTTACATACACGGACGAGTATTTTGGTCCCAGAGATGTCATGACATGTGTCGGCCACTATCCAAACTTTATGTATGTCTGGTACTCACGACGATGGCTCAGGTACAGATAATACAAAGCTGCGGCCGTTTGCAGATCGCCGTTTCCCGAGGCTGCGAGGTCACTCAACGCCTCGAAGCATTCATCGCCAAGAGCATTTGTCGGGTCCCCTAAAAAATAAAGAAAGAACAAAAATACAACAAAACGAACGAAAGTAGGACAAAAAAATAAACTCCGAATTGAACAGAAAGGCTAAGATAAGAAAATCCTTTATTTGTCGGACAAACGGGGAAATGTATAGGTGACCTATATTTATAGATGATCTATTGGTGACCAGACTACTATAAAATCAAACAATGCAATAATACAACAGGCCTTCCAAATTACCTTCGAAGGGCAATTCATCTACAAACACAATAATCGTAAACAACGTTTATGGGCACAATTAATTGTAATGTTCAGTGTTCATATAGGCCTAATGTTCATTTCTTCATATAGGCTTCGGTAAGTGTTCAAAACAGTGTTACCTGTGTTTAGCAGCGGCAGGGCCAGGTGGTGGGGGACCCTCATCCTTCTCCTCTTCCGATATGCATTGCTCAGACAGGTGCATTTGGCCAGCTCTGTGAAAAACACCCCAATCTCCTGTGCGACTTCTTTGCAGATGTTTCTAAAACGAAGCTTAAAATTGCGAAATAGCATCGCACACTTCTCGCAAATCACAGAGCCCATGTCTGGGCAACTATTCGGAGGTCAGCTATGCGAGACATGCCGCTTCGCACCTGAACGGAAGAAGACTCACCTGGTGGGACGGGAGGTCACGTGGTCGTGGCACGTCCACGTGGTTGCACTTTTTGTGCGTAGTTGTGACACACATGAACACACAGGCGATGAGTTTATTAATTATTCACGTATATTAAAAAAAATACAATTAAAAATTGCATTCGCATTAACCATAGTTATTTTGATGTGACGTTCCTGTGTTGTTGTTGGGAGGAGTCAGGGAGGAGTTAATCCTTCCTGAAACATGATTGGTCGGTTGTATTTCCTTGATTATTTACGTCATGCTTTCCCCGCCCCTCCCACCGTTGACTTGGAAACCAGCGGACGCGTCGTGGAGGTAAACTGTCTGTGCTCCAAATCACTGCAACTTACTGCTGCACACCCCCAGGCCTTTCGTCTGCCTGTTTGGCATGGAAAACCTCTCGAAATGATTAAACTCGACTTGAATCCAACACTCAATCGTTGAGGTAATATCTAAAATGGTTTTATTGACACAATGGTCTAGCGTTAGCCCGCTAGCTGGCTACTCTCACCCGTTAGCTTATGCTAAGGTGACTTAAGCGCTAACAAGCTAAGCGCATGCTATTGATATGACGGTTTCGTCTCCTTATTTGGAAAACGTATCGCTTATAAACGATCGCGCAAAGCATCCCATCGAGACCACGAGTCTTTGAAGATGCTGTGAGCTAGAGATTGGTTGTATGTCTCGGCAACAAACTCAACAACAAACTGCATTTTGCGTTTTTAGACTTTGTCAACATCCTTCGTTGAATCCCTTCACGCAGAATGAGAGGCGACGATGCCAGCAGGTTAGTGGTTGCTCTCTCTCTCTCTCTCTCTCTCTCTCTCTCTCTCTCTCTCTCTCTCTCTCTCTCTCTCTCTCTCTCTGTTTCATTTTGCATACAGTTTGCACACAAGCATACAGTGCTTGCATACAAACACAACTTTGGACGACGGTTTCCCACATACAGTTACAGATAGCGAACTCTGGGAATTCCCACAGGTGAGAGTGAAGCCCGGGCAAAGACCAGGGATACGTTCAACGAGGTCCTCAAGAAATACACAGATCCTCCGCCAGGAAAGAAAAAAGCAAAGAAGAAGGCCCCCGAGCCCCAGAGTGAGAGCATTGTGGTAGGTTGCTGAATGACAACGACTCTTTCTAGTGGAAAAAATCATCTGATCACCTGATGTAAAAAACAAAGAAAAAGAACACCAACTGAAACCTCATGTCGCGAAGCGCATGCTGCACGTGGACACATTAGCCATAGCAACATCACGCACCGCTAGCACCCAGTCCTCAGCTGCCTCCATGTCGCCCCCCTCCCGGTCCAGCTCCAGACCCTGAAGAAGAGCCTCGACCTCGAGAAGGACTCAGAGGACGCCGAGACCGTCCTCCAGAACACGTACCGACCCGAGCAGGGCAGCCCTCGCTTCACCAAGAACAGGCGGCGAGAACGCGAGGCCGTCGAGAAGGTCATCAATGTCAGCCATGGGGCCGACGAAGAGGAGGCGCCCCAGCCCGCCAAGGGCAAGAGGAAGAGCAGGCGGGAGCTTCCTTTGCCTCCGGTGAGTGGCGGCTCTGACTCTTCCCTTTAACCAGCCTGTACTGTCCTTTCTCCCTGCTCTTTGATTGTTTACATGTGTTTGGTGGTAGTTGTACTTTCCAGATGAGTTTGTCTATTTATTTTGTTTATTTATATGTTTATTTATTTATTTATTTATTTTACTATCCTTAGTCTTCCGGGCTTCCTGTGTTTACACTTTTTTTGTCGTTTATTTTAATTGTAAAAGTTCTATTTATTTACTGTAGACTAGGGTGCGCATGCTTCCCTGCACAGATGAGTGAAGTGCCTCTCTCCTCCTCCTAGGATGACCCGCTGACCTCCGACCCCCAGAGGGACAGCTCCATCGGGGCGGAGGAGCGCCCGGCGCCGGGCCCCCCCGGGGGGAAGGAGGGCCGGCAGCCCGGCGGGAAGGGGAGGCGGGGCGCTGGGGGGTTCGGCGAGGAGGCCGCGGCCCGGCCGGCGGAAGCCGAGGACGAGCTGCTGCAGCGGTACCAGCAGCGGATCACCCGGGAGGCGGAGGAGGCGGAGAGGACGCGGCCCCCCGGCGCTGCCGCACTCAACAACGACGTCGGGAAGAAGAAGAAGAAGAAGCTGAGGTCGGCCGCCACCGAGTCGGACCTCAGGTCAGTGCGTCGCCGTGCGCCATGGGGCCCGGGAGCCACGGACCGGGTGGTGGAGTGGGCGGGGCCTGACCGCGTGTTTCCTGCCCACAGGGACCCCGATGGGGACGCAGAGCAGGGCGTGGCCGACACGCAGAACACCACGGAGGCCAAAGGGAAGAGGAAGAACAGGAAGAAGAAAGGTAACGCGACGACATGGTCGCCACCACCCAGCTCAACGGTCAACAAAGGGGACCCGACACACGAGACCGTTTTGTAGTTATTTCGAGCTCAGTGAATGATAATGACGACAGGAGATGTCAAAGGTACCACAACAACGCCGTATGCTTGTAATGTGTTTACCCAGTGGTGGTGGAGGAGGCGGAGTTGCCGCAGCGACCGGCCCTGGACGACAGCCTGGTGCTGGGCGTGTACGTCCACCGCACGGACCGGCTGAAGACGGACCTGCGGCTCTCTCACCCCATGGTGAAGGTCCACGTGGTGGATGAGCTGACGGGGCAGTACATGAGGAAGGAGGACAGGTAACCTCCCCTTCCCGTCCACCGCGTTAGGACATGTGAGGACATGCGGAGGTCTTAGTATTAGGATGGGTGACCCTCTGCTCTTAATGGGTCGGGCGTCCGATCCCCGAATGTCTGCCGCCCCGTTACACACTGTGTTGAGGGTTGAGTGTGTTGAGTTTATTTTGTGTCGGTGTGTCTGTTAAGTCGATGGCTCCCCGCTGTCTTCATGTGTTCTACATTACATCTTTATTCCCCCAGCCACCGGCCGGTGTCCTCGTTCTACGAGCAGGAGAGCGTGGACTACGTTCTGCCCATCATGACGCAGCCGTTCCACTTCAAGAAGAACAAGTCCACGGTCCCAGAGTGGGAGGAGCAGATCATCTTCAACGAGCGCTTTGGACACTTCCTGCAGGACCGCACCGACGAACCCAAAGTCATACTCTTTTTCGAGGTGAGAGAGTGAGAGTGAGAGACCGGCCCTGTGAGAGTGAGAAAATATTTCCCCCCCTCTGTTTTCAATAATAACATTGTGCACACATCGGTTTCAAAAAAGTTGTAATTTACATCAACCCGCATAAATAGCCAAACAAACTGTAAACACAGGGTGTTCACATGACGTTAAGCATTTTCTGGCGCATAATGTGATGTTTCAGAACCTAAAACCCTGTTTCTCTCTGTTGACATGGCAACACATAACTGGCGTTTTCCGAAATCTCCACTTTGGCTGGAGTTTTTAGAAATAATCGTTTTTCCGTGATAAAACCAGGGTTTTTTTGTAAATGAGAGGCCAAGCCGCAGGAAAATATCTGCGTCTTCCCTTTGTGTAAACGGGGCCCGAGGGACGATCGGACCCAAAATGTATAAATCGATCTCGTTCAGGCTCTAAACCGGGAGATTGCCAGTGGTTGTCACTGGTTGTTGGTTAATGCCACCTCATATCTGTATGTATGTATATATATATATATGTACATATATGTTTGACGCGTCACCTCAACTGTTTGGGTGTGTGTGTTTGGGCCAGGTGCTGGACTTCATGACCATGGAGGAAGCCAGAGCCCACGCCCACGCCGACGTCGGCAAGCAGGAGCGAGGGTTCCGCAAGGTGGCCTGGGCCTTCCTCAAGGTGGAGCATCCTCAGTCTCAAGAGCGTCCACTTATGTCACACAACCTTCCCCAGCAGGAGGGGGGTCTTAACGCGTCGCGCCCTCTGTCTGCTGTTCCCCCCCCCCACAGCTGGTGGGAACCAACGGCGTGCTGAACGTGGACAGCAAGCTCCGCCTCCAGCTCTTCTGCCCGCCCGCCCGGGCCAAGCCGCGGCCCAAGACCATCGAGGTGGTGGAGTGGTGGAAGAGGTACCCCCGCGACAAGTACTCCTCCACGCTCTACGTCACCGTCAAGGGCCTCAAGCCCCCGGAGCACGTGAGTAGGAGGGCGGGGATGAGGGGGCCCCCCATTACCTGAGGAACCCAATCGAGAGCCATGTGTTAGCTGATGTGTGTTGTGGTTATTTGGGTGGTGGTGGTGGTGGTGCAGGTGGACCCCAGCATACGCTCCATGATGGCCCTGCAGGAGGAGCGAGGCAGCACCTCCTACAGCGAGCTCCAGAGCGAGGTGACCAGGAGGAGCCTGCCCCAGCCGGCCGAGCCCAGCCAGGCCTCGGTGTTCAGGTGGAGCCGGATGCCCGGCCAGGTGGGTGCCCTCCCCAGCGCCACGCGCCCCGCCCCCTGTGATTCCCACAGCCCGTAACCAGAGTTACAGTCTCAGAGGGCTTGGGGGTAGGGGGGGCTGTTGTCAGCACCCCATCTAACCCCAAGTCCTCTGAACGCGCGCAGGGAGACAGGGAGACGTCCCTGAATCCAAGGGAGGAGGAAACCTTCTAAATAGAGCCATTCACAGTGAGAAGCTCACAGTGGGGACTTCTCTCTCTGAACTCTCTGAACCCGTCCATTTGGGTCAAAGATGTGTGCATGTCTGTGCCGGGCCGTCTTCTTGAGCAAAGCGAGGGTGACCTCACAGCAGCGGGGCCCTGTGTGTGTGTGTGTGTGTGTGTGGCGCTCCCTGGCAGGTGTGTCGGATCCCCAACAAGCCCGTGCTGTCGTTCCGGGGCGGCCACGTGGGCTGCTTCACCGTCCGGTTCTCCCACAGCGGGACGGCGCTGGCCGCCGCCTGCTCCGACCGGGACGCCTTCCCCGTCATCGGTGAGCTGCTGGCTGCCGCGCCTGGCTCACTCACTCACTCACTCACTCACTCAGCCGCTCACTCACTCACTCAGCCACTCACTCACTCACTCAGCCACTCACTCACTCACTCAGCCGCTCACTCACTCACTCAGCCACTCACTCACTCACTCACTCAGCCACTCACTCACTCACTCACTCAGCCACTCGCTCACTCATTCGCACAGCCATTCACTCACTCAGTCACACAGCCAATTGCTCACTTGCTCACACAGCCACTCGCTCACTCAGTCACACGGCCCCTCACTCACTCACACAGCCAGTCACTCACTCACTCACTATCACTCACAATGATATCGTGACCGACTGTGAATGAATATGATAATATCAACTATTGTTCACAATAACACCAGATGGCGCTATTAACTGCTGAGTGTGTCTGCGGTCTTCAGTGTATGAGATTCCCTCCGGCACGGTGTTGGCCGTGTTCAGCGGCCACCTGAGCGTCGTGTACGACCTCTGCTGGTCCCGGGACGACCGCAGCCTCCTGTCGGCCTCCTCCGACGGCACCGTCAGGTAGAGACTCCTTACCATCAGCGAGGCTGTCGGATTTACACCTCGCCACCAGGGGGCGCCTGTGCACCTTTACAGACTTTACATTTTCTCTACTCTTCAGCTCTCTGATTGTTATCTTTCTTAATCAGTCGCTACAGCGAATGAATTTCACATATTCCGTCGCTTATTTAAAACAATTTAATTAGTTTGTTTGGTTATACGTGTCGTTTATTGATTTATCCATATTTTATTCATTGATATAATTGACTGATTGACTTTTGATACACGTTTTTCTTCGTGTATATTTATGTTTACACTTTTGTTCAATGTTCACGCAGGGGAAGGCAAGGAGAAAATCAAATGTGTAACTTTGCCATCCCCCTCTCTCTCATCCCCCCCCTCCCCCCCCCCCCTCATCCCCCCCCCCCCCCCCAAGGGAGTGGAACGTGGAGCGTCTCCTGGGGGTCGCCCAGAAGGTGCTGCCCCACCCGTCCTTCGTGTACAGCGGCCGGTACCACCCGGCCGCGGCCCACCTGGTGGTGACGGGGGGCTACGACGGCCTGCTGAGGGCGTGGCGTCTGGACGTCCGCGACGTCAACGGCCAGCTGCTGCGGGAGCTGGAGGGCCACGGGGGCTTCGTCAACGCGGCGTGCTTCGACTGCGAAGGTGCGGCGCGCGTAATGGCGAGCTGACGCTCTTTTGACTCACGATGCTGAACAGGAGCTGCCATGGTCATAATAGTGTAACGTTCACAGTTACGCGGACACCGGGATCAGTTTAACTGGTTTATCTGGGTACAACACAGGGTCGTTATTGCAGGCTTCGACTACGCCGGAAACTGGTGCTGTGCTATGCCCAACGCGCGACCACACACACACACACACACACACACACACACACACACACACACACACACACACACACACACACACACGCAACAACAACCTGTGACTTCTTCTGACCCAGATGTCCCCGCCCCCCGGCTACTCTGCCTACCCCCTGCAACGCCTGACATCGCTGTACAGGCGCTGTCAGCAGTTAACAGAGAGCAATGACATAGGCACAGAGACAACATAACGCACACAAAACACTAACACACCATTATACAAGAACTTGTAACTGTAAACAACAAACACATCCAGGACGTTAGTCATCATGACAATAATAATAACTAGAAAATGTAGGCTAATTCCACGCGAGGAATTACTTGTGCATACTAGGAATGCCAGTAATCATTGAGGTACATTTAGTTGAGGTGGGGATCGAACCGTCAACCCTCCGGTTGTGGAACCCACGCTCTACCCACTGGGCTGTGCTGTAATAGTGCGTGGCGTTATGGTATGTGCAACCACAGGTATACGGACGTAGACCTTTGTAATTAAAAAAAAAAAAAAAACTGCTTTAGCCCAACCTATCGCTTCGTCCTCAAATCTAATATTCTACCGTCTAGACTGTTAAAAAACATACAATGTGTTGGACTGATAGATAAATAGCTAGATAGATAAATTGATAGATAAAGGCTCAGCTCCCTGGGGGCTGTCAGAACCTAGAATCGCCCCCGGTGCTCATCCACGCCAAGGACAGAAGGACAGCGTGCTGCGGGTCATGGACCTCAGGATGTAGGCGCTCCTCAGTCGTAGCACCAGCACCAGTACCAGTACACTGAAGCTGTTTCTCTTTGAGTTACGATGCAGAACAGGAGCTGCAATGGTCATAATAGTAATCTTGATGATAATAATAATAATAATGTAACTGAGGGTTTGCATTGCGCCTATACTTTGCAAGTTAAACCTAAAAACACGGAGGCTGCATCATCGTATCGGACTTCATGGTTTATTTCACACCGAGTCAACAGGCAGTCTAACGCAGTTCACTACAAACTGCTACCACTTCCGTTCTTTCCCTTCAAAATAAGAGCCCTAGATGTACCCGCTGCTTCACTGCTTAATGGGGGAACTTAAACACACTCAGCCTTAGCTCAGAAGCAACTCCATTAAAAATAGGGTACAATAATGATAATGATAATAATGATTGCTTATTATTGATAATAATTATGTCATTCTTAATAATGCTTCCAAAATAAAACTCAAAATGTAAAAAAACCCTCTGTGCCCGCGTCTCTCCGCAGGCACGCGGATGTTCTCGGCGGACAACGGGGGCGTGATCATCGTGTGGAGGACGCCGGTGGGAGACGGGCCGCAGCCGTGCGAGGACTGGTGCATCGAGAGGGTAGGGAGGACCCCCGCTGGGGGGCGGGCGCCGGACGATGCCACCAGACCATGTGACGCTTTTTTCTTGACACAGCAAATTTATTTTGTGTATGTCAAATCATAAGAACTAAGCTCCTTGAGAGTTGATTGATTATCTACGGATTGATTATGGATTGCTCGTCGGTAACTCATTGATAAACTACTCACTAATCACTATTGATAATCTACAGGTTAATCATCAATTACTCATTGGTAACTCATTGATAAACATCTTGATAATTAATAGTAATCTACAGAATACTTGGCGATTTGTCATCGATCATTATTGATAATCTACAGATTAATCACCCGTGACTCGTTAGTAACTCACTGATAACGTATCGATACCTCGTTGACAAGCTCATGCTGGTGTTTGGCAGAGGATCGAGGAGAAGGACCTGAGCGGGACCCCCATCAACCTGCTGGAGGTCCACCCCAACGGGCGCCGGCTGCTCATCCACGCCAAGGACAGCGTGCTGCGGGTCATGGACCTCAGGATGTAGGCGCTCCTCAGTCATACCAGTACCAGTACCAGAGCATGTGATGGTTTCTGACGTGTTAGCGGTAGCACTAGCGTGGCTACTGTGTGAAGCAATTGCATCGTCATGTTTCATCAGGGATGATAATGGAGATGTGATTGCAAATCGTGTGCTGTCACTCAATGTTTTGTCTGTAACGGCCAACCAAGACTCTGCAATAAGGATCAATCTGTCCGTCCGGCTGCGTGTCCTCTAGCCTGGCCGTGAGGAAGTACACGGGCGCCACCAACTACAGAGAGAGGATCTACAGCACCTTCTCCCCCTGCGGCAACTTCCTGTTCTCCGGCAGCGAGGACGGCCTGGCCTACGTCTGGAACGCCGAGACGGGTGAGATTCCTCCCCCTTCCCTCTCACTCTCCCAGTCTCCCTACTCTCCGTCTGTTGTGTTGTGGCTCCGCGGCGGCGCGCGCGTGACGCACCCTGTGGTTTCCCAGGCGACCAGGTGGCGGTGTACTCGGAGCTGTGCTACCCGACGGCCCTGCGCGGCGTGGCCTTCCACCCCCACGAGAACATGGTGGCCTTCTGCGCCTTCGGGCAGGGCCAGCCCGTCCTCGTCTACCAGTACGACCGCAAAGGTAACCACGGCGCCGACCCAAGTCGGGATCAAAGAGTGCGGTGGTGCGCTCTGGTCCTGAAAGCTAACGGTCGCTGTCAGCAAAGGTCAGCAAATGGCCACGCGAATGATTTGACCGTTGGCCGTGTGTTCACATCAGGTCATGGAAACTAGGAACACAAGTCATCCCTGGGGCATTTTGTGTTAGTCACCAATTGTGAAAGTGTAGTTTCTAAGCTTTCCAACGATGTGTAACACATGGAAATATGATATTTAGAGAAGTTGTGGCCATTTGAAAGTAGACACATCACGCAAAAAAAAGCTCCTAAAGATTTGCAGTTGTGACCTCTCTCTCCTGGCTGGGGAGCAAAATGGTGGTCATTTGCTTCCCATTTAATATACAATACTGTTATCTGAAACATGGAGAGGCTTCTCCTTGATCTCAACTAACAGATTCTGCAAAAAACCGAAAATGACTCATTTTGAAAAAAAAATCACTTCTTTGTCAATTTGAGCGAATGTTGTGTTCGCAACTCCTGTCCTTGGATTCCATGACCCGACACGTTTTGCGAGCAGTAGCCCAGCTGGAGGCCCAGACCATCAGAGGTGGCGGCAGGACGGCCTCCATGGACACCAGGACCCCGGAGCCCATGGCCATCCTCCTGGACCGGACGGCCTCGGTGCCCACGGACCGCTTCGCCCAGGCGGCCCGGCTGTCCCTGAAGATGCAGCGCGTCAAAGACAAGCTGGACTCTGTCCTGGTGAGCTCGCTTCTTCATCACCGGCGACATTGTCTTCACCTTTTCTTAAAATGAGACCGTTGATCTCCACCGCTGCCGGTTCGAGAATGACGGTAACCGATGGTAACCGATGGTAACCGACGGTAACCGACCCCGCCTTGTCCTTTTTTCAGGACCCGCATCGAAGCCTCTCGACCCCTGGGTACCCCTATGATCAAGGTGCGTGCTGGTTTCTCTCTGCGCTTTTGGGGCGTTGTTCCCTTGCATGACACCGGACCCGTAGGTCTCCGCTGGGGGCCGTTCTCTCTGCAGACCGGCGGGCCCTTAGGGCCGGTGCTCGCTCCGGCTCGTGTTCCACGCAGCCACATGTCTCACACACAGAGTCCTCTGTTTCTCCTGGTTTCAGGAGCGTCAGGAGTGTCGCTGGACCAGGCGGGATGGAGCCGCACGCTGGACCCGCCCACCGCTGCGGTGAGTGTGTGGCCGTCGTCCCGCCCAGCCTTCTCAGCGGGCTCCATGTTGGTGGTGTAACATGTCTATATAACATGCGCTGCTTTGGGTTAAGCAGCGCTAACTCGAATATGATGAGAGAAACTAGATGAGGCGCTTCATTGAACGTCACACACAACACGACACAGAGTGTCGGAGTGAAACCTTTTCGACATTGCGTAACGTAAACAACAAGCTTCATCGATTTGAGTATTTTCAGCTCTCAGCTCCGTCTAGCTCCAACCTATCCACCATTGGGTCAAGAGCTTTTAGCCGATCTGCTCCCCACCAATGGAACTCTCTCCCACCAGACATTCGCACTTCTGACTCTGTCTCCTTTAAATCACGCCTAAAAACACACTTATTCCGAGTGGCACACTCTGTCACACACTGACAGAGTATGCTTACTGTTACTTGTGTTTTTTTTTTACTTGTCTTGTAAGGTGTCCTTGAGTGCTTTGAAAGGCGCCTTTAAATAAAATGCATTATTATTATTATTATTTTACATACATAGACCCGGCCAAAATCGATACGACCGCATCAACACTCTCAATCTCTCTTCTCTCTCTCTCCTCTGCTCTCCTCCCCCTCTCCTCTCCCCTCCCTCCAGACGGGGCTGGGTGCCTCCCTCCCCCCTCCGTCTCTGCTGTCTCCCCACTCCAAGCTGCACCTCTCGGGGGCGCTGGCGGAGCAGCTCATCCCCCAGGCGGCGCTCAGCTGCCAGCACCGTGGGTCTCCGCGCCTCACTGTTTAGTTCCCGAAGTGCGCCGTTAGCATGCATGCTAACGGCGCACGGACATGCGGACCGCCCTCTCGTTGTCTCCGCCCGCGTCCGTGGGTGGCTAGCATGAACTGACGCAGGTCATCTAGTGTGGCGGCGCCGGTCTGAACGCTGTCTTGTTTGTTCTCTGCTGTGTTTTTCAGGGGGCTTCAGTCCGGTGGGTCAGCGTGTGAAAGGCGCCCTGTCCCTGCAGACGGTACGGTGTAGAGACCCTGCAGTGATGGAAGGGGTTCTGTTGGGCCCGACGGCAGCCGATCAAACTTAATTCACAAAGCACAAGGAGGTTTGGTGCGATGTGAAGGATGTAGTGGCACCTAGCAGTGAGACTGCAGATCGCGACCTGACTGAACCAACTGCCTAAAGTCTGTTGCACTAGGTGTCACTAAATTCAACACACCCACCTTCAAATAATACTAAAAATACATAGAGATTTGAGTGGTAGATGAGTAAAAAAAATACTCTTGACTTAAAGGTATGTGTTTAGATTTTCTTTTGATGATGTCGACAGACTGTAATGCCGACAGACATCGAGAGAGGCGGTGCTGCTGGGGACTTGAGCGGCTCAACGAGACCGACCCGGTGTCACGGCGTGAATGCTTCAAGTGTAATCCCGGCCTCGGGGGCAACCCTTGGCTCGTAGCCCTGAGGCTCTCCCATGCTCGGCAGAAACGCAACGCAAAATGCTAACGCTAGTTTCTCCCTGCATTTACATTTACATTTAGAGCATTTAGCAGATGCTTTTATCCAAAGCAACTTACAAAGAGTACATTTGTCATAAGAAGGTGAAACATTTCACTGCTGCTAATACAGTATGAAAGTCACTAGATCAAGTTTCAAGCATTTCAATTGCTAGATTAACCATTACTAGTATACAACATCTCTGACTAAGTGCCAAGTTACAAAGAGTGATTAAACTGCCAAATTACAAAGAGCGATTAAAGTGCCAAGACAAACAACAAATAGGAGCATGACGGTAGGGTTATGCAGGGTTCAGATGATCTCTGAACAAGTGAGTCTCTTCCGGAAGATGGGGAGTGACTCTACAGTCCTGACATTGCCAGGGAGCTCGTTCCACCACAGCAGTGACAGAACCGAGAAGAGTTGAGATTTCACCATCCAACCTTTTCCTCCTTTCCTCCTTTTTTCCTCCTTTCCTCCCCTCTCGTCCTCCAGAGCCTCCCTGCGCCCGCGGGTCACCTGGAGGCTGACCCAGCCGCCGCCGCCCTGCACCCCACGGTACGGCCTCCGCCCGGCTCGACCCAAGTAGACCCCCCTTTTTATTGATCACGCACGCACGCTCCACGTACTGAGTTGTAGTGGTCCTCGCCCCCCCCCCCCTGCAGGTGGTCTCGCTGTACGACTACAGCGCCGACCGCTCGGACGAGCTGACGGTGCGGCGCGGCGACGTCATCCAGGTGCTGTACAAGGACAACGACAACTGGTGGTTCGGACAGCTGGCCGATGGCCGGCAGGGCTACTTCCCCGCCGCGTACGCCGTGGACCAGAGTACGTACGCCACGGTGGTTTTGGTTTGTGTGTGTGTGTGTGTGTGTGTGTGTAGGCCTCAAGCGCTGGCACGGCTGGCCCACACAGATGTCCGCGTGGAACGCAAGCCCCGCCCAAAGGAATGGCGTCGCTGCAGATGCCATGAACACACAGGGATACCGAGAGCACCGGGGACCCACGGCGGCCATTTTGAAGGCTCTGTGTATTTAACTCTATGGCGGACACCGCTGTGAGTGGTGGTGGTGCACCACCAGCAGCACCACTTGTATCGCTGTGGTAGTGATGGGAATCGGCAGGGGCCTCACGATATGATTTGTAGCGTGATGCTGTATGTATTGAGGGTCTGTGTGCTTTCATGGCCATAGGCCTCACGTGTAACTTGGACTGTTTGGATAAAAGCGTTTGGCCAGCAGATGACTTAAACCAACACAGTAATGTACATTCATGTAAACGCGCGCTAATTCACCACGTATGTCATGTGGTGTCTGTGCATGTGCTCCTCCTGCAGCCGAGTACAATGAAGATCTGGAAGCCGCTGGGTCAGAGGGCCCCGGGGGTGAAAGGTCAACGCCGACTAAGGTCAGAGGGCTTGGCCGGGTTAGGGTGCTGATTTTTGTGTGTGTACCGCGGGGTGGGATGTGCTTCTGGTAACGTCTGGATCTTTATCGATCGGTCCATTTGATGGTTAGTCATGAGTACTCTTTACAGCCACATGGGAATCTCCCCCAAGCAACGGCATGACTGTTATTTTTCTCAAATACAAGAGTTTGTGTTCGGCTCAATGGACACTGTCCTTCCATCTCTTGTGTTGTTGTCGTTGCATATCTTTCATCTCTCTCTCTCTCTCTCTCCCCCCCCCCCAAGGTGTCTGCTGCCGTTAGTTCTTCTGGAGAGCTCCGCTTCCTGTCTGAGCAGGACACTGAGCCGGAGCTTACCAGTACCAAGTAGGTTCTGCTGCTGTACATGCAGGCTGATGCGGGCTGGTGCTGATGATGATGATGATGATGACGATGACGAATGAGTGTGGTGCATGTAGAGTTTTGTTTTGATATAATACAATCATATAAAATACAAGATATGTCATAGAACCTGGCGAGATGAATTTTTATATTTGACATATGGAACTTAACTAAGTTAAACTAATCTACCAGCTGAGGCTGACTGAGGCTGAAGGTGAGGTGGGCGTCCTGACCGCCCCTGTGGTTCTGTCTGGTCTCTCTTCAGGAGAACTGCGAGGAAGAAGAGGGTGAAGCGGCACGCCGCCCCCGAGCCGTCCGCCCGCAGCGCCGCGACCTCCGACCCGGACGCCTCGGGCTCCTCCGGCCGGCGGGCCCGGAGCGCCGGCAGACCGCTCCCGGAGAGGCCAGCGGGCCGAGCCAACGGTGCCTTCGAGTCCGACACGTAGCCCCCGGCCCCCCTCACCAGGGTACCCTCGTCTTCACTCTCCCCTCTCGGTCGTTTTTTTATACGGAAAAAAACTGCCATTTGGATTAAAAAAGGGTTTTATATTATGTAGTAGTATTAAAAAATGTTTAGGACAGTAAGTGTTGAAATGTACTGTATATGTTTTTATATATTTATAGCGGCAAACTTTTTGTTTTTATTACCTCGAGAGAGAGGTCGTTTTCTAAGACGTAACATTTTATAATGCGTGTTAGCGTGTCTTGACACCGCGGCGCGGATAAAGATTTCCAGTTCAAATGATGAAAGGACATGCTTCACACGAGGTCAGACAAAGTATTTGAATGTTTTAATATTTGAATTCCGGTGTACTTATCATCCGTTTATCTCCAGCCTAATCTCAAACCAAAGACGGTGTTTTTAATAAAAGATTGTACAAAGTTGTTTGTACAAAGTTGTTTTGTCATTTCTTTTTTTTCTTAAATAAACAATGAACCAAACTAAAATGCAAACTCCATAAATGTTATAAGTGGAGAAAATGTGAAACTTCCTCCACTTCACAGGGGTCAACACTTAATTCGTACCCAAAATTATTCCTACTGAATAAGCCATTTGTTAGAACGTGAGCCTCATTGCACTTTCATTGAAAACACATATTTGGTGATTGATTTTCTTGTGTGCTCTCGTTAAGTGGTGGGATGTGATTCTGTGTGTTTGGCTAAAAACACGTGATGACTCAGCCACTGGGTTTCCACTCATTGTAAAAAAAGAAATCTCACTCTCAATGCACATCCATGAACATTCTTCTTTAATGAAGATCAATGAGACGCCAGGCGTCATGAAGCTGAAAGGCTACTGAGCAGAAGGCGCGCCGCGCGCGACGTGATGTCCCGTGCCGAGCGACGCGGCCGGCGGCCGAAGATCCTGTTTCCCACCGTCGCCTCGGAGCTTCCAAGTCATGTGATGATCCAGAGACAACAACCGCGACAGTCATGACCGACGTCTGGCCGCAGCTCAATGGCCCTCAGTTCCACGGTGGAATGTGAGCAGCGCAGCTTAAGTGTCCGCTCAGCAAAACACAAACACCGTTTCCATGGTTATTCAAATCACAGTTCACACTTAGGGACTTAACAGTGTGTTATTACGAACTATGGTGTTATTTCAATGTGATTATTCCATACGTATATTACATTTCACATCTTAATGACAGAAAAATACAAATGGTGTTATGGGCACTGGGTTATGAATAGGCCTACTCAAATTACAATGTAAAGGATTACATTGAAATACATCGACAGAAAACATCTGAATCACCTTCAGTTATAATTGTTATAATCCCTTTATAAAGGCATGTCAGTTATTTTCCAAGGATAATGAAAAATAATGTAACGTTTGTGTGTTTACGGCTGCGTGTTAGTCCAAACTATTTCTGAACCAGTTCTTTCTTTAGCTCCCTCAGTCACACGCTGCTTGTTAGCAGAAGACGCGCGTCATCTCAGGTCCCTCCGGCCAAAAGTGCGGTGCCTTCCCCCGAACCGTTTGTTCCAGTCTCCTGTGCGACACTTGAAAAACAAGTTGATTGTTTAAAATCAAAACAAGTTGATTTGAGCCCTCAAATCACAGTTTCAGTTCCAAGGGCCCACGTCACACAAACATCCCTGAACCCATCCATCCATCCATCCATCCAAAGTTGTCTAAAGGGGAAAACCGCCCCCAATTCAGATTTGTAGGAGGTAGAAAAGGGCCGAATGGGATGCGTACAATGCTAGCACAAAATAAAGTAGAAACGCAGGCCATTAAATTAAGTTATTAAATGATGGTTGGTCACTCATGATTTAAGCAGACATTTGACCCACAGATTAGCGTTCACACAGTGGCTACATGTGTCTACAGTCAGGACATGTGGTGTGAGTGTGTATAAACATGAGTGAGATTACCTGTGCTTCTTGAATCTTACACTGACATAATACAATCCAAGTAGCGTGGCCTGTGAAAAAGAGAAGGCAATTCATTTGTAGCTCCAACTCGACACATAGGCCTACAGGCAGTAGACAATAGTGTGAAGTTGTAACATATTCTCTATTTGTTGTCAGTGTACAATTTATAAAGCTAGCTTATCTGTCATAGCATCCAGTAGTACCCTTATGTACCCTAACGTGGAAAGTACACTACATGTCATGGACCCTGCACGTGCTAAATTGTATGCTACATGCTAGGCACTTTAACATACGCTAGGTACCTTAACATGCAGAGTACCCTACATGTCATGAGACCCTACACATATTAAGTAGTACACTACATGCTAGGTACTGTTACGTGCTAAGTAGAGTAACATACCAAGTACCATAATATGCTAGAGTCCCTAACATGCAGCATGTCTTCTGAGGGAGGAGGAGGATGGTGAGACCCTGAACCATATGACACTTACAGCCAAACCTGACAGCCCTCCTTGGATGGTTGCTGCCCACTCAAAGGTGAGTTGCTGTGTGAGGAAGCCGCCCATCATGGGCCCATACAGCATCCTCAGTAGAGAAGAACATGAAACAAGACCATCAACAGATGATGCACTAAGTTTTCCCCTCCATCACTCCAGTGTGAATAAAAACAACCCTAGTGGTTATGATTGGAAGTATTCAACTTAATTAAGGTCAACTGGACATATATCAGGGATTGCAGTATCAGTTCATGAACCATATTTACCGTGGGCAGTGTGTGATGAACAACCAGTAGACTAGGATCACTAGAACTTACCCCATGGACCAGCACGCCCCAAACAGTCCGGACACCATTCCCAGAGTACTGAGTCCATCTACGAAACCCTGCTCGCTGTCCCCCAAGAAAAAAAGCATCTACAGTATCAATCAAGTATGACACCAGAGAAGTGAATAAAGGAAACACGACATTGGTACAACATTCAGGCCCAATACGGCAGAGAGACTCACTAGGCAGATGCAATGATCTCTGGGAAAATCGGCGTGACTCCCATGCCGGTACCGAAGCCGTTCACGGACAGCATGAAGATCAGCAACCACAGCTGGCTACCGGGGAGGAGAGGAACAGAACACGACAGGAAGTGTCACTTATCTCGCCCACAAACGAGCGTCTCCCCACGACGGCGGTAATCGTACATCACGTCCGGCACACCTGGGAATGTGAAGGCACGGCGCAGGGCCGAGTAAGCAGAACCCCAGGCCCATGAGGAGCCCGCCAGACACCAGGAACCACGGCCTCACCGCCTGCAACGATGATGAACAGCGGTCCGTTAGGATGGTGGGGGGGGGGGAGGTCGAGCCAAGGCTGCACTGAGAAGATCGGCTCTCCTGCCTGCCCTTCAGACTCCCCTCAGACCAGAGGCGTAGCCACGTGTGGGCCTGGACGGGCCTAGGCCCGCCTACTTGTCGGTCTTGCCCGTCCAACGAAGGGCTTTCCTTCGTTTACTAGTTCAATAAATGTGACGAGCCGATGCATGGGTTCATGCAGTTCTGTGCAAGTTTAAAATGTTTCCGCTGAATTTGTCAGCTGTGATCAAATGCCTTTGATCGTTTCGTCCTCAAATCTATGACATTCAAAATCCGGTCAAAGAGTTTTGGTAGGGAAACAGTTGTTGTTGTTGTTGTTGTTTTGAGTTGACGAGTTTGAAGTCGTCAGGCCCACTCGTGACTCACGGGATATTTATCAGCAAACACGCCGAGAACGGGAGAACTCAGACAGTAGGGCAAGGAGAACCCCAGGAAGATGAGGCCCACGTGGCTCGGAGTGAGGTGGAACTGGACGCCAGGAGAGAGAGAGAGAGGGAAAACATGTTGTACGTTTGAGATACGACTTTCTACTTTGTTTACGTTCTGGAGCCGAGAAATCCCCAGGAGAGCACTGCTGTTGTGGAAACGTGACCGCAGCATTGGAACAACGGGGTCTTTATCAACGGGCACTTTCCGTTACCGTGTCCATCGCGAACAAGGACAAGGTGGTGTCCAGGAATCCCAGACCGGAGCTAAATGTGAAGATGAGGACGCAGATGAGCAACACTTTTGGGAGCCTCAGCAGTTGGAAGAAGGAATCCCCAGAAGGGTCTGCATCTGTTCCACAAAAACAAAGCACAACTTGACTGTGTAACGGAGGATAATAATATCATAATGGTATTATTCACATGCTAATGCGAATCGCACGGTGACAGTGCGGCCACAACCAGAGGAAGACTCCTACTTATCTTCATGTACTCAAAGGGAACTTATTTCACACCTCACATCTCACACTGAAATAGCTGAGCCCTGACCGTAGCTCGGCATGACCACCATGTTCACTGGAACCATCAGCAGCAGGATGCAGCCCAGAACAATGAAGGGCAGCTGGTACCCAGCCGCCTGGTACATCCAGCCTCCCAACGGCGGCCCCAGAATGAGACCCAGGCCTGTGAACACCTGCAAACTGCCCTGGAGCCCGGGAAGACACAACAGAAACACACACAAACTCACATTTCCACCCGGGGGGGCCCGCGGTTTTGAAAAATGACAGCACAACACATTCAGTTCACTAATTCACATGCACGTCTGTGACAACAGGCTGCGGGACGCATGGTAGAGAGACAAAGCAAGCATGATGTGTCTCCCCCCCCCTGTGACCGACCACATACCTCCACATACATGGCCAACATACCAGTGACATGCGGGCCGGCCGGGACCTACCAAAATGGTGGCCACGTTGTGCGGGAAGACTTTGGACACCAGCGCGGTGGAGGAGGTGAAGGCCGCGGCGAAGCCCATGGCGTCGACGCTCCTCACCAGGAAGCACAGA
Source organism: Urophycis tenuis (assembly GCA_036785325.1). Taxonomy (NCBI): domain Eukaryota; kingdom Metazoa; phylum Chordata; class Actinopteri; order Gadiformes; family Phycidae; genus Urophycis; species Urophycis tenuis. Next base: position 7,418,170 of record JAXIVH010000014.1, on the reverse strand, counting down.
GAGATGAACACAGCCCCGGAGGGAGCTCTGTCCAGAAACCTGTGGGCTCCCAGAGAGGGAAACGTCACTGTCCGTCATGTGTTGCCGTCACCGCGACACCGAGACCCCTCAAGCTTCTCTCCTCCCTGGCTGAGGATGACTTTGCCTGACTTTGACATTGCAGTGGGTGGGGTTTTCACTGGAGCACTTCCCAGCTGATAATTAGACTAAAGCATGAACATGATGCATGATAATTAAACATGAACCTGATAGGGGCTTTGCTGATTAGACCGGTGCATTGTTATACATTCTTAACAATGTTTATTATCAAATTCGAAATTTAAGAAAAAGTGTGTTGTGTTTTAATACATTGCTTGCTTTCAATTAATGCTTGAAACCCCCAGAATTCCAATCTCCCATTTTCTGTTACTTACCCAAACATTATAGTGCATGCTCCTGACACAAACAGGCCTGCCACAAGCATGCGTTTTGCACCAATCTGGACAATCTGAGGTCCAGGTAGAGGAACAACTATTAGGTAATACAATCATAGAAGATACACATCATGGAATGTGAATGGATTACGAGTGTAATCAACGTACATATCTTCCCATTATCAGTGAACCAACGAAGTTGCTAAGCGCATATGAGCCGAATATGAGACCGATGATAGCCTGGCTGGCTCCCTTCTGGAGCGCCTGCGTTTGGATAGAGAGATCATTATTGTGTGGGTCTCTGAACCTAACCTGCTCCAAATATATGCAGTTTGTCAAAGTCTGTGATAATATCATGGGAATGCAGTGCGTGAAACACTCTGAAGTGCTTCACGGTATGTGTATCGGCGAAACGTCTCACGGACGCAAACGTTGTTGTTAGTCCACCGCGTTTACGCATGCAGAGATGTCCCCTTTAACGCGTCGCAGGACGCAGCTCTGCGGTTTACCTCGTGGGGGAAGAACGGTGCAAGGATTGAATAGCAGATCATTGAGCCAAAGTTTACAGAAGCAACGGATATCAGTGTGAAGATCTGTATCCGAGACATCCGCTCCGATGGAGACCGCGTTGGTTCAGCAGTATTGCTCTCTGTCATATGAATCAATATAATACAATAATCAATGTCATATATCAATATAGTTTTAAATCAGGGCTGTTGGATAACTAAACAGAGACGATAATTTTCAACACATTTTGCAGGCTAAATACATGGGGGGGAGGGGGGGAGGGGTTGAGGCATATATCAATCTTGACACATCTGAAATTAACATCGTCCATTAGGCCTATATCACTTCGTAAACGAACCTGTGCCTTTGAGTTCAGTGAGTTCATCGGGCTCCATGGCAAACGTAGGATTTGTTTTTCTACTCACGGGTTAAAATCATGAAATTGTGAATGTTGCATTCCTGAGCCGCAAGATTAAAATCTAACCCTGCAGATTAACATGGTCAGTGGCGTACAACTGGGATCAACTGCTGAAACAGGGACCGGACAATGTGTTGTTGCCCGCACTGGCCCGTACGTAGGCGCCACCATATGGGGCGGTCACTGTCCGAGTCTTCCTAATTAGTGTTCACATTCAGTTTTTTTCCCCGTAATTGTGCGATATCTCAAAATAAACCATTCAAACGAAAGTTTACTTCTGAGTTTATAAATTCTTACTTACTTACTTACTACTTTGCAAAAAAAGGAAAGGAAAAGAGGAAACCAGCATCTCTCTCTCTCTCTCTCTCTCTCTCTCTCTCTCTCTCTCTCTCTCTCTCTCTCTCTCTCTCTCTCTCTCTCTCTCTCTCTCTCTCTCTCTCTCTCTCTCTCTCTCTCTCTCTCTCTCTCTCTCTCTCTCTCTCTCTCTCTCTCTCTCTCTCTCTCTCTCTCTCTCTCTCTCTCTCTCTCTCTCTCTCTCTCTCTCTCTCTCTCTCTCTCTCTCTCTCTCTCTGAGGACGAGGAAGTCTTTGGTCTCAATTAAATGATCCTGTAGGTTGCAGACATATCTTTTTCTTTTCTGTTATCGTTCCGTTATTTGTGACCATGAATCAAATGAGACCACTACGGCAGAGGAGAACCGACTTCGACGGTGGTCGCAGAGTTGCTTCCTTGTGAATTACTGCCCTCTTACGGATTATTTTTTTTGTCACGAGTGGAAATACTCATCCAAATACATACCAAAAAAATATTATTAAAATATGAAATAAGCAAATAATCACCAAAACTCAAGGCAAGGCACGTTTATTCATAGTGCTTTACATGGAAAATAACATAAGTATTGCAATGAAAGACAAACATTTAAAATACATTCAATTAATTTCAAAATATGAATTAATTAGATAATTGTGCTTGGAAAAATGTGCCTAATGCCCTACGCCTATTTTTCAGAGAATGTTTGGCTCTGGAAAACATGTAGGCTCAGTATGTATTTTATATATATATATACAGTGTGTGTTACAGCAGGTCATTTGATACACGTAGGTGATAGTGTGTTGATGTTGTTGCTGCCCCCTGTGGTAGACTACGCACTGCATGTTTGGTTCACTCCACGAATTGATGATTTCTTTTAAAGGAAAACGCCACCGTTTGTCCATACTGAACTACGTCCTACCCAACGTGACCTGCACGCCGTCACCTGCACTACCTCCTGTAGTAGTACAAGTAAAAAGTCACGTTGATTCTATTGATGGAAGTAACAGGGGGAAGGGGAGAGGATCTTTTAGGAGTGATGATATTACTGCGCCAACGTCGATGTGCTCCCAGGTGTTATTTCGCCACATATGGCAACAAAATGAAACATGGCAATTTTCTAAGCAGATTAAAAAATTAACTGTAATGTCTACATTAGGCTATAGTTATTTTTTCCCAACGTGACCTAGCCTGGCTGACGCGTCCACATCTCGATGAGATGGTGGTCTGGGAACTAGGTGTGCATTTTCTCGTATTTGAGGCGTGGTTTACGAATGCCTAGAGCCGTTTATTGGGCGCTACGAATGTCTATCAAATGGCGTCTGGTTCTTCACATGCTGCTTTGCGCGTGATTCATAGCCAATTGCTACTAAAAATTAGCTACTAAAATTAAATTAATTGCTACAAAAGCTACTTAATACACTTTCTAAAGCTGCATCGAACGGTAACGTTGTGTCCGCTGCCATGTTGGATTAACACGTTACAAGCTTCGGTGTCGTGCATAGACGTCGTCATCGTATTGCTGCCCCCCCCTGTTCTGTGATTGGTTCCCTAACTCAGGGGAAAATAAGGGCGGTGGTTTCCAGGCTGTCTTTGCAGTGAGAATGAAATCGCGCGCAAAGCAGCATGGGAATTCCCAGGCTAAACGTGACCTGCAAATAACTATAATGTCTACATTATAGTTTTTTTTTAAATCTGCTTAGAAAATTGCCATGTTTCATTTTGTGTAACCATACTTGGGTCGTGTAACTACTCACGTAACCGTATTTAAATGGGGAAAACATGGAAGTTCTTGGTCGCTTCTAACTTCACCATCGTTTGGATCCTAAGGAATATACTGGGCCGATTAAGCTACATGCTAGCGAAGTAGTGCTATGCGCCATAGCGATTGAGTGCACGCACGAAATGAGAGAGGTATCAACTCATCTACGATCAGGGAAGAACGTAGTTCGGTATGGACAAACGGTGGCGTTTTCCTTTAAGGCACTGCTGCCCTTTACATTCATGACGCCTTTTTCAGTTAACCAAAGGTAACAAAAGTTTTAAATGTTTGTTTATAATTTTCGCATTTTAGCCACAGTTAAACGGCATTGTTAAACTCCAACGAATTTGTTCTTATGTTGCTCTAATGCTCAATCGCAGTCTGCATGGTTCAAATGTTTGTCATTATGAGCATTATAGTTTTGCAGTTAACGTAAGATAACGGTAAACGGTTAAGACGCAGTTTATGTGAATTCCCTGTCAGGTAAAAATCCGTGAACCAAACTATTATTTGATGTCAGGTGTTATGTCCGGTGTTTGAGCGTGAAACAATCTCATCGCCCCACAGCAGATTGCACCGTGCATACTACAACCCACGTGGTTCACACCACGACCACGCCCACCGCGAACCTTGCATATCCCCCGTTCAATACCAGATTTGAATCCTATTCTGAAACGTGAACGGTATTAGGCCAACTCACACAGGCCGGATTGATAAATGTCAGCCAACACAAACGGCTCAGCTCAAATTTCACATTTACACACGGATTTAAGTAAGACAGATCAGCAATCGGCAGATCATGAATTTGGTGATTGGTAATCAGTGATCGGTCCCAAATATGATGATCGGAGCATCTCTACAAGTGAGTAAAAAAATAATCGACTATTGCTATTGGACGGTCCGATGCAAAACCACCACCACTATCTGGAGTTAGAAGGCAGTGGGTTCTGCCGGGAACCCCCTGCCTGGAGGACTTGGAGGTCACTGCAGGTTGGAGCCATGAGGTCTGGTCAATGTGCCCAGTCAGGCTGGTTAACACCACATCACTGTGTCCTCTTTAGCTGCTGGTCAGGACAAAAGCCTCTCTGTTTCTCCTGGACAATCGCCTCCAGTTACCTGTGAAACACTTTCAAACAAAATGACCACAAAAAAAGTAGGAACTTTGACCTGAAGACTGTGCTATGAATACATCAAAAAAAAAAAAATTAAAACAACAACTACAGTAAATAAACAACAGTCTCTGTTTGAGATTTTGAAGATTACCTGTGCTTCTTGAAACCTGCATAGAGAAAATACAACCCAAGTAGCACCGTCTGTGGGAAAGACAAGGCACACATTTGCACACATTTGATGCAAAAAAATGTACGAGCCGAAGTAACAAGTGATGCACCGATTGATCGGCCACCGTTCGTTATCGGCCGATATACACACCAAACACGTGATCGGGGACCGGCCGATCTCCGACACTTACAGCCAAACCTGACAGCCCTCCTTGGATGGCTGCTGCCCACTCAAAGGTTAGCTGCTGCGTGAGGAAGCCGCCCATCATGGGACCATACAACGTCCTCAGGAGGAGAAGAATAAGAATCAATTAGAATCAAAATTATTATCATCAGTTAACTCACTTGTTCACGTTGGGCGCAGTGTGTTTACCGTGTGACTGACGATTGTTGGGTGAACATCCAGTAGGCTAGCTGGACCAGAACTTACCCCATGGACCAGCACGCTCCAAACAGTCCGGACACCATTCCCAGAGTACTGAGTCCTTCTTCAAAGCCCTGCTCACTGTCCCCCAAGAAGACCATTCCGAATTATTAAAATTAAAAATAAGTCATATATTGTGATGTTAGAATCATATTCAGGCTCCACAGAAGCTATGGGAATATAACGTATGTCATTCTGAAGGAACTCACTGTGCTGATGCAATGACCTCTGGTAACGTAGGCACCAGACCCATACCCAAACCGAATCCAATCACACACAGCATGAAGATCAGCAACCACAGCTGGCTACCAGAGAGGAACACAGAACACGACAGGGATTGTCACTTCACTTTCCCCCCTGAAGGAGTGTCTGACCACCATGAGTACTTTGACAGTGAACTTGGCACACCTGGCAATGTGAAGAAACGGTGCCGGCCCGAGGAGACAGAATCCGAGTCCAGAGAGGAGGCCGCCGACGACCATCAGCCAACGTCTTGTGGTCTGAAATGACGCAGAGGAGTCTTTTCCAACGGTATATACTCTAGTGATGGGTCGGTCGCGAACGAGAGCCGGATTAGAGCCGGCTCTTTGAAGTGAATGACGGGAGCCGGCTCGCGGTCGAGAGAGCCTGCTCCCGATCGAGAGAGATTATTATTATTATTTTTAATTGTCGCGATTATTATTATTTTTTTTTAATTGTCTTTTAAAGCCGCATTGGTCAACATGTGTGGCTGTGGCAGCGTCTATGTGACTACACTGAGCAGGAGAGGGGAGGGGAGGGGTTAGAGACACAAGCATTGGTCAACATGTGTGGCTGTGGCAGCGTCATGTGACTACACTGAGCAGGAGGGGGGAGGGGTTACAGACACAAGCACAGGAGGGAGAGAGACGAGAGCGAGAGGAGCGCAAGAATTAATTTATATTTTGTTGAGGGATGTTTAGTTGATTTTGTGTTTTTTCACAAGTTAAAATGGGTCTTTTTTATTTAAAATTTATTTATGTATATGTTAAGTTATGTTAAGTGTTTTAATAAAGCCATATACATACTATACACATGTTATATTTTATGTTTTTTTTTTACATTAGTTTTACATAATTTGGTAATAAATTAATTTAAGTAACAAAAAATCTGAGGAGCCACTTGGGAGCCGAAAGAGCCGGCTCTTTTTAGTGAGCCGAGCCAAAAGAGCCGGCTCTCCTCAAAGAGCCGGAATTCCCATCACTAATATACTCCCTCTGTCCCTTCTCATCCAGACCTTCGCTATCTTCTCCTCCTCATACTTGGTTGTCCGAATCTCTGCGGGCTCATAGAACAGAGCTACGGACAGCTGAGAGGAAACGGAAGAAATCAGGCTGTGCTGATGATCTCTCCCACTACCTGCACCTCCTCTCAGACTTCACCTCCACAATGTGAGCAGCCAAATCTACATTCTACCGGAACAAGATCAACTGCTCTGCCTCCAACCCAAGAAAACTGTTTTCCATTTTCTCCTCTCTCTCCTCAACCCTCCCTACCCCCCCCCCACTCACTGCTGACGATTTTGCCGACTTCTTTACCAAGAAAGTGATGGAAATCAGCATCTCCCTTAACCCTGCTGCTACGTTCCCTAACCCCACCTCCACAGCTATTCTTCCTCCACCAGCTTCCGCCTCTGCTAGACTTAACCGTTTTACCCCCTCTCTCCTCCGAAGAGGTCCTGAGACTGGTCAGATCCAACCATGCGACCACCTGTCCTCTTGACCCCATCCCCTCCTTCCTTCTCCAGGCCATCTCGACCGACATCCTACCGTTCATCACCACCCTCATTAACTCTTTCCTCACCTTAGGTCTCGTCCCTAAACCCTTCAAAACTGCCAGAGTCAAACCACTCCTCAAGAAGCCTACCCTCGACACTGCTGACATCCTGAACTACAGATAGGTATCTCTGCTGTCATTCCTTTCTAAAACCCTGGAATGTGCAGATCTAACCAACTGTCCTCCTACCTCTCAGAAAACCACTTCAGTTCTTCACTTCAGTTCTTCCACTACACCTCATGCTCTTATTTGTTGTACGTCTTGGCACTTTAATCACTCTTTGTAACTTGGCACTTAGTCAGAGATGTTGTATACTAGCAATGGTTAACCTAGCAATTGAAATGCTTGAAACTTGTTCTGGTGTATTAGCAGCAATGAAATGTTTCACCTTCTTATGCCAAATGTACTCTTTGTGAGTTGCTTTGGATAAAAGCGTCTGCTAAATGCCCTAAATGTAAATGGAAATGTATTGGGGGGAGCGGTGAGTGTAGCCACATGGCTTCATTCAGAAGACAAACACGCCCGACCTCGATGGCTCAACACGTACGCTCAAAGCTTACTACAACGACAACAGCACGCGCCTTAACATTCCCTCCTGCCGGACTTTTCAGAGGTTTACGACGCCGAGACTCACCGGATATTTATCAGCAAAGAAACCAAGGATCGGTGCGCTCAGACTGTAAGGCAAGGAGAACCCCAGGAAGATGAGGCCCACGTAGCCTGGGGTGAGATGGAACTAGACACAAGATGTGAGGTTATATTTAATCATTCATACCATAATAATGAATAATATAGTTAATAGACACAAGATGTGAGGTTATATTTAATCATTCATACCATAATAATGAATAATATACTTAATAGACACAAGATGTGAGGTTATATTTAATCATTCATACCATAATAATGAATAATATACTTAATAGACACAAGATGTGAGGTTATATTTAATCATTCATACCATAATAATGAATAATATACTTAATAGACACAAGATGTGAGGTTATATTTAATCATTCATACCATAATAATGAATAATATACTTAATAGACACAAGATGTGAGGTTATATCCAATCATTCATATCATAATAATTTATAACATATTTAATAGAGTCAAGTCAAAAGTCAAAGTAGCCTTAATGTCAATTTCTTCACATGTCAAGACATACAAAGGAATCGAGAGAATGTTTCTCACTCTCCCACAGTGAAACGGATTTATAATTAATAGTATATTTAATAGACACAAGATGTGATGATATATTTGATTAAGCGTGGGAGAGGGAGAACGCAACGCCCCCTGCTTCTTTGGAAACATGAACATGACGTCGGCAGCATTGTTACACCATATTTTTGTTACCTTCTCTATCGCAAACAAGGACAAGGTGGCGTCCAGGAATCCCAGTCCTGAGCTAAACGTGAAGATGAAGAAACAGAGGAGCAACACTTTTGGGAGCATCAGCAGTTGGAAGAAGGAATCCCCTGAAGGCTCTGCATCTGTGTGACAAAAAAACCAAAGAAAAACCAAAGACCATATCATGTGTTCAGTTGTCACCACATCAAAGTTGTCGCCTTCTTTTTCATGTTCTGAAACAGCTGAGCCCTTACCACAGCTCGGCATGACGATGGCGTTAAACGGAACCATCAGCAGCAGGATGCAGCCCAGAACGAGGAAGGGAAGGTGGTACCCGGCGGCCTGGAACAACCAGCCTCCCAGCGGTGGCCCCAGAATGAGACCCAGTCCCGTGAACATCTCCAGACTACCCTGGAACGCAAACAAAGGGAAAGGAGGCTTGTGCATCCCAATTGGGAACACTGTAGGAGCTACTGTAGAAAAATGGCTGCATGTCGGCAAAACAGTTTGTCGGTGTATATGTGGAAGGGAGGGACACAATGAGGCATGCATTTACGTGCTTGTGTTCACACACCTGGCCAACATGCCAGTAACATCGGGGTAGGACGGACCTACCAGGACAGTCGCTACATTGTTTGGAAAGACTTTGGACGCCAGAGAAACGGAGGAGGTGGAGGCAGCGGCGAAGCCCACCGCATCGATGCTGCGCACGATGAAGCAGAGAGCAATGAAAACAGCCCCCGACGGGGCGCGGTCGAGGTACCTGAAACGAGAGATGACTGGATCAAGGTGATTTACTGACGTCATTTAATCGTCGGTTATGGTTCCGTGTAGTGATCACGTAGTGGCCACGCAGTTGCTTGGACACAGTCATGAGACCATGATGGTTCTGCGTGGGGTTTACGTGTCGAAATGCAATTCAATGCCACACCGGTAGAGGGCGACCAGAATGACCATTCTGGTCATTAGATACGGATTACTAGCGAGTAAAAACAAAGTTTACAGACATGAAGGCAAAAGTTATATATATGTTTTTGCCAATCAGTCGAATCATTTATCACACCGTGGCTGTGTTTATGAGTGGAAACCGGTAGATGTAGTTAGCGGACCAATCACAGCCAATGCCGCTGCGTTGGTGTTTGGTTTTTGGGAGGTGCACGTCAGGCCCTTGTGGTGGACGGAAGGGGGGTCCGCAAGGACGTAATGGGTCCGTAAGCCCCCTAGCGTTGCGTCAACGCGGAAGCATAACTTAAGCATAACTCAGCTTTTACAAACCATGTTTGTCGCCGACATCACCTGATTTTCTCTTCCGCTCTTGCCTCGACCCGCAAACCAATTATCCCTATTTACTCTACACTTACAGTGTGTCTTTTGCAGTATCTTACAGTGTTTTTTTGCAGTGTGTTTTTTTGCAGTGTCTTACAGTATTTTTTGTAACCAGTTGTGTTGAACTAACTAAGCATGTTCACATCATACCTTTCTCATGCAGCACGAGGAATTTTGGAATAGTTACTGGATGAAAGCGAGACAAAAATGTAAACGTAACCTGCTTTGATTAAAATGATATTGAGTTGAGAATATATACATGAATAAATAGATTAAAAAGTTATTGTATTCCATTCAAATCAACCACTAAACTGTCAATCTTCTATTTTCTGTAACTCACCCAAACATTATAGTGCATGCTCCTGACACAAACAGGCCTGACACAAGCATGAACTTTGCACCAATCTGGACAATCTGAGGAGCAGGGAGAAGAATAGGTTAGATTGATCAGAGAAGAGCAATGACCCAGATGTGAGGTGGACTTTAAGAGTGTAATTAACTCACATATTTTCCCATTACCAGTGAACCAATGAAGTTGCAAAGCGCATAGCAGCCGAAGATGAGACCGATCACAGTCTGGCTGGCTCCCTTCTTTAATGCCTGCGTTGGAATAAGGAGGAAAGTTTTTCATGGTACGCGTGTTGCATGTGATATTTTATCACGTGAAACAGGCTGCCTACATCTCAGTAGTCGGCAGCAGTAAACGTTTAAACACCAGGTGTCTATGTAGCTCACCTCGTTGGGAAAGAATGGTCCGAGTATTGAATAGCAAATCATTGAGCCAAAGTTTACAGAGGCAACGGATATCAATGTGAAGGTCTGTGTCCGAGACATCTTCCCCAGAGATGAACTCGTTGGTCCATCTTCATAAAGTTAAGGACAAAGATTAACTCTCAAGAAACATGAAGAAAATGCATAGTATGTTATTTTCACTGAAACCACCAACCGTTCTCTGTGAGTGCTGTATTTTCTGTTGGTTCCATGTCCAACATTGGATTTCCTTCTGTATCAAAATCAAAATGTGGCAGAAGCTTTCACAAACTACAGGGCTTGTACACCGCATGTTTCGGGAGGACTGGAGCATTGAAATATCATATTTTAATTTATTTCTGATTTTGCAGTCCTACAAATATCTTCAGTCCTCCCCTCTTGTTGTACAAGATTAATGTCTTATTGTGCGCTGTCCCTGTCTTGAAATAAATAAAATTACAATTACAATTACAATATGGCGGGGTATCAGCAACAATAAATAAATCCTGTTCTGATGTACAAGCACTCATAATACATAACTCTCCAGATCATCAACTGGAAAGTAGGATGCTGGCCTATGGAAATTATAACAATGTTAAACACTCAAAAGCATTTCAAAGACAGGAGCCTATTTCAAGAAAGCCTGGAGCTTCGGCTAAACATTCTTACTTTACATATATTAGTTTCACTCAGAAGAGAAGTGGGAGAACTTATCAGGCAACCAAGTGAGATTTAGGTGGTCAGGCAATAGCAATAAACTAAGTGATGTCATTTTACAAGCATTACAATGACAAACATTTAAAAGAGAGGAAATTACCAACTGAACTAAATTAGTTTGTAAAAGATAATTTGATTAGATTAAACATTATTGTCATTGCACAATACAATTCCAAGAATACCACCAAGGAGTGACCACTACAACAGAACAAATGGGTAGGTCTGGTAGGTAAGTAGTCCAAGTTGTACTCATCTCAAATATATCTTCCTTTATCGAACTTCTGGAGCAATGTGTTTTTTACAGCAAGTTTCTGACATAAGAAAGTAATTTCAATGTAAACATGTAGACTTTAACTTTGAAAATATCTAAACTCATACCGTAAAAATGCTTATAGCGTTTAGTCAGAGCTGTCCTGATCTCAAATATACCAGTCTTGCCAGAACTTATGGAGCAATTTGTTTTACAGCAAGTTTCAGAGACATAAGGTATTTTCAATGTTTCTGCGACTTAACTATGACCCCGAGTACACAACACTGTGTCAACACCTTATTTTGAAAACCGGATGTAGTCCCGCGTGGTTTCGCGTCGCTGATTCCACCTCTCAGTGAGCGCCTGGCAGTTCTACGCACTTGCCACAATCTATGGAATACCCGTCTCCTCTAGAATTAGATGCAGCGGAATCACATACCACGCTCCTCTCAACATCAGCGCTGAGCCAATCCCAACGAGGCGCTCAATACATCGCCACAGTACTAAAACTGTTAATGACCCTTGATTATTTCAAACATCACATTAGTCAACACGCTGGGTGCTCCACAACTGGAAATAAACATTGCGGAAAGCCAGTAGCGCTTACAGAAGCGTGTGAACTTTACCTTGGTGGGAACTTCCCAGTCAGATTATTTCCTCATGGAGTCGGTTTGCTGTAACCCCAAGGCTTATCATTGGAGTCTGAAGGAGTAGTAGATTGCTGCACCGAGTGCCCGCCCCAAGTCCGGACCCAACTCTGCCCATAATAAACCCATCAGTCCTTCACTGCCCTCTAGTGGTCCGAACGGTGTGGAGCATGTTCAGCCGCAAGTCTCACCACTGCTGGACGATAGCTTCTGCTTCCAGATAAATACAAGACTCTAATCATGTTAAACCTGCACTAGCCTATGTAACTTTCTCGTGTGGTGGTCCCCTCTGGCCTGGGTTGTAATTACGACTAGAAGTTTTTACCAGGAGCTGGACATTCGGCTGGGCTATATGGGACTGACCATGTAAAATCACTGTGATTACTTTACATAGAAGCAGATTATGTGGACATGAGTAGCCCAGAAGTATTTGAAAAAAAGAGTTAAGTCATTAACAATAACAAAGTATCGTCCTGAAAACCCTTCATCTGTAATCTAATACCAAAGTTATAACATGTTGATTTTGAGTAGAGCGAAATGATCAATTATTAAAAGGCGTTTCAAAAAAAGTATTCAATTAAAGTTCATGGGCTTATTAACCATTACTTTACATATGTATTGTTTTACAAAAAAGGAAAGACAATTAGGCAACCAAGTAAGGCAGTACTAACTGGCAATAACTAAGTATCAAACTGCCATTTTAAAATTAAACGTATGTAGGCATAGGCTCAGGAAAACTCTTCGGTGAAGGCCGAGTTGACGTACGACTGGACCAGTAGATTGTACTGGGAAGTGCCCCTTTCCTTTGCGGGAAGACCTGCCACTGCTGCTGGTTCCACCGCCGCTGACGGTGACGTTGGTGCTGCTGGCTGCTACACTGTGCAAGTGTAGAGAGCACTCTCTGCTGGTAGGAGAGTACCAGTGCGCTGTTCACTTTAGATTTGGTGGGGGGCGTCCGCGCGCTCTCTTATCTGCGGCATTTTGAGAGCCAGATCCCTGCGGTCACGGCGCAGTGTTGCATGAATGAGCGTGTTGTCAGTTCTTGACATGTTTGGTGTGCAAAAAAAGGAAAGGAAAAGAAGAAACCAGCATACCCCCCCCCCCCACACTCTCTCTCTTTCTGTCTCTCTCAAAGGATGAGGACGTCTTTATCTCAATTAAATGATCCTGTAGGTTGCACTGACTATGTCTTTTTTCTTTTCTGTTATCGTTTCTCCGTTATTTGCGACCATGAATCTAAAAGAGACCACTACAGCAGAGGAGAACCGACTTCGACGGTGGTCGCAAACTTGCTTCCTTGTGAATTATTGCCCTCTTATGGATTTTTTTGGCCCAGGTGGAAGCTGCGAGAGTCAGCAGCTATTTAACCTTATACCACTCCAAAAGCAACTCTTCCAAATACATACCAAATAAATATTATTAAAATATTATATTATATATAAGTATTGCAATTACAATAAAAAAAGACAATCATTTAAAATACATTCATTTTCAAAATATGATTTAATTAGATAATTGTGAAAATTAGGCATATTTTCAGAGAATGAATGGTGGTACCTTTGTGGGCTCTGGAAAACATCTAAGTATGTATTGTGGTGGCCTAAAAGTGATGCATTAATATATGTTTATTGAAAAGACTCCCTGGATCATCATTCTCAGTTAATTTTCTTTCCAACTAAATATGGTGAATCTGCCAAAGTGAATCCAAACGATACCTGCCACCTGAGCACGCCTAATTTACCTGCTGGGTAAGGGGGCGGAGACTATAAATTGTTTGTTCACCCCTCAGTTCGCCCTATTTGCACTCCCTGCCAACACTGCTGTGCATCCACGCATCTTATTTTTGTGCGTCTTCAAGTTAACGTGAGTGGTCAATGCATCATTTTGATTATTTAATCTTGTATGTAGTGATGGGCAGATGAAGCTTCTTTTGACTTTGAAGCTTTCCAGCCAAGTGGTTCGCAAATAGGTTAATTTCTCGACGCTTCATGTGCACACAAACCCTCCTGCTGGTCAAAATGTGCTACAGGCGTAATTCATGCTATGAATGAGAATTACATTCACCTTCATATATATTGCCTTTATGTAGTGATGGCGAGACGAAGCTTCATGAACCGTTGAAGCCTTTCGGCCAGATGTGTTGAAAAGTGGTTCATTTCTCGAGGCTTCGAGTGCACGCTAGTGACACCTACAGGGCAATAAAAATACAATATGCTGAAAATCTGCACCAAAACAATAGCATCAGAATGTGTTATGTGGTCTGCGAATGCTTTTATGTTAATGTAAATTAGCGGAAAAAGACAACTTCGTCTTTCTGTCATATTTCTAACACAAAGTCAAAAAAAAAAAAAAAATTAAACGACGCATTAGGTCAGAATTGAACGCGGGTCGCCGGATTACTTGCATATAACCCAGCCCATTACACCACTGAATCTTACGAGCAAAAATTTAACAACACTTATTTATGTCATTGGATATGACGCAAATATAATTAGTAGGCTCATACTTTGTCTGAAATATGATCTAAATTGTCAGAATCGAACGCAGGCAGTGAAAGTGCTTTTGAGACTGGGCAGTGTTTTGAAGAAAAGGGCAGTGAGGGTGCTTTTGAGACTGAGTGTTGGTGAAATTGTTGTGATTAACTGTGGTGCTTGGTGCAACATGACAGGGGGACTTTTTTATTTTTATTTAAGATTTTTATTTAAAAACAGTATTTCTTCCACAGTCTTTGGACTTAAGCGGTTCCTCTTCTTTGAAACAACTTCTCCAGCTTTAGAAAAAAACACGCTCACATGGTACTGATGACGCCGGTGTACACAGAAAGGTTTGTGCCAGGAAATACAAGTTCGGATAAAGGTTTTGATGGGACTTCCAATATTGCAAGGGGTCTTCTGATCTGCATATGTGTGGTTCTGAAGTATATCTTTGGACCTCCACCATGGCATTTGCTGTGGAGTTGTGTGCTCTCTTTGTTCGTAGCACAGTCGCATCCAAATGTTGCCACAGTTGACCTGGGGATAACAGGAAACAAAAGTTAGTACATGTAATCATTAGGCTACATATTAACACAATTACTGCACGGATAACGTACCAGAGGAGGTGGAAGGTCGCTGATCTTCTTCTGGGGGTGCTGGTGGTGTCTGCTTGGAGATCACCTGTGCACACTCTGCCGTCAGCCTTTTCACTGCCTCATCAGCCCGGGATGGGCTGAGGAAACCAAGAGTCTTGAATCTTGGGTCCAGTACAGTTGGCAACGTCAGAATGCTCCTAGTCTGGAGTGTGTTGAGCTTCTCCCTCAGTTGCCTATGCATGATATCTGCCAGATACTGTGCCATTGCAGTTTGCTTCCTCGGCATCTGTTCTGCAATGGCATAGTATAACATTTTGAACATCGGCAGAACTTTGGAGGCAGACACATTCTTTTCCTCCGACAGTTCGATTGTAGCCTCATTGAATGGTGCAAGTACACTAAGACTCTCCTCCACAATGAGGAACTCAGCTGAGGTCAGTGGCAATACATCGGTCTGGAGGGACGCCAAAGCTGCACCCACCGCTTCTCTCTCACAGTGAAGCCTTTCCAACATGTGGAACGTGCTGTTCCATCGGGTGTCCACTTCTTTCATAAGTTTATGCTGTGGTCGCCCCAAGTGAACTTGTATCTGCACAAGTCTTTCCTTTACACCAAACCAAACATTGATAATTAGACTCAAAAGTAAGAACTTGATCATATAATGCACTAAACAAAGAACACAGTTTGGAACACTAAAGATAACATAACATACCTTAGCAGTGGTGCTGCATCTAAAAAGATTGACAATCTTTCTTGCCGTTGCACGCAGCTCTGGGAGTCCAGGAGTCTGGTCAAGACCTTTCTTCACCATCAGGTTGATTGTGTGTGCAACACAAATTGCATGTTTTAGGTTCAGCTCCCAGCCACATGCAATCATATTTGCTGCTGCATCTGTTACCAGACAGGTGGTTTTGTGCCTGAGGCCCCATTCCTCCATTAGGGCAGCTTTGGCAGCTGCCAAGTTAGCGGCAATATGTGAATCTGGGAAATGTTGAACTCCCAGAAGCACAGTGTTGAGGACATGATCCTCACCAATGAAGTGGCAGGTAACTGCTAGATAGGCATCCATGTTTATGGATGTCCACATATCTGCAGTTAGGCTAACAGCAGTAGCCTTCTGCACTTTGGCCTTCGCCTCCTCTTTAGCCTTTTTGTATCGGTCAGCCACCAAGGCCTTCAAAGCCTGAAGAAAAGAAAACATGTGTTGTATAAATGTATAGGAAATATTCTGTGTGCAAATATCAATGATCACATAGGGCTACACACCTGTCTGGTAGGCAGAATATAGGTAGGGTTCAGCTTATTCACAAAGCCCCTGAAGCCTTCATCCTCAACCAGGTTGAATGGCTGGCAATCTTTGATCACCATGTCCACCAAGGCCGTGTCCAGCTGTTGTTTCTTGGAACCTAGGGCAAAGCAACAAATTTACACATCAGCATAATCCCATGAATACTAACAGTATGCAATAATGTAATACAAACACAGACATTTAAACACACCTTCACAAGGTCCCACAGGTACATCCTCTTTCCGCTCATGCAAGGCACGGTAATGCCTCAGCATTGAGGAAGTGTTATTGTTATTACCCAGCTGTTTGTCACAGATCAAGCATCTAACCTAGAAATGACAGTTTTAATGCAAATGAACAGTTTGAAATACACAATGTAAATTATAGACTGTAGGCCTATCAACAATGTATGATCAAGTAAACACAAATAAATTGTTATCCTTGACCACATGAAATGACAGCATTAGGCTATTTACTACTAATCCTAATCTGTACCTTATTGGGAGAAATCAAAGTGCTCCCAAACAGGTGAAAACTTTCTCTTGTTCCTAGCTGGCTCCATCGCAAATAAATTCTTTAAGTACACAAACCACCGCAAAAACCACTGCTCAACTCCGACTAACAAAAACCCACTAGTTCGTATCCAGATACGGGACATCTTTATGGAGTCGAAATGTCCGGCAAAACTGAACCACATTTTGAAGCGGCGGAGCCAAATGAGGTTTCGAACGTCACGCGTGACGTCATCTCACCCATACAACACAAGCCTTGATACGGGGCTTTGCTGAAAAGGGCTTGACGTACTTGATACGCGCTTCAAAGCCTCGGTATCATCCGTAACATCACTACCTTTATGGTTCATGTATTGATCCAAATAAATAAAATGTATATTTGCATATGTACTCGTGTGTAACATGAAAATAAATGGAATTCTGTACACAGTGTTTCAATATGTAATTGTCATCAATGTTGGATAAGACCTAACAAACATTGCCAGGACAATTGTTGTTTTAAAGTGCTACTGTGTTTTAACAAGGTAGACTGTGGTGCTTATGGATGAAGAGGATTTGAAGATGATTGTGCTTGTGAACATTGAAGATGTGCTTGTGCAACTGATGGATTCTTTTCATCGGTTTTTATTAAGAACAATATTTGTTCTACTGTGCTTGGATTGAGACGATTCCTTTTTTTTGGGAAATTTCTTCTCCTGCTTTGGAGAACACTCTCTCAAGGAACAGATGAGGCTGGGTGCATAAGTACACAATTGCCAGCTTGTACAGGTTAGGGTAAATGCACTTCTGCCTCTCCCAATAAATAAGTGGGTCATTGGTCCTCCCAATATTTGGCTCCGACAGATAGCGCTGAACCTCCACTGTGGCATCAGCGGTCACATTGTGCTTCATTCTTGATGCCATCACTGTGGTGTCTAGATGACTCCACATCTTGTTTCCTGAGAAGCATAAACAGATTATGTAAGTTAGGGTTAGGGTCATAACTTTAAACTACATTATAAGTTGATGTTGAAGCCTCTGCAGATGATTGTTGATGGCTGGTTTCCCTTATGCCATTGGCACACTCAGATGTGAGTCGTCTTACTGCTTCATCAGCCTTTGAGGGACTAAAGAAACCTATTGTTTTGAATCTGGGATCAAGTAATGTAGGAAGTGATGCAATGCTGGAGCTCTGTAGAGTATGTAACTTTTCCCTGAGCAGCTTGATGAGGTGCTCTCCCAGCTCTCTAGCCAGTGGATTACTGCTCCTCATTGTCTCCTCTTGGAGCATCTTCTCAATCATTTTGAGCAGTGGAATGACCTTTGAGCCAGACACTCTTCTCTCTTCAGAAAGCTCCACAGTGGCTTCGTGGAATGGAGACAGGGTGGCCAGACACCCAGTGACATTGGTGTATTCCTCTGATGTCAATGCAGGGAGGCTCCCTTTGCTCCACCAGTGTCTGGAGCATTTGGAAAGTGCTGTTCCACCTTGTTTCCACCTCCTGGATGAGCCTTAGCTTAGGCTTCCCCATTTGCTCCTGAATTAGTGCAAGCTTTTCCTTTAAATCACAAAAATGGTAGTTATTGTGAAAAATTGAGCAATAACAAACAAATAATACATTAACATATGAAAATAATGTCAGTGAACTTACTTTGGCCGTTGTGCTGCTCGGGAAATATCCCACCAGCCTCCTTGCCTTTGTGCGAATAGCGGACAGCACAGGGGTCAAATCAAGAGACTTCTTGACGATGAGATTTAAATGGCATGATGGCATGGCGCAGCCTCAGCGCTTTGCCACAAGCGATCATGTTGGCTGCACCATCAGTGACCAGACATGTGACCTTTGAGATTATCCCCCATTCCTCCATAAGTGAGGTTTTCACACTTGCCAAATTCACAGCAGTGTGTTTCTCGGGGAAGTACACTACTCCCAGTACTATTGACTTGAGACACGTGTTCTCATCAATGTAATGGCATGATAAAGCCAGGTAGGCATCCATGTTAATGATGTCCACATGTCAGATGTCACACTAACTGCAGTTACATTCTGTAATTGCAGTTTGGCCGTCTGCTTTTCCTCCTCATACTTGGCCTTGACCATAGCCTTCACAGCCTAATGGAAAAGAAGAAAACAGCGGTTAGTTTTTTAATATGTGAAACTACCTTCATACTTTGTTACCAAACAGAGAGAAGGATGTATCCACCTCTCATCAAACTAGACTTGACAGTTTAATTACCCCTAAGCCACGCCCCCCTTCCAGGGCATGACCCCCTAAGCCACGCCCATGCGCACAGCCACGCGCATGCCCCCTTCTAGCGCATGCACACATGCACGCGGATCTTCCGTTCGCACGCGCACGCATGCACATGCATGCGCATCTTCCATTCGCGCGCGCACGCACATGCACGCGGCTCTTCCGTTTGTGCGCGCACACTTTTGACACGTCGAGAGAGTGTATGTATCTCCCATGCCATAAATGTGTTAGAGAAAAAATTCACGTCGCCCCTAACCAGTGCCGTAACCAGCATTGAGGACACCGAGGTCATGCCCTCGGTATTTTCCCCGGTGTTTTTTTTTTTTTTTTCAGAGAAATGTCAAATTAATATATGATGAAAATCGTTCTGACTTTGATTGGTGGAAAGATCAGCATGCATTCTCATTTGTTTTTCTGAAATAAAGTCCACATAATCCCTTTATTATCACGTTATATTTTAAAACTGAGCGGAAATACGCCACCCGACATTGGAAACATGTTTATCATATACGCAGCTTTGACGCGAAAGTCAGCTAGGCACTACGAGAAGAGATAGGCTACCAGCACCAGGTGTCATGAAAAAAACAATTCAAACTAAACTCAGCTTTGGAAAGCCAACTGGCCAGGGAAAAGGAAGAGAGGAAGTGAGAATGAGTGACAGTTCATATAATGTTCATATGCGTTCAAAGCGCGGCTAGGAATAGGAGGATGCTAGATCATTGTCCTCAGCATTTCAGGTTAGTTGTGCATTATGAAGAATAAAGAGAAGGATTTCTGCTTCAGCTATTTCTGGCTTATTCATTCAAGAGACAATCAAAGGGGTCTGCTCGTCAGCATTCCGTTGGGCAAGTGGATAACTACGGAGCCCCAGTAGTACGGAGCCCCAGATATGTCATGGGGAAAAAAAAAGAAAAAGTTATGGCCACGAAATAGCAATTCGTTCCCACGAAATACTAATTTGTGGCCACGAAATATTAAGTCGTTCCCACGAAATAGGTCATTTGTGACCACGAAATAGGTCATTTGTGGCCACGAAATATTAATTAGTTCCCACGAAATAGTAATTTGTGGACACGAAATAGGTATAACGTGCACAAAATAATAAAACATAGGCTAGCCTATCTATTATTCTTGGACAGCTGGGCAAGCAAATCAAGCGCACCTTCTCAAACCGGAACAGTCGGCTTCTACTGGCGCTCGATTTGCTCACCCAGCTGTCCAGTGCACGTTATACCTACAACGTATTTCGTGGCCACAAATTAGGCTATTTCGTGGGAACAAATTCATATTTCGTGGCCACAAATTAGTATTTCGTGGGAACGAATTGCTATTTCGTGGCCACAATTTTTTTTTTTTTTTCCCCACATCATATGTCATATCGAGGGCTCCGTAGATAACAGAAGAAATTGCACACGAACATGCTTGGCTACGGCAACTCAAGACGATCAAAATGCGCAATTGATAAGTGTACACATTTCCACCTTCCATTAGATGATGATAATAATAATAATACATTTTATTTGTATTGCACTTTACATTTTAGCAATCTCAAAGTGCTACACACAACAATAATAAAAAAAAGATGTGCTGTAGCGCACTCTTGTGGTATTAATATTATTGCAAGTCATGATCAACTGAGGACATGTATGATATTTCATACATCTTAAGACATAAGCTGCCTGCCAAAGTGGCTAGTGACACTGAAATTATTACTAGCCACAGCCAAGTTTTACCAGCATTTAGCTAGTTGTCAGGTCCAGCATGATACCTATGTCTTCTCTGTGTTGAGTGAATGGATTGAATATTATACAGCCAACATCTTGTGGTAGTTTGGCACATTCTACGATGTTGATTTAGTGGGTGGATTCAACCAGTTACTTAGGTAAAATGATTGCATTTTTCCTAATGAACCATTTGGATTTTATTGCAAATGGTGTCTAAAATTTTGCACATCGGTTAGACCAATAACCCAACTCATTCATTTGACCTTTTAGTGGGTCATGCACATGCATGGTGATGATGGTGACAATAGTAATAGTAGTAATAATAATAATGTAATATTAATAACAATAATACTAATAATAATAACAATAATATTAACGGTGATGCTGATGATGATGATGATGATATTTTAAAACAGATGACACAGGAGAGGATGAGAATCAGGGAGTTGAAGAGAGAGAGACAGTAGAGGAAGAAAGGGGAAGAACTGAGTCAGTAGAGGAAGAACGGGGAATAACTGAGTCAGTAGAGGAAGAAAGGGGAAGAACTGAGTCAGTAGAGGAAGAAAGGGGAAGAACTGAGTCAGGAGAGGAAGAAATAACAGAATCAGGAGATAAAGATAGGGAAATGACAGGTGAAGATGAAGAACGTCCAAGTACAATTTTTTTCCATCCATGATCCGGCAAGCTATAAATACAAAAATTCCTACACAGATGAGGAGAAAAGGAACATTCTACAAGGTAGATGGACTCAGGACCAGTATAAATACCCCCAGCGTCAATTTGGGAAAAGGCTTCTGAGATATATTGCTGAGTGGGAAAGAAAACACCCCTGGCTACGATACTCTCCATCAGAGGATGCTGCATATTGTTGTGTGTGCATGCTGTTCAACAAACAGAAGGGGACAAACATGACCTTCCAAACAGAGGGATTCAAGGACTGGAAGAATGCTATTGGTGAAAAAAGAGGGATAATCTCTATTCACGAAAGCAGTCCAGGGCATGTAACCGCTTCAGCATTTGCAGAGAATTTCCTGTCTGTGGCAAAAGGAGAATCCAAAGACATACATTCAGTGATCAGCGTTCAGTACTCAGACAAGGTCAAGACAAATCGCAAGACATTGCTGTCTATACTGGACGTGATAATAAACCTGGGCAAGAGGAACATTGCTTTCCGTGGGAATTGGAAAAACAGCAGTGAAGATGGCAATTTTATGCACTTCATCCATTGGAAAGCTCAGTTTGATGACATCCTCAAACAGCACCTGGAGACTGCACCTGGAAATGCAAAGTACTTGTCACCGAAAGTACAGAATGAATTTATCACATGCTGTGGTGAAGAAATCCGTGACGGTATTGTTGCAAAAGTCCAGGAAGCAAAGTATTTCACAGTATTGGCAGATGAAACATCAGACATCAGTGGGACGGAGCAGTTGTCAATCTGCATACGTTATGTCACTGCTGATTTTGATATCAGTGAAGACTTCCTTGGATTTTGTCCACTTCTTAAGCAAGACTCCGCATCAATTACACAGGCCATCATTGCGCAGCTGGAAAAATGGGGGCTTCCCCTCTCTTTTCTGCGGGGCCAGGGATATGACGGGGCAAGCAACATGAGTGGCAGGCTAAGTGGGGTACAGAAGAGGATGCAGGAGCTGCAACCACGGGCTTTGTACACTCATTGCCGTAGCCATGCCCTAAACTTGGTTGTTGTGCATGGATGCTCAGATGTCCCAATTGTGAGAAACACAATGGTCTTCATTGAGAAGGTGGCTGTGTTTTTCTCAGCAGGAACAAGGAAGCACAAGCTCCAAGATGTGCTTGAAGAAGAGGGTGATGGACCCAGAGGAATACCCCTGATGTCAGACACAAGATGGGGGTCCAGGATAAAAACAGTCAATGCTTTCCTTTCTAAACTCGGGTCAACTCGCAGGGCACTTCAGGAAATTGAAAGCGACTGCACTCACAACTCTGACAAGGCCAGCAGATTGCTGAAAACAATGGAGTCTTTTGACACGGTTGTTACGTCAGTTGTTACAGAAAGTGTTCTTGGGTACATATGGCCACTAACCCTACAACTGCAGTCGCCCAAAGTGGATCTATTAATGGCCTACAAAGAAGGGAGAGAAGTTGGGGAAATGATTGAGGGCCTCCGCAATGATGGCTTCAGCAAACTGTGCAAGGCAGTGCAGCTGGCAGACTCCATTGGTGTTACTCCTGTGAGAAAAAGAATTGCGGGGAAACAGCAGCACAGGGGAAATGCACCTGCAGAGTCAATTGAGGACCACTACAGGGTTAATTTATTTCTGCCCTTCATTGACCATGTCACCACAGAATTGAGGACCAGGTTTGCTGAATCCACTGAGCCTGCCCTGCTTGCAGCCCTCTTGGTGCCGACGGAATTGCAAAAGCTAAGTGAGGAGAAAGAGGACAGTTTACTGCTGTGGTATAAAGAAGACTTGCCTTATCCTGACATTGCAAAGCAGGAAATACACAAATGGAAGTATCACTTCCAAAATCACACTGGGAACCTCCCTGCAACTGCAATGGAGACATTGCAAAGTGAATTCTTAGGATTTTATCCGAACATTCAGCAGATGCTATCCCTCTACTTGACATTGCCAGTAACCACATGCTCATGCGAAAGGTCTTTTTCTGCATTACGGCAACTCAAAACATGGCTTCGCTCAACCATGGGTGATGACAGGCTTTCTGGTCTTGCTCTCATGCATGTCCACCAAAACAGCATCTCAATTGATCCCCAACGAGTGCTCCAAAGATGGGATGCCTCTGGCCACAGAAGAATTGTTAGCTGTTTTGATAAAAGGTGAGACAAAATATAACTGAAAGACTTTTACTACTACGTATGCTTATATTACACTGCTGTAATAAGGATATGAATGATGCTAACCTGTTGCTTTGTCTATCCATTGTGTCATTGCAGTTAATGGACCCAATAGAAGACTTGAGCTGATGTGACAAGACCTACAACTCACTCACTCACTCACATTCATTCTCACTCACTCACTCACTCACTGACTCACTCACTCACATTCAGTCTCACTCACTCTCATTCATTCTCACTCACTCACTCACATTCATTCTCACTCACTCACTCACTCAAATACTCTACTTTTGTGATCACTTGAAATTGTTCTAATAAACTTGTTCACCTACATATTCACCTCCTTGATGGGCTTGTGATTTACCTCTGTTTATTCACGTTTCCAAAATGTATTTTAAAAAGTCACCATATTAGGATGTTTTTTTTGTCAAATAAGATTTATCGCAATATTTGACCTCGGTATTTGAAAAATCCTGGTTACGGCCCTGCCCCTAACCCCTGCATTTGGGGTAGGTGTTGTAAGCACGAGCATTGTTTTTACAACAGAGAAATGTGTATTGGTGAAGCGCCGGTGTCCGAGAGAATAAGTTTTTGCGAGGGAACCAGATGCAAGAGGGATGGCAAGAGGAATGCTCTATCCGACCTTTCACAGTCACACTCACACACACACACACACACACACACACACACACACACACACACACACACACACACACACACACATTACAGGTCTCTCTGATAGCGGCAGAGTGTGCAGCCAGCATGTCCTCTCTGTGGTCCGCAGGGGTCCGCTGGGTCCAAAGAAAGTCAACAGTCTGGTTCAATTCATTCTATCCAGTTGTGATAACGGGGGAAATTGGGTCTATTCACATGCCATAAATGTGTTAGGCTAGAGAAAAATAGGTGTTGTTCTCCACACACGAGAGTCTGGTTCATCTCATTTTGTCCACGTTTTTGCTCTTTACGTGTATAAATACATGCCTTCCCCGAGGGGCTGTATGTTGGACCTGAGCCGAGACGCCCTACGCCTCAAACGCACCATGTCTTCTAAAGGTAAAGATTTACGTTTTCTACACACGTTGCTTCTTTTTTGAAGAACATTTAAAACATTGAACATTTAAAAGTATTAATCGAAAGAACTCTGCTTTTCAGCATTTACCATCACAGCCCAAGTGCACTCATCAACCGGGTTTTCTGGTAAGCATCTACTATATTTGAGGTGTTTTTATTTTATTTTCCTGGTTGTGTTTTTAATCAGAATTATCCATCTTTTTAAAGTCATACCAGAAGACTTCGAAGGGATCCACCTTTCATCATCGCAATTTAGTAAGACTTGTCTTTATTTAAAACTAACATTGCATCCGTTTCTGTGCTATAACATTTTCACCAAAACATACCGTGGTTTAACCTAAATTTTTTGCCGACGACCAAAATTTCACCAACATGATACAGGAAATCCAGGAGTCCGAGCTGTTGCAGGCGGCAGAGTCGGCATCGACCAGCGCCGCAGCTATTCAGACAGCGGATGCGACTGCGGTGTCGGGTCCGGCCGTCCCCAAAAGGGATAGCGGCGCTATCCGGCTAGAGGCTTCATCGAGCGGTCCCCAGGAGAAAGGTAGCCGAAAGGCTGATTCGGCGGCCCGACCCCGGGCAAAACCAAGAGGAGGAAGTGCGAGAGTGATGCGGCTCCCCGACCCAGCGAGAGTGATGCGGCTCCCCGACCCAGCGAGAGTGATGCGGCTCCCCGACCCAGCGAGAGTGATGCGGCTCACCGACCCAGCGAGAGTGATGCGGCTCACCGACCCAGCGAGAGTGATGCGGCTCCCCGACCCAGCGAGAGTGATGCGGCTCACCGACCCAGCGAGAGTGATGCGGCTCCCCGACCGAGCGAGGGTGATGCGGCTCCCCGACCCAGCGAGAGTGATGCGGCTCACCGACCGAGCGAGGGTGATGCGGCTCCCCGACCGAGCGAGGGTGATGCGGCTCCCCGACCGAGCGAGGGTGATGCCGCTCACCGACCCAAAGCGAGACGGCCCCGGAAGATCGAAAGTCAGGGTCAGCAGAGGGGAACTGAGCAAGGATCCGCCGGGGGACGGGTGTTATCAGGTAAACATGGGAGGATGTTAACACCTGGGGGTACAGCGACCGAATGAAAATACAACTCGTCTTGCGATCACGGGGGCGGAGACTATAACGACGTAACACGATCTCATAGGCCCTTGTCGTTTTACGACAGCTCTCAGGGGCAATTCGTAAATCTGGCAGTCACACTTGTAAACACAGGCGCTAACTGGATGGTGATTCAAATCTAGTCACGGGTAAATTAAGTAAAATCGACGTCCGACTGTTTGTTTTAAAAGTTTTTTCATTATCGGCGATGCTAACCCTTTTTTTTGTTTTGTTATACATAAAAGGACTGGCGCTAGCAACACCGCCAAGGATTGAGCCAGCACCTCGGGACGCCCCACCAGCACCGGGCGGAGTACGAGCCGCAGCAGCGTGGGAGATCCTCTCACCCCGGAGGACCCCACCGGCTCGTGCAGGAGGACTACACTGCCCTACAAAGCAAAGACACTGGCCCTCATTTATCAAAGGAACGTAGAAATGAGCGCACATCTGAACGCATGATTCATCTTACGATAGGACCCACGTGAGATTTACGAAACGTGTCGTATCACACCAATCCCAGCGTACGAAGGAGCTTGGTGTTGATAAATACGGCGGCTGAGATCGATCGTAATTTACGTAACACGCCCCTATAAAAGAAGTCTCGCCCCTAACTTTTACGACATGGAGAAACATCCAACGGCAAAAAGAGGCAGATTTTTTCAGAAACAGAAATGGAGACACTCGTGTCACTTGTTGATGCGCCCCCCCCCAGGACACTCACCACTCACCCCCCTGGACACACTTCATATTATTTATAGTAATGTTATTTATTGTATTATTTATTCTCAACTGCCGTTGCACCCCCCACCCCCATATCCATACAACCCATGCACATTCATCTGTTGTACCCGTTCCGTTGTATTGCACTAGCGCACTATTGCACCATCTGTACACTTCTTTTATTATATTACTATTACTCGCACTACCTGTACATTGTTTACATTTTTTATTTATTTTTTTTTATGCTGTTTACAGCCTGTTTCTGCTGGTGTTAGTAACCGTTTACTACCTTAATGATCACTACCTCCACCTGCACTGTTTACTGTCACTTTAATAACTACCGTTAATTACCGTCACTTTAATAACTACTGCCACTTTTGATGTGTTTCAATTTTGCACTCTGCACCTTATTCTGCATTTCTGCATTTCAACCCGCACCTTTATCGCTCATTTGCACTTCTGGTTAGAACGCCAACTGCATTTCGTTGTCCTGTACTCTGCACAATGACAATAACGTTGAATCTAATCTAATTAAGGGCAAGCAAAAAAAAAAACGCTTTATGGAAACAAATCACTGTTGCAGTCAACAGTGTGTCCCATGTTCAGCGGGCTACGGAAGAGGTAAATAATTAATTGAATACTTAATTAAATGTAAAATTGGTGTTAAATTGATCCATCTTAAAACATTTCACATTTGACCTATAGGCTATTGTTTGCATTGCGTTAAAGTTATTTTATTCCGAATAAGGTAAAGAAAAAGTTGTCCGACTCTTGCGGATATACCAGTCTCGCCATGTTCGCACTCGAAAAAGTTGCGTACACGAGCTCAGACCTGACGTGAGATTTCATCGCAGCCTGCGCTCACGTTCAAATTGATAAATGCCAAGCTCAATGTGGAAATGAGCGTACGTCCATTTTACGCCCGTTTTCTGTCGTACGCTCTTTTGATAAATGAGGGCCAGTAACTGCATTTTTTGGCGAAAATTAGTTATTGTGTTTTTTTAAACATTCAAAGCATTCTTTGTCATGTAACAAAACATCTCATCTCAAATGTATGTCGTTTTGGAGAAAATTGGTGGGTGTTTGTACAGTAACTACAAAAACTACTAGTAAAGCAAACCAAAAAGGCAGTAAACGCCATTACTGTATTCTTGCCTTGTAGCGTGTCAGTACTGTCATTCTGTGTTGTATCACTTAACGTAATAATAACACTGTTACCACAGCGAAGTTACTGTTGCCATAGAGAACACCGCTTGCGGGACTCTTTTGACGCTGCAATTTCACTCTGTGAAAACTGCACTTTACTCCATAGATGAGTCCAGCGTCTCGTCACCAGCGATATGCTAATGAGTCCCAGAACGTCCACGCCCTCTTTTAGGTGAAGGAAGTAGGCACTCGGCTATTACTGTACTGATAGAACAGTAGGCTATTTCCATGAGCAGGCACCATCCCTAAAAGCTGCTGTGTTGTATGCTAACAACCAAAAATGAGGATTTGCGATTTAGTATGTTGCCACAAAAAGAAAGGGATGGGAAAAGAAGGGGTTTGTGGCTCCAGGCAATCGGAAAAGAGAATCCCGATGGGAGGCTGTGGGACTCGGCGTCTACATTTGTTTACGTCTGGGGCAAACACTTCGTTACAGATTAGTAGCTAAAATCAGTTGATGTTCGATGTTAAATATGTCTAATCTAAAATAATGAAGGAATGAATTAAACTTTGCGAACTACTAGGAGCTGTAATTACATGTCATAGTTCAGCTCCGAGTTAGCCTGCACCACCTAGCACTAGTGCTATCATGGTTGCACTCTGCATGTTAAATGCGCTATAAAAATAAAAGTGACTTGACTTGAATGAAAATAGATTGTTTTGGTGCCCTCATCTTCATTCGTGATTCATACATTAATTTCTTAGGTAGTTCCATATGTCCCCGTAGTCCACCTCTGGCCACTCGTCTCGTTCGCCCCGAGACCAGATTCCAGCGTGAAGGGACATCTGACATTGCCGATTAATTTAAGTTTTTCTAAAGAGCGACACCGGTCAGGACTTGGAAGAGAGTTGGTATAACTGGTCTGCTGTCTGGCCATAGCATTAGATCGGTATAAATTGCTATATATAATACTTGGGTGAAGTTCAGAAATGTAATGCACTGAAATTCTCATAGACCCCATTCAAATATTTCCGGGTAGTTTCAACTAAAAATGCCCGGATGTGTCAAAAAAGTGGGCGGTACCCGGTTTGTTGGACTCATGTATACTGATTACGATGGCCCAAACCAGAGGGAAAAAGATGGTGGAACTGGCATTAAAAAGAAAGTATCCGGAGTATGGTAAGTAACAACAACGAATGATTATGACTGATTAGAAACGAATCACAAAAATTCCTGTCAGCGCTAGCTGTTTTCTGTCAGGCGATGTTCCCCTCCCACTCTCCACCCCGCCCCCTCCAAATTAGTTTATCCTCTCTAACTTTATATTATCTGTTTGATCGGTGTAATGTTCGCGAATAGACCATCACTATTTATTTATAATAGTGATGTTTATTTATAATAAACAATCAATGAAAAGGGAGGACTAATTGTAACAGTGACGAAATGGTAGATGTTGCCTTTCCGTATGCGTTCAGAAGAATATGGCGTCACCTTGCCATAGAAAACCAGGCTGTTTGAAACAAACCCAGTATCTAAGAAAATGTCTTACTTTACAATACAAGCAAATTCACTCTAGGAACAGGTTCACGGATCAGTTTAGCCTGTGGTTAGCCAAGCAGCCAAGTAGAATGATATGAATAGCTAGCCACACAAAACGTAACCTCATAACTTCTTCAACTCCTTCAACACAACAAATGTAACCCCAATCTAACTTCTGCAACTCCAAGTCGTGCGCATTTTCTTCCATCCCATTTCAGACATGCAAAAAGAAAAAAATAGCCTCTTACCTTAAGTTCGAATAGACCAAATCAAAATGCTTACTGTATTTCATCATTTGCCATTTAGTGTGCTCTTACGCCCTCATGTGACATCAAAAGAACATTTTTTTAGACATGTAATTTACACCTGAGCACAAATATTTGTTCAGTCTACATATTCACAATGGCTTGTGTAGGCCTACTTATAGTATGTTTGGTTTCATCTAATTTAAAACGCATGTTTAAAGGATGCAAATGTATTTATTATTTATTACAGGTATTTATTTATTATTGTGTTGGCCTAATGAAAGCAGTATTTTAGTCATAGGCCTAATTCATGTACGGAAGGTTCTTTTTAATAAAATAACTTAATACATAAGTAGACCCTATATGCACATCCGCTTTCATATAGGTCCATGTTGTATTATATCATATTAATAAGTACAGAAAGTCAAAGCCCAAACAAAATTAGATGATTAGACTGATTATTGTTTTTTCTTCATTTATAGAAATACAGTATGTTTTTTATTAACTCCTCAAAAATTGACTAGTTGTAACTAAAGTTATGATTATTATCTTGGCAAGTGTTACATGCATTGTTGCTTTGCATGCATACCAATAACTTTAAGTATTTTTAATTCCAGCTGCACAGGGTATTCCACCAAAGAGGAGGCGAGACTGCATGGAAGAAACATGGGTGATCCCAGACACTTTGTTGGACACCAGCTTGAAAAGCTTAGACCTGTTTGATGATGACATTGACTCATACGTCCCAATCCCATCCTCTTCCCCGACACAAACTGAAGTGGAACCCATACAGACTGAACTGGAACCAACCCCAAGCCATTCCCCGACTGAACTGGAACCAACCCCAAGCCATTCCCCGACTGAACTGGAACTGAGACAGACTGAAGTGGAACCAACTGAGGAGGAAAGGCCGCAGCCACGTCCACCA
Organism: Urophycis tenuis; assembly: GCA_036785325.1. Classification (NCBI taxonomy): domain Eukaryota; kingdom Metazoa; phylum Chordata; class Actinopteri; order Gadiformes; family Phycidae; genus Urophycis; species Urophycis tenuis. Next base: position 7,387,802 of record JAXIVH010000014.1, on the reverse strand, counting down.
ATGAGGGGCCCATGTGGTGCCCAGTGTCGTAGGAAGTGCACTGACCACATCTCAGATGACAGGCGGAAGGAGATATGGAGGCAGTATTGGGACATGACGTATACAGAGCGGCGAACCTGGATGTTCCACTCAGTCACCTCACTGGAGACGAAGAGAGTTTGTACTGCAGGGAGTCGACGTGGCCGGACGTTCAGCTACAGGCTACAAGACCAGAGAGGAGAGCCTCTGCAAGATGTTCTTCCTGTCAATGCTGGGCTACCACCCAAAAAATGACAGTCTTGTTATGACCATGATGGGCAAAGCAAGCAGCAAGCCACTCGCTCCACCTCAGGACCAGAGAGGAAGGCAGGCCGCTGCAAATAAGCTGGATGCAAAGCAATTACTGGACCATATAGAGTCTTTCCACCCTACAGTAAGCCACTATAGACGTGAACATGCCCCACATCGACGGTACCTCCCTAGTGATTATGTGGAGAAAGGGAACGCCTGTTCGTATGAGGTGTACAGGAAGGCTGTCAGGGAGAAAAAAATCAGTTTCGCAAAACTCGGAGAGGAGACATGCCGAACATGAAAAAGCCCACACGGAGGAGATGGTGGATTGCCCAGAATGTCAACGTTGGCAAAAACACAAGCAGTCTGCCCTGCAGAGTCGTCTGAGTTACAAGGAGGATGCAGAGACCAGCTTGCCCGACGGCACCTCAGTCCGGAGTGCAGACCTCCAAAAAGTCATCATGTTACCACGTATGCCTGGAGTGAAGTCTTGTGTTTTTACGCGATGTGTTGTGGCATTCCACGAGACATTTGCCTATGTGGGGAAGGGGAAAAACAAGAAGAACACCATTGCTGTCTTGTGACATGAGGGAATAGCAGGGCGAAGCGCTGCAGAAATCACATCTGCATACATGGCAGCATTGGAGAAAGAGAGGGATGTACGCCACATAATACTCTGGGTGGACAACTGCAGTGCGCAGAATAAAAATTGGTGCCTGCTCTCCTCACTCGTCACCCTAGTCAACAGTGACACGACTTCACTGGAAGACATCACCCTAAAATATTTCGAGCCGGGCCAAACTTTCATGAGTGCCGACAGTTTCCACCATTATATATTATATATATTATATAATTGTATATATATATATGTAAATTATCCAGGTGTTTGTATCCGATTTTGAGATGTCCAAAGTAGGTCCGAAGTAGGTCGGATTAAGATGTTTACATGCACTTAAAAAGTCCGAACGATGTCTTATACGATTAGAAATTCGAATTTCTTGCTGCATGTAAACGTACTTAGTGTGTGAGATTGCTTTGAACCTTTTGAAGGGAAACATACCGTTATCACCTTCTCAATTCAAACGATTAAGGAGGGAGAAAACCATTATAAGGCTGTTGGCGGACAAGAAGACATCCTTGAAACGTAAACACCAGGCCATAAAGAAGCAAAAGGGGGGCTTCCTTTTACCCCTGTTAACACCCGTCATGCCAATGATTGGAGATCTTATCGGGGGACTCGCTAGAAGATAATTTGCAATGGCACTGAGGAATGCGCAGAAAATGTTTCTTGTCTCCCCCCACCAGCTAAACCGTATGACTCAACCGCAGGCCACCATGAGAGAAACAGTCGAGGATGATTTGGATATCAAAATGAGAGCCGTGTTGGATGAGACAGGGTTGACGCCTGACGAAAAAATTAAAAAGTACAACGCATTGCTGCAAAGATATTTAACTTTGACAAAGCAGGGGCAGAGAGATGAACAGCGTGTAACCCTAACCCTTCAGAGGGGCGAGCCAAGCGGGCAGACCGATCTCCCCGATCCACAATGCGATCGCGTATCAAAAGAAGATGATCCGATGATTGCTGAAGTTTTAAAAAGCTTCCATCCGCGAGATCACAACAACACTGAATACATCTTAAAAAAATTATGCAAAAGTGATAAAGGTTGGAATGCAAAGGGGGAATTTGTTTATAAGGGTCAGGCTGTGAAGGTGTCTCATATGACCGATTTATTGAAACAGCTATCACATGCTTATAAATCATCGCGATCTGCTCCACCTACGGGTTGGTCACAATTTTTGAATAGCCTGGCTGATTTGAACATCCCTTCCTCCGCTGTGAAAAACCCACAAGCTTGTGAGCAGTACCGGTCCCTTAAGGACGGCACACGCGGAAAAGACACACCTCGCGCAAGACGTCTAAAGACAGAGACAAATTACTCTGTCACCGAGTTGGATCGGTATTTCACCATAAATAAATGTAACACGTACACACATTTTTTTTTTGGTATTGATCAATAAAGGGTTTTATTGAACATATATTTTGCGTACACTCTTTTTTTTCAATCAACAGTTAAGTACAGGATCAAAGATAACATTTTATCCGCAGCAGTCTCTAAACCCTTGTAGAGAACAGTTGTGTTGTTTTGACACGCCAATTACTTTATTTCTTAGGCGATGTTGTCGCACAAAGTCGTACACCATACGATCATTTTTTACCACATCCTCGCTATACAAAGACAGTACTTGGTGGTAAGATAACCCCCAGACGGAATGACAGAGATAAAAGATGCAGTGTTGGCCGCAGACGGTTGATAAGGGGTGTTGCAGTTGACGCTTGTGGTACTTGATGCTTCGAGAACGTTTTTCCAAAAACTGTAAGATGCTTGAAGGATAGTAATCAAAGTCAGGGGGTAATCCAAAAGAATCAAAAAAGGTGGCTTCGCCTCCCTCTTCTAAGGTTAAAGCTAACCAGTGTTCCCCTGGCATATGAGCAGGGTGCGTGTTGACTATAAAGTAGGCCGGTGTCTGGAAGGTTGGATTCAGCAAGGGCAATAGGTCACAAGCCCACACTCCACAGAATACATCTCCCAGCAAACGATTCAGAATACTCTCTATCTGAAGATTATCCATTTTTTTTATTTCAAATTAGTAGTAATCCACAAGCACCTGTCTTTTCGCATTGATCTCCAGAATTGAATCAAAACATGCATAGACGATAAGGGTGGTGGTTTGCGGTAACGGGGCTCTGAATCTCATCTCTAGTCTTAAATTACCAGAGGAGATGGGAGACAACGCATCATTGTCATCAGCCGGGTTGAGATTAAACGCAAACAGAGAGTATCCGTTGTTAAATTCCTCTCGATCGATACTAAGGGGTAAATCCTTGAGGTGTCTCCCCGTAGCCAGGAACATGTTGTAAAACTCTCTCACTGATAAGCCGTTGTTAAACTGGGGCTGGAAAGCCTTAGATAGTATCTGCTTTCCATCCTGACAGAGAGCTAGATATTCTACATCGTTGTGAATAAAATTGAAGGGCGACAGGTCTCTTCTCCCAGTGAAAGCTTCGTGGTGCACCATACCCAAAACTGTATATTTTGGCATAGCCCCCAGAAAAAGATTCTCCTGGCTGCATATTCTAGAGTTTTCCGGAATAGAGTATGTTTTCACATTGACACGCGAGATGGGGTAGAGCGCAGTAGGGGGCAGATAATGTGTGAGCATCTTCAGTGCTCTGAAGCACTGTGATTCTGTAGAGATAGAAAAACATACAGAGTACATGCATGATGCCCCCTTCCAACACAACTGTGTGGTCTCGCACAGAGATGTCGGCTCCATCTCGTAGGACAGTGAGGATGGCAACAGACGCACCTTGCAGCACTGGTGCCAAAGTGTCAGTGTCCTGAGGAAAGATAACAGATTTTTACTATTATTAAGAGTTTAGAAAAACCAAGACAAACTAGAAAGAGCATTTACTGAAGAAAAAGTGTGTGACCGCTGAAAAGGTCTATGTTAAAGCTGAAAAGTATAACTTGTAGGCTGAGATATGATTGGCGACATAAGGGCTAAAAACAGTTGAAATGTTAAAAAGGCAGAAGAAAATGGGCAGCTATACACTGGAACCTGACAGCCAAAGAAATTTGATGAAGCAATTGTAACATAGCTGGAGTAATAGCTGAGAATAGTTTTAGTAGTTTAGAAGTACAACTTGCGAAATGGAGGTTGATTTACATTCATAAAATAAAATAAAAGTTAGTGTATGAACAACGTATGAAAATATAAACAAATCAGACAAATATGTAACATGAAGAGTGAGAAAAAGGGCTGAAACTGTTGGACAGGAGAGAGATGCATAAAATGCATGCCATGACATGGCTGTAAATTCTGAAATGTAGAGCGAGTTTCAAACCGAAGCCCCATCTGCTTATCTCTGAAAATGTTTGTACTGGAGTCTATGGGCAACAGGGAGGGAAATGGCCTCACTTAAAGGATCATCCTTCAAATTTTGGAAGTCTCTGCTTTCAGCATGCACACTAATAATTTGTTTAAGAAAGATTTACCTATCCCTGAAAGTAGACCTATCCCTGAGCGGATCTAACGTGCAGTTCCAGTCCCCTGCAATTATGTAGTCACCTGGGAGGGATGCCAGCATGAGAAATAAATTTGTAAAAAAAAATTAGGGCCATATACATTTATCAGATTTAAGGTTGTTGACAGCAGTGATCCCTGAACAATCAAGAACCTACCAAACGTATCCTTAATTACGTTGGAGACCTGATAGGATTTGTCAATAAGATCAAGAACGCTGCAGCACACCTTGTGTTCAACCGAAACAAATTCTCCCACATGACCCCCCTCATCCAAGACCTTCAGTGGCTTCCTGTAGTGGCTCGCATCAAATTCAAGACGATGCTACTGGCCTACAAAGCTGTAAATGGAACTGCCCCTACCTATCTCCAAACATTAGTGAAACACCATGCCCCTGCCTGAGCACTCCGTTCAACTACCTCAACTGGTTGACTGATACTGCCATCACTAAAAGGAGGAAAAGGTCGGATGGCGAAATCTCAACTCTTCCCCATTTTGGCACGGCAATGGTGGAATGAGCTTCCTGCCAATGTCAGGGCTGCAGAGTCACTCCCCATCTTCCGGAAGAGACTCAAGACCCACTTGTTCAGAGTTCACCTGAACCCTGCATAACCCTACCCTCATACTCTCAATTTGTCTTGGCACTTCAATGGCTCTTTGTAATTTGGCACTTAGATAGCTCATTGTAACTTGGCACTTAGTCAGAGATGTTGAAATGCTTGAAACTTGTTCTGGTGACTTTCTTACTGTATTAGCAGCAATGAAATATTTCACCTTCTTATGCCAAATGTACTCTTTGTAAATCGCTTTGGATAAAAGCGTCCGCACCTATTACTGGGTTTTCCTGGTTTTGGAAGCAATGTTATTAATGCACCTGTCATCGATTCGGGTAGGTTTAAAATGCTTCCAGAAACATTTCCATTAATGGTTTAAGTAATTTAGTTTTGAATGTTTTATACAAATCTGCTGGGATCCCATTAGGTCCCGGTGCTTTACCTGCCTTCATGCCATCTATAATACTTACTTCTTCCTGTGTAAGGTCTGCCACTCGTTGCTCAACAAACTCCTGAGAAATAGTGGGGATATTTAACTTGTCCAAAAACACTCTTTGGGTTGTGGATCAAATTCAGTTTGAGACTTATACAGATTGTCATAATAATTTCGAAATTCTTTATTATCATTAATGATTGAAGTCATGGTCTTTCTCATTTCTAGCTGATTAATCTGCCAGGCTAGAAGTTTGCCAGGTTTTCCCCTTGCTCATAAAATGTTTGGTGAGCCTGCGCATACTAGAGGCCGCTCTAGTAGATGATAATTTATCATACTCTGCTCTCAAGAGCATAAGTTCTTTTCCTGCTCCAGGGGTATTATTTCTAAACACTTCCACTTGTAGAATTCGTATTTTAAATTCTAACTGTTGCTTTTTCTGGCACGCTTGTCTGGATTTAGATTCAGTGTAACTAATGATGTGCCCCCTTAAGCCTTAAAGGCATCCCACCTGACGACGTTTGTGGGGTGTTGACACTAAAATAATGATCTATTTCTTCCCCCACATACTTAACAAACTCTTTATCATGCAACCACTTCCTATTTAAGCTCCACCTAGGTGGATCTCTAACAAGATTAACATCTGTGTGTATGAGACAACATAAACCATGATCAGATATAAGTATACTGTCGTAGTAACAGTCTTGTATTTTTTACATCAGTAATGCGGAAACTAAAAAGTAATCAATATGCGAGTATGTTTGAAAGGTAAGTGAGTGACAGGATTAAGCGATGTTGTTAGGTTTCAAGTATCTCCACATGTCTAGTAGATCTAATTCTTGAATAAAGTGGTGAATAGTTGGTCTACTTTTACGATGAGTTTTGTCAGTCCCGGTAGACCTATCCCTGAGCGGATCTAACGTGCAGTCACCTGGGAGGGATGCCAGCATGAGAAATAAATTTGTTAAAAAAAAACTGCATCTACATTAGGGCCATATACATTTATCAGATTTAAGGTTGTTGACAGCAGTGATCCCTGAACAATCAAGAACCTACCAAACTTATCCTTAATTACGTTGGAGACCTGATAGGATTTGTCAATAAGAATCATCACTACCCTGGCTTGTGAAGTAAACAACGCTGCGTAAATTCTTCCTGGCCACCTCCTACCAATTCTTATGTTGTCCTCTGACAGGGTGTGAGTCTCTTGTTGAAATACCATGTTCAAATTAGTGTCTTTTAGTTCATTCTTTACTTGTTAGATTTTTTTTTCTTTATCTTCTGCAATTCCAGGATGTAAATTTAATTTCTATCTTCTGTGGCATTCAAGATGGTGTGAGGGTCCTTTAACATAAATAAATTTTCTAAGAGCATTAACACATTTAAAGGAAAACACTGTCGTTTTTCCATACTGAACTACGTTCTTCCCTGATCTTAGACGAGTTGATACATACCTCTCTCGCCTTCATGCGTGCACTCGATCACTCTGGCGCTACTTCGCTAGCATGTAGCTTGGCCCGAAATAACACCTGGGAGCACTTCGATGTCGGCGCAGTAATATCATCAAAATATCCTCTTCCCCTCCCCATGTTACTTCTGTCAATAGAACCAACGTGACTTTTTACTTCTACTACTACAGGTAGTAGTGCAGGTGACGGCGTGCAGGTCACGTTGGTTCTACTGACCGTAGTAATGGGGAGAGGATCTTTTAGGAGTGATGATATTACTGCGCCGACGTTGAAGTGCTCCCAGGTGTTATTTTGCCATACATTATAGTTATCCTTTTTATCCGCTTAGAAAATTTCCATGTTTCATTTTGTGTAACCATACTTGGGTTGTGTAACTACTCACGTAACCTTATTCAAAAAGGGACAACATGGAAGTGCTTGGTTGCTCCTAACATGACCCCGTTTGGATCCTAAGGAATATATTGGGCCAAGCTACATGCTAGCAAAGTAGCGTTGCGCGCCAGAGCAATCAAGTGCACGCATGAAGGCGAGAGAGGTATGTATCAACTTGTTTAAGATCAGGGAAGAACGTAGTTCAGTATGGAAAAATGGTGGCGTTTTCCTTTAAACAAAAGAACGTACATTGAACATAGTGAACCATAGTGAACAAACACCAAAATTTACCCAATTAAATGGGAAACCCCCCACCCCTTACTTATTGCTTCCGATTACAACTTCGGACAGATCTCCGGATCAGTCCACCAAACCTTAAAGTCGTTACAAAAATAAAACGTATTCACTTCTCCTGCTCCATATTACTTAACCACATAAACACGGTTAAATAAAATATACACTTATATGTGCAGATAGTAAACTCTGCCATTATTTAGGTTCTGAAACTATCACGTTATTCAGCATCAGCAAGTAAAAGGAAAATCACTCAAGAAAAAAACAAAACGAAACAAATATATGAATATAAGACTGTCAGGACTACTCCAGTATCATATTATATGCTTGTTGTATAAAGACATATTCCCTGAGCCCAGTTTAACATGAGTGCAAACTTTAAGTGTCGTAGTGTCATCTCACCTTTGATCCCAGTATAGAAAGAAAATTCACTGAAATATTTATGAATATGTCCATACACACACCAGCATTCGAAATGTTTTCGTCCAGCTTCTTCCTTTATCTTGCTTATGAAGGCTTGCACCTCGGTCGGACTGTTGAACGTGTGTGTTTGTTCCTTGTACGTTACCACCAATTTAGCTGGAGGGATGAAGCTCCGAAGCTGCTGGCGCGCTGTGTTGTACTTCCGCCGTTGTTTGTGCACTTCAGTGGCGAGGTCATTGTTGAATCGCACGTTTTGGTTTTTGTAGAGGACGTCCTTTTTGGTTATTGCTGCCTTAATAACAGCCATTTTGTGCTTGTAGCTCACAAACTTCATAATCAAGGTTCTTGATGGTGCATCGTTGCCTCTCCTCGGCCCGACCCAGTGCACTCTCTCCATCACTATTGGACTCCTCAGAAGGGCCATGTCCAGCACTTCCGGTATCCAACCTTCCAAAAAAGAACAGGGTTCCGGCCCCTCAGCACCCTTGGGGAGGCCCACCACCCTCAGATTGTTAAGTCATGACCTGGTCTCCAATTCGATGATTTTCTCCTCCAGAGCTTTATTTCTTTCTGTCCGCGTGTGGACTGTCCCGCGCAACTCAGCGTATTTGTCCTCTACAGTTGACACTCGTACCTCCGCTTGAGCTATTCGTTCAGTACAGTCTGCCAAGTATTTCTTAGTTTCCTCAACAGCAGCCAGAATCCCATCCAGTCTCGTTGAAAACTCAGACTTTAAACTGCTTATCGCCGTCAAAATTTCCTCTTTAGCCCCGGTGAGCTCATTGCTATTCTGCCCCAGAGCGTCCATATTGTCATTTGCCTCGGGGGAGGCGCCAGCCTCGTTGCTAGCGCTAGCCTCCCTGCTAGCTTTATGCTTCGTGCTGTTCGCCCTGAAACCAGTCAGCTTCGCCTGCGTCTGTTCTTTCCCATTTTCTTCGTTCGGCTTTGCTTGTTTTGGCATCGTCAGGTCTAGCAACGTCCTGCACTCTCAGGCAGAGTGCTGGTGTTTTATATCAGGATTCATCCAGGATTTCGAGGATGCCGAATATGAGAAACTAAACCAGCCGAAGCCAGCGTTGAGGTCATCCCCATCCTTCAATCAGCCGACTGTGAGTGACGACTTGAACCATACAGCAGGGATAGTAAGAGGTCACATATAAAATTATTGAATTAATCAGAGGTGTATAGTAACTAAGTAGATGTACTTCGTTACACTACTTAAGTATTTTTTTTGAGTATTTGTACTTTACTTGAGTTTTTTTTTTTTTTCAGGACTTTTACTTTTACTTCACTACATTTAAAAGTAAAAAATATATACTTTTACTTTGTTACTTTGACATTTGTCAAAGTAAATTTCCAAATTAAAATAGTCAAAGAATTATCTGGAATGTGCGGGTCCAAGAGGACGAAAAGAACCATGTATAGTACTCTCGCGAAGTTGAAGGTAAATGCGGGCCCAAAAAGCCCAAAAAGAGCACAGCTAGCTGCGGACACTTTTAAAAATCAGCTTCTGCTGAGAATGAACCGCAAGTTCAACTTCTCCACTTGAACCAGAAATGTTGTTTGTGTGGTGTTACTGTGCCTCAGCTCATGAGGATTCCCCCAACATAGTTAAAAAGCGAAAAAGTGGTTCTTATGTTAAATGTTAAAGACATTGTTTATTTTTTGAGTGGTATTCTATACAACATTTCATTCACCTGAAAAAGTTAAATCAAAAACAAGGAGATTAATTTTGGGTTGTTTTGCTTCTTTTCATTCAAATTAAAATACTTGTACTTGTACTTTTACTTTTGATACTTAAGTATATTTTTTCACAAGATACTTTTGATACTTAAGTACATTAAATGTGAGCTACTTTAAGAATTTTAAGTAATTTTCTTTTAGGTGACTTTTACCAAAGTCATTTTCAGTTATGGCACTTATACTTTTACTTAGTTATTTTTTTCAAGTACTTTATACACCTCTGGAATTCATTTGTCTCAACGAACAGCCTCTATCCTTTGTGGAGGATACAGGATTCCGTCACCTCCTAACCTGCCTTGATCCACACTACATTAATCGATTGATCCCATCCCAAGTGGAGTGCGGATCGGGCCGGAATTTTCAGTCCGAGCCCGGACAGAAATGACAGATTTACGTCTGCGTTTATGAAAGCCCGCCTTTATTAAGCAACTGCATGGCATTTGGAAATGTCAACAAACAGATGAGCGCAATATGCGCAGGTTAATGCGTGGCTAAATTTAAAATCGTGCAGATGTGACCGAGCCCGACCCGAACCCGAGCATATACTGTATTTCTACTGTGTTTTTTTCAATACAGTGAATTCATAGTTAGTTTCATTTCAACAAATGGTGCACACTCTGCCTGATTAAAGGTAAAAGATGTGGAAGATTACCATACCCCTGCCATTCTGTGATCCGCAGTGATCAGCAATCGGCAGATCATGATTTTGGTGATCGGTAATCATTGATCAGTCCCAAAATAGATGATCGGAGCATCTCTACAAGTGAGTAAAAAAAAGAGTAGACTATTTCTATTGGACTGTCCGATGCGAAACCACCATCTGGAGTTTAGGAGGCAGTGGGTTCTGCTGTGAACCCACTGCCTGGAAAACCTGGAGGTCACTGCAGGTTGGACTCATGAGGTCTGGTCAATGTGCCCAGTCAGGCTGGTTAACACCACATCACCGTGTCCTCTTTAGCTGCTGGTCAGGCCAAAAGCCTCTCTATTTCTCCTGGACAATCACTTCCAGTTACCTGTGAAACACTTTCAAACAAAATGACAACAAAAAAAGTTGGAACTTTGACCTGCATACTGTGCTGTGAATACATCTAAAAAACACAATTAAAACAACAACTACACTAAATAAACAAGAGTCTCGGTTTGAGATTTTGAAGATTACCTGTGCTTCTTGAAACCTGCATAGAGAAAATACAACCCAAGTAGCACCGTCTGTAGGAAAGACAAGGCACTTTATAATCGCTCTTTGTAACTTGGCACACAGCCAGAGATGTTTTATACTAGTAATGGTTAATCTAGCAATTGAAATGCTTAAAACTTGTTGTGGTGACTTCTTACTGTATTAGCAGCAATGAAATGTTTCACCTTCTTATGACGAATGCACTCTTTGTAAGTTGCTTTGGATAAAAGTGTCTGCTAAATGCCCTCAATGTAAATGTAAGGCACACATTTGCAGACTAGATGCGAAAAAACGTACGAGCCAAAGTAACAAGTAATGCACCTATTGATCGGCCACCGCTCGTTATCGGCCGATATACACACCAAACGCGTGATCGGGGATAGGCCGATCTCCGACACTTACAGCCAAACCTGACAGCCCTCCTTGGATGGCTGCTGCCCACTCAAAGGTTAGCTGCTGCATGAGGAAGCCGCCCATCATGGGACCATACAACGTCCTCAGGAGGAGAAGAATTAGAATCAATTAGAATCAAAATTCTTATCATCAGTTAATTCACACTGAGCGCAGTGTGTTTACAGTGTGACGGATATTGTTGGGTGAACAACAATAGACTAGCTGGACTAGAACCTACCCCATGGACCAGGACGCCTCACACAGTCCGGACATCATTCCTAGAGTACTGAGTCCTTCTTCGAAGCCCTGCTCACTGTACCCCAAGAAGACCATTCCGAATGATTAAAATAAATATAAGTCATACATTGTGATGTTAGAATCATATTCAGTAGGGCTGTAACGATATGTGTATCGAAATCGAAATCGCGACACTCAGAGCCACGAAACTGTCTCGTGGTGTGAGAAGGCAGAATCGCGACACGCCCTTTCTAACTCCCAGTTATTCTTCCAGTCCAGATCCAGCCACATGATATGAGCTGTTCAAATAACTATTATTTTTATTTTACATTTTTATAATATTTTAAAATACGTAGGCCTGAAACACAAAACTAATTGGGGATTTGTTTTGCCTACCTGCAAGCACCCTGCAACTGCGTGTCATGTGACAACCTTTCAGTCATGTGACGCTTGCCTACAAAAAAGATTAGCTCAACAACGTGGGTGCTAGATTGCGACAATGGCTAGTTCAGGAAACCCCGAAATTGCAGACCCTCCAGCCACATTTCAGCTACCCGATTGAGCAGAAGGATGGGAATCATGTAGTCGACAAGAGCCGTACAATTTGCCGTAAGCAGGGCTGTAGTGGAGGGTAAACGCACTTAAACGTCGTTTACGCACCTCTGGGATTTAGGAAATAGCGTTTATGCACCTCTAAATAGCGTTTACGCACCTCAAAGTTCTGTGTGCCTTATATTCTGCCATTTGAATAATCGGAAATAAATTTGGTATCATTTTAAAACACCTAAGACAAAGTTTCATAGTGTTGAACAAATTAACGCTGTGGTCTGAATCATTTTCATCTGCGCTCTATTATGGTCTGTGACCCTCCAATCAGTGCCTTGCGGCTACAGCGGCAACACCAATCAGGATCCAGGAAGTATGTAAACACAACGCCTTCACGTTGTGGATTAGCCTGCCAGCCAGCCTGTCATCGATGAGCCATGGATATCAGGTGATTTTTGAAGAGACCATCGAGTGCTCCCACTCCCACAGATGCCCGCAAAAGGTCTCAAGTACAAAGTAAGACTGAAGATGATCAATTCACATGAGTTGTTTTTGTGCTTTATAAATCAATTTTACTTGAGGAATTATTAAATGACTACGAGCATTCAGATTGGCCAATGTGTTGCCATGCTATCCGTGTTCTGCCCTCGTCATCGTCCTCCAGCGAAAATGTCAAAACAAGCAAAAGTCAGTCAGAGTTTTACTGTCGATATCAAACTTCGGTTTTGGTGTATCGACGTCGCTATAGCTCGGTCGCTATGTTAAAGCCTCAATTTGGTTTTCAGTGTAATTGGCAGGCTGTTTAACTGGTGTTCTCAGCTCCACAACTCTTAAATTCAACATATTCTTTTCAGGCAGTAATGGGACTGGCAATGAGCACAGGGAGAGGAGAAACAGCAGGAGGTCAAATTGAGAGAGAAAGAGTGAGGAGGCTGGTGAGAGAACAAAATCATGACAGTGGAGAAGAGGAAAGAGGAGGAAATGAAAGAACAACAGAGAATGAAGAAACAGAGAAAGGGGAGACAGAGAAAGATGAACTAGAGGGAGGAGATGAAGAAACAGGTAGTATGAGAGGAGTAAGAGAAGAACATGCCACTGCAAGGCAGGACCTCACGTCGAGGACAATGAGGCCCTCTGGGCACTACTGTGAAAAGGATGCATACTAACACACAAACATACACACATGCCATATATAGATAGTTCTCAATCTACACATACTTTTCTTTACTGTTGAAATTTAAATAACTTGAAATTTAATGAACTACAAACACATTCATTGACTGTCATTGATTGATTTAATATGACTTTAATTGATAACATAATGGAATATAGCCAGGCCAGCCTTACAGTCGCAACACGTTGCGTTGCGTTGCGTCAAGGTCGGTCTGATCATAAAATTAATAGTTTACCCACCTCTGATTTGACCACTACAGCCCTGGCTGTAAGTGTTATAAAATCCATCCGCAAGTGACCGGGAACACTACAAACATGCAGATACACCTGCTACGGCACCATCCCATTAAATTTGAGTGGAGCCAAGAAACTCCAGCAACAACAGCCTACACTGACAAATTTATTCCAGGCTGAGTTGCCAATTAATTCGGACCGCGCTAAAAAAAAAACGAGGGCAATTGGAATTTTTATGGCTATGGATATGCGCCCCTTTTCTGTGGTCGAGAACGAGGGGTTCAGAAATTTACTGAAAGTGTGTGTGTGTGTGTGTGTGAGCTAACAGCTGAGTGGACGTGTAGTAAATGCCATGCCTAGAAACCTGATTTGCCGGGTGCGCGTGTGTGTATGTGTGTGCGTGTGTGTGCACGCACACACATGTTATATCATTGGTTATTTATTTATCCAGTTTTCCTATATTGTTAAGTCCAAGTCTGCTACCTCAGAATGAAAGGAAAGCTATTTAATTTACTTTGTATTATGAGAATAACTTGAGTGACATGGTGTTTTGAATCCTTTCCTCAATGGAGTTCAATTCCATTTATTTTTCAACAGTATTATTTTGTTACAGAAAAGAGAGAAATCTTTGGTTATTTATTTATTTTTGCTAACTTTAAAGGTCCCATATTATGCAAAATGCACTTTAGAGCGGTTTTCTATCAATAATATGCATCCCCGGCCTATCTACAATCCCTCCTGATATGAAAAAAGTTCATCCTCTCGTTTTTTTGCTTTCTTAGTCTTTAGAAAATGTGCGCTAAAACGGGCTGTTTGAGAAATGGTCTGCAAATGACGTCAGCAACAGACTCGGCCGCTCCCCTCAGGCTGGTGGCAACGCCTCCGGTGAAGGTTTGCCACGCCCCTAACAAAGTTTCTAAACACCGCCATTATTCCGCTCGCTAGCGTTGCTCCGGTTGGCACAATGGCGAAGGTACGAGCTGGAAGAAGTGGTTGCTCTGTTGTTGGCTGCACAAATGAGCACACAACTCTTTATAAACCTCCCTCTTCGGAGGTTCTGAGGACTCAATGGGTGAATTTCATTTTTGATGGTGATGTCCCTACAGCAGTTCCCAAAGTGCTGTATGTGTGTGCTAACCATTTCACGTCGGACTGCTTCATCAACGAGGGACAGTATAAAACTGGATTTGCTAAATCCCTGCAGATTAAAAATGGATCGGTACCAACTGTCCGCGATCCAACTACGAACGTGGAAGCTGTAAGTTTGAACATTTTATTCTGATTTACTGTTTAGACGGCTTGGTGGCCCCTGTTAGCATGGCAGCTAGCATAAAGTACTGTTGGGCCACGACATAGTCTGCTTATACTAAAATTAGGTTAAAACTAGGGCCGGGACTGTAACGCGTTCATTAAGATGAATGAATGACACAAAAATAACACATTTTAATCGCCCTTATTTTTGCACCGCGGAACGTTTATCACTGGGTGAGTTTCAGGTTTACCCATTATACTGGAGCAGTGATCACTGCCTGAGGCGTTTTGAACGCAGCTCAAACCGACTGGTGCCTCTGCACGGCGACCAAGCTTTGATAAACACGCACCGGTTTACAGTATCGTCCCGCATTTTAGCGGTCGTGGCCACGAGTGGCCGTGGAGCTGAGAACAGCAGAGTTTCCTCTGCTGCAGCAGAATAGCGGACATGTCGTAGCTACAGACATGTCACTGTCTCGGGTGCATTTTGTTATTATAGGACTTCAACCTCGGAACTCTCTGTCATCAGACTGTCCTGGCCTGTCCTGTGCATACAAACAAACTATGTTTTGTTGCTTACCTTATGTATTCCGTCATTATTCAATGGTATATTAAAATGCATGTGAAAAAAATGTTTCTCACTGTTCTCAGATACATAGTGGGGGGAGGGATGATTACATTTGTTCTGAGAAGATGTTTTTTTCTAACCCCTGTGTGCTTGTTATAGACCAGCTCATCAAAATCATCAACGGCACAGATTCCTGCATCAAGAGATGTTGCATGCCAGACAGAGATGGAAACACGTTGTGTAGGCACACAGCTGTCCTTCAAGACTCTACGGGCTTCTTACAGGAGTGCAGGTAAACAGCCAGCTTCATTAGGCTGCATTTACTTGGGAAGAAGTTAGTAAGGAGTTACATGTTATCATAAATATAATAAAGTTTCTGACATTTTAGATTTTTTTCTTTTGTTATTACAGACTCTACTTGGCGGCAATGTACTACAACGAAAACGCCAACCGACCACAAGCAAAGACGGACCAAGGTGTACCCCTCTTCAAGGTGCACTTCCCGAAGGCATTGAAGGGAGAGTGTAGAGCAAAACCCCTAAAGACAGAGCCAACATACAGTAAGAGTTTACTTTTTAATTTTTTATACCAAAACTAAAGGATTTTTTTTACTTGTTGCACTTACAATCTATAAACATTTCAACAATAAATAACTGTATAAAGTAATACACACACACACACACACACACACACACACACACACACACACACACACCCAAACCTTATGAAAAATAATAAATTAGATAAAGTGTCAGGAGGTAATGAGCAAAACACTTTCAGTCTCTGAAAAAAGTAAACAATGTCTGTGCATTTCTTGTATAAAACAGGGTATGTAGTGGACATGATGGACCTCATCTTCGAGAAGGTGTTTATGGACCCGGCACCCTACACTGATGCAGTCCTGGCAATCCCTGTTCCTGAAGACCTTGCTGCACAGTTTGAGCGGCCAGACAAGGAGGAGGTCATTGCGGGTTATGTGTCCCGCTTCAATCAAGCAGCTGTTTGAATCCCACGTAGTGACCTGTGGCATCAGGAAACTCCGTTTGGATTCTAAGGACCACACAAGCTGGGATGACGACCCGGATTCTGCGTCCCAGCAAGCCCCAACACCAGCTCACAAAAGAGCGATATGCAAGGTACCTGTAACGACTTCAAGCAATTGGACAAGATATAGCAATTACTTTTTTGTTTTGTATCCCATTTTATTTTTATGGATTGCCTGCTAAAACATATGGCTGCTAAGAGCACTATCCCTCCTCTCGTCTCCTCCCCTCTACTACTACCACTAAACTATTTTCACACACTCTCTGTGTTTCTACAGATTCTCCATCCCTGAGTCTACACCTGTGTGGTACCCGTCAACCTGCTCTAACACCGGCCTGCCATCCATCCCATCGGGCTGACATGTTTCCTCCTGCCCCTACTCCCACCAGAAGCTTCGTTGCGTTGAACATTTAATGTGTTTATGTGGAGTTGTACATTTTTTTCTTGTCTATACACATCTATTATATAAATATCTATTATTTTGTTATGCTACTTTGTTTTGATTAGCACAGTTATAACTTATTTGTTATTAATGCAATGTCAATAAATGTTTAAAAAGTGTCTACAAAATTTGGCTTGCATTCTGGAGCGAGTATACATTGAGGCATACAGGCTCCAATCCAGGATGGTCCACCATGCATTTCTGGTTCCCCTCAACCTCCTGCAGCCGTCTGGTAACCTGCAAACAAGGTACTACAAACAATAAATGCCATTGTGTTTCATAAGTATGAAATAAACCATAATCAAGACAAACTAGTTTTCACTTTGAATATGTAGATACTACCTGTGCTATCTCAAGACAGCAGACATTTCCTGCTCTGTGGGCATGGTGTTGCAGTTTCCACACAAAGACCTGTCAAAAGAAAATTAGTTAGAATTTCACTTGAATGCAAGTACACAAGCATAGTTGGATAAGAAGTAAGATTTTCCTAACCATGTCAAGTGCATAAAACTTGTGACATTTGAATAATGTTGAGATGGAAAACAGTGGCATTTTAATCAACATTACACTGCCTCGATTTTCTACCAGAATGACACATTACTGATACAGACAGACATATTTATGCTGAAATACAAAAGTAAATCCTAAAGACCTAGAACAACAAACGTCAGGGTGCTGTTACGATGAAACACCTCTGCTAAAACAATCACAAACTTAACAAACAATCACAGACTGCAAAATATAGAATTTAGTTTAGGCCTACTATGCAAGCATCGTTTGATAGCCTACTAGTTTCTACATTATACATTTATCCGTAGATAGCAAGAATACAGTCAAGAGAGAAGTATAATGTTACTACACTATTTACAAAATTGCTCATTCACCAAAAAAGCTCGAAGTAACAAAGATACAGCGAAGACGTAACCGTTAGCAGGAGCTAACATGTAAGTAACAGTGTAATAACACAGAACGTAAAAAAAATAAATATATAAAGTCGCATGATATATGTAACTTACCATTCAGAAACCTCCTGCGGCAGCCGCAGAGTAAGAATTTCAGCCGGCGTCTCTCCCTCTGGGTCAGATTCAGGCTCAAGCTGGTAGGGTTGAACTAGAGTCCTTTAGAGAGACTAGAGTCTCTCTATAGTACTCTAGGTTGAACCACAGAGTTTCTGCCAGCCATTGGCCGAGTCAGTCTGTAAACATTAGCACATGGCTATGGAGCCGAGGCTCGGCTCCGTAGGGACCACGCCCCTCGCAGAGAGGTGGGCGTGGTATGGTGTAGCTCATTTACATAAAAGAGACAGGCCCTGAAACAGACCGTTTTGAACAGAGCTGTTTTTAGGTGATGAAGAGAGACCTACAATATTTGATCCAAAGGCAATTTTGACCAAAGCATGTCACAGACATGTCTTTGACACACCTGGGAACTATTTTAATTTGTGGAAACGGGGCATAATATGGGACCTTTAATATTATTCTTTCTGTTCAAGTCTGTTCTTCCAAAATATTTGTTATTAAATGTTACATTATGTTAATTGTTATATAAGTAAATGTTGTTTAAATAAAATGTTTTTTAAAAATTAAAAGAAATTGTGGGATGTATCGAACCGTGGGTCAAAAATCGTGATACAAACCAAATCGTGAGTTGGTGTATCGTTACAGCCCTAATATTCAGGCTCCACAGAGGCTATGGGAATATGGCGTATGTCATTCTGAAGGAACTCACTGTGCTGATGCAATGACCTCTGGTAACGTAGGCACCAGACCCATACCCAAACCGAATCCAATCACACACAGTGTGACGATCAGCAACCACAGCTGGCTACCGGGAAGGAACACAGAACACAACAGGGAATGTCACTTGACGTTGCCTCCGGAAGGAGTGTAGTGCCACTTTGACAGTGAACCCGGCAGACCTGGTAATGTGAAGAAACGGTGCCGGCCCGAGAAGACAGAATCCGAGTACAGAGAGGAGGCCGCCGCCGACCATCAGCCAACGTCTTGTGGTCTGAAATGACACAGAGGAGTCTGTTCCGACGGTGTTGGGGCGAGCAGTGAGTGTAGCCACATGGCTTCATTCAGAAGACAAACACGGCCAACCTCGATGGCTCAAAATGTATGCTCAATGCTTACTACGACCACAACAGCGCGCGCCTTAACATTCCCTCCTGCCGGAGTTTTCAGAGGTTTATGACGCCGAGACTCACCGGATATTTATCAGCAAAGAAACCAAGGATCGGTGCGCTCAGACTGTAAGGCAAGGAGAACCCCAGGAAGATGAGGCCCACGTAGCCTGGGGTGAGATGGAACTAGACACAAGATGTGAGGTTATATTTAATCATTCATACCATAATAATGAATAATATACTTAATAGACACAAGATGTGAGGTTATATTTAATCATTCATACCATAATAATGAATAATATACTTAATAGACACAAGATGTGAGGTTATATTTAATCATTCATACCATAATAATGAATAATATAGTTAATTGACACAAGATGTGATGTTATATTTGACAAAGCGTGGGAATGGGAGGCCGCAATGCCCCCTGCTTCTTTGGAAACATGAACATGACATTTACATTTACATTTAGCAGACGCTTTTATCCAAAGTGACTTACAAAGAGTACATTTGTCATAAGAAGGTGAAACATTTCATTGGATATAATACTGTAAGAAAGGCTCCAGAAAAAGTTTTAAGTTTTTCAATTGCTAGGTTAACCATTGCTAGACAACATCTCTGGCTAAGTGCCAAGTTATAAAGAGTGATCATAAAGTGCTAAACATACAACATAAGAGAGCATAAGGGTAGAGGATGGATGTTATGCAGGGTTCAGGTCAACTCTGAACAAGTGAGTCTTGAGTCTCTTCCGGAAGATGAGGAGTGACTCTGCAGTCTTGACATTGGCAAGGAGCTTGTTCCACCACTGCGGTGCCAAGAGGGAGAAGAGTTGTGATTTCGCCATCCAACCTTTTCCTCCTTTAGTGATGGTGGTACCCAAGGCCGCTTTAATACACGGGCTTACCTGGGCTGAAGCCCAGGGGCCTCCCAAGTTCAGGGGCCTCCCATGTTCAGGATCACGATGAGCTGAAATTTGTCTCATTGTTTTGTAACTTGTCAGGTTTTCTGTGGGCTCACCTATCAGAATGTCTGCAGTTAGTTTGGGGGTGTCGGGTGTCCGGTGTCCCTTTCTGATTGAGTGACAGTAGGCTAAGCAGAAAATGTCTGGGAGGACGTTTGAAAGTGGTGCCCAAAAAAGAAAAAAAATTATAAAGACGGAGTTGCCCGAAAAGGAGCTACTAAAGAGTATCCCTAAGCTCACTGGATTTTTTAAACCAGCTGCGGCTGCTGACGATGGACCCAGCACCGGAGGAAGCCCGCTATGTCACACAAGAGGAGGAGCGGAGGAGGCTCACTAATCTCAGTAACGGAGAGTGTGTGCCCAGAGAATGGCTCCGTTATTCACCATCGGCGGGTAGTGTGTTTTGTTTTGCATGCAAAATATTTGGCGAGAACAAGGAAAAGTCAGCATTTGTTAGCGGGGGTTATTTTGACTGGAAATATGCTAATGATAATTTAGCAGAACATGAAAGCTGTGACATTCACAGAAAAGCCATGATCGCTTACATCAATCGCTTACATTGTCATATCGTTTGAAATCATACTATCACACATTTTGGTCTTATTATCACCATAAGTTGCTGTGTGTGGTTGTTAAATAAAGTGTCTTGTGTTTATGTTCAAGTGGGCTCAGTGATATGTTAATAACAACATTATGGTGTTTTCCGGCTCAAAGAGGGAAAACTCACTGTTGTATGTCTCGAAAGAAAGTAATGCATTTTGTGATGTAGATTACCTCGATATTACACTTTTTTTTAAATGAACATTTTAAAATGAGACTCTATAGATCGAGCGGATGGGGGGCCTACAAAACCTCTCAGCCCAGGGGCCTAACATTAGGTTAAGGCGGCCCTGGTGGTACCAGTCGACCAGCTGAGGTAGTTGAGCGGAGTGCTCAAGCAGGGCCATGGGATTTCATTAACTCTTGGAGGTAGGTAGGCGCAGTTCCATTTGCGGCTTTGTAGACCAGTATCATCGTCTTGAATTTGATGCGAGCCACTACAGGGAACCAGTGGAGGTCATGGAAGAAGGGTCACATGGGAGAATTTGTGTTGGTTGAACACGAGGCGTGCTGCAGTGTTCTTAATCTGCTGCAATGGTTTTATCGCGGTTACAGGGAGTCCAGCTAAGAGCGAGTTGCAGGAGTCGAGGCGGAAGATGACAAGTGCTTGGGTCAGGAGTTGTGTTGCTTCCCTCGTGAGGAATGGCCGGATTCTGTGGATGTTGTCCCATCCATCCATCCATCCATTTCCTCCCGCTTATCCGGGGTCGGGTCGCGGGGGCAGCAGCCTGAGGAGAGAAGCCCAGACTTCCCTCTCCCCAGCCACTTCGTCCAGCTCTTCCGGGAGGATCCCGAGGCGTTCCCAGGCCAGCCGAGAGACATAGTCCCTCCAGCGTGTCCTGGGTCTTCCCCGGAGCCTCCTCCCGGAGGGACGTGCCCGGAAAACCTCCCCAGGGAGGCGTCCAGGAGGCATCCTCACTAGATGCCCAAGCCACCGCAACTGGCTCCTCTCGACGCGGAGGAGCAGCGGTTCTACTCTGAGCCCCTCCCGGATGACCAAGCTTCTCACCCTATCTCTAAGGGAGAGCCCGGACACCCTGCGGAGGAAACTCATTTCGGCCGCTTGTATTCGCAATCTCGTTCTTTCAGTCACTACCCACAACTCGTGACCATAGGTGAGGGTAGGAACGTAGATTGACTGGTAAATTGAGAGCTTCGCCTTTCGGCTCAGCTCCTTCTTCACCACGACGGACCGGTGTAGAGCCCGCATCACTGCCGACGCCGCACCGATCCGTCGGTCAATCTCCCGCTCCATCCTCCCCTCACTCGTGAACAAGACCCAGAGATACTTGAACTCCTCCACTTGAGGCAGGATCTCCTCGCCGACCCGGAGAGTGCACTCCACCCTTTTCCGGCTGTGAACCATGGCCTCGGATTTGGAGGTGCTGATCCTCATCCCAGCCGCTTCACACTTGGCTGCGAATCGCTCCAGTGAGAGCTGAAGGTCACGGCCCGATGAAGCCAACAGGACCAGATCATCCGCAAAAAGCAGTGACGCAATCCTGAGGCCACCGAACCGTAACCCCTCAACGCCCTGGCTGCGCCTAGAAATCCTGTCCATAAAAGTTGTGAACAGAATCGGTGACAAAGGGCAGCCCTGGCGGAGGCCAACCCTCACCGGAAACAGGCTCGACTTACTGCCGGCAATGCGGACCAAGCTCTGGCACCGGGAGTACAGGGACCCGACGGCCCGGATCCGCGGGCCCGGTATCCCATACTGCCAGAGCATCCCCCACAGGGCTCCCCGAGGGGCACGGTCGAACGCCTTCTCCAAGTCCACAAAGCACATGTAGACTGGTTGGGCGAACTCCCATGCACCCTCGAGGACCGCGCTAAGGGTATAGAGCTGGTCCACAGTTCCACGGCCGGGACGAAAACCACATTGCTCCTCCTGGATCCAAGGTTTGACTATCCTACGGACCCTCCTCTCCAGGACCCCCGAATAGACCTTACCGGGGAGGCTAAGGAGTGTGATCCCCCTGTAGTTGGAGCACACCCTCCGTTCCCCCTTTTTGAAGAGGGGAACCACCACCCCGGTCTGCCAATCCAGAGGCACTGCCCCCGATGTCCACACGATGCTGCAGAGACGTGTCAACCAAGACAGCCCCACAGCATCCAGGGCCTTTAGGAACTCGGGGCGGATCTCGTCCACCCCTGGGGCCTTGCCACCGAGGAGCTTTTTAACCACCTCGGCGATCTCAGCCCCGGAGATAGGAGAGTCCCCCCCCGGGTCCCCAGACCATGCTTCCTCAGTGGAAGGCGTGTTGGTGGGATTGAGGAGGTCTTCGAAGTATTCCCCCCACCGATTCACAACGTCCCGAGTCAAGGTCAGCAGCGCCCCGTCCCCACCGTACACGGTGTTGACAGAGCACTGCTTCCCCCTCCTGAGACGTCGGATGGTGGTCCAGAACCTCCTCGAAGCCGTTCGGAAGTCGTTCTCCATGGCCTCACCGAACTCCTCCCACACCCGAGTTTTTGCCTCCGCAACCGCCGAAGCCGCGCTCCGCTTGGCCCGCCGGTACCCATCAGCTGCCTCAGGATTCCCACAGGCCAAAAAGGTCCGGTAGGACTCCTTCTTCAGCTTGACGGCATCCCTTACCGCTGGGGTCCACCAGCGGGTTCGGGGGTTGCCGCCGCGACAGGCACCGACCACCTTACGGCCACAGCTCCTGTCGGCCGCTTCGACAATGGAGGTACGGAACAAGGTCCACTCGGACTCTATGTCCCCCGCCTCCCCCGGGACATGGTTGAAGCACTCCCGGAGGTGAGAGTTGAAGCTCGTTCTGACAGGAGATTCAGCCAGACGTTCCCAGCAGACCCTCACAGTACGTTTGGGTCTGCCAGGTCTGACCGGCATCTTCCTGGCGCTGCCAGTACCAGGACCAATCGCAGCCCTTGCGGTCTCTGTTGTGCTTGACGGAGTGACGGATACTTAAAAAATATTTCAGGCCGACGGAGACGACGCAGAGGCTCTCCTTCAGGCTCTCCGTCGACGTGGAGGGCTCTCCGTAACCGACGTACGGCACTTTACGCAGGAGTATAAACTAGGCTTTACACCCACGTTCCTTGCGGTCGGTGAGGCGTATACTGTAACGCCCTCGACCGAGACCAGACAGACAGACAGACAGACATACTTTAATGATCCCTGAGGGAAATTGCATTTGTTACAATACTCCAGGGAAAAATAAAAGAAAGAAGAGACAGACACTTTATGTATAGTGGAGTGTTAGAATATATAAATATATAATATAAACCCAGTGACGTGCAGTCAGGGTAGGCAGGGTAGGCAGTGCCTACCCTGAGTAAATTTCATTAAAAAAAAAAAAAACGATATATATTTTTTAAATTATTCTTAAAAGCCCACACTCAAGTCACAAACAATGACGTTAAAATGGAATTTCAATTGTATAAAGTTAATCTACGTCTCATTTAAGGTCAAAACCCATAAAACACGGCGCAAACACGGCGATTCACAACGTTGTAAACGTTAACACGGCGATTCACAACGTTGAAGTACGCAAAGCAAACCTGCCGCGGGAACGCGCAAGCAAGCTTTCCCGGCGTAAGCTTGCATGCATTCCAAAGGCAAGGGTAGGCTCTGCCGGCTCTGCTTATTCATTCATTGACTTCAACGCAGTGAATTTCGAAGTTTGCGCATGCGTATCACATAGTTTACGCGAAAGTCTATGGGCGAGCAAAAGCACTGCTTATTGCCAAATATGGCAAATACAGACCCAGAGGGGCTCTGCTTATGGCGGGAATGCGAGCCAATCACAGCTGCTAAGATGGAAAATTGTTACAATATCAGATATAGCGCCTTTGGCGCCTTAAGTCAGCACACTGGAGTATTTTATATGCATTTTAGCTGTAAGTCAAAGCCAGATCCTAAGCATTATAATGTCTACCATTGTGCGTATTAAAAGTTTTAATAAGTTGGATTACCAGCAATAGATGCTTGTCATCAACCAAGGCAGGCCTACACCACCATTCTTGCACTTTTTAAACTGCTAAATTGTTTATCTGCTTGTATTGCACACTTTGCAGCCTGTGACATGTTATGATGAACTGATTAATGATGGTGTGTATATACGTGTGTATACGTTGTTCAACAAATATTCTTGTATTTTGTTCAAATTCCCCTTTTAAAGATGCAGCTGTATTTATCAATATTATCTCAGCTTTTGTAGTATAGGCATATTAGCCTATATATTGTTTAAAATATGATGTACAAGTTCTGCCAGAATGGTTCTGTAGCTCAAAATGAGAACAATTATATTGTGAGAAATGGAGTATTAACATGAAAGTATATTAATAGCGAGTGTATGTTGGAATTTACATTTGTTAATGGTCACTGCCTACCCTGCCACAGACCTCACCGCACGCCACTGTATAAACCTATGTAAAATATAAACCTATGTAATACAATATACAAAAATATACATAAAGAAATGAAAATATACATAAATGTACATACATCCAGGCATACACTAAGAGGTAATAGCATACACAAGGAGCATGCATACACAAGGAGCATACACAAGGAGCATGTGTAGCATGTCGGATTATATGTAAGACGTAGACAGTAGGTTCCTCTGAGGGCAGTCCTTCCCCGGTGTGATTACAGAGCCTAGAGATCTGGCATATAGGGAGAACAGAAGCGCTCCTAGTACTGAGCCTTGAGAGACAGCAGTGTTTAGTGAGCGGGGTTTGGACAGGGAGCCATTCCATGTGACCTGTTTAAGTGTGATCCATAAGGTAAGATGTAAACCAGGCTAGCGCAGTGTCAATAATGCCGAGTAATGACGTCGGCAGCATTGTTACACCATATTTTTGTTACCTTCTCTATCGCAAACAAGGACAAGGTGGCGTCCAGGAATCCCAGTCCTGAGCTAAACGTGAAGATGAAGAAACAGATGAGCAACACTTTTGGGAGCATCAGCAGTTGGAAGAAGGAATCCCCTGAAGGCTCTGCATCTGTGTGACAAAAAAAAAACACAACGATATCGTATCATGTGATCAGTTGTCACCACATCATCAAAGTTATCACCTTCTTTTTCATGTCCTGAAACAGCTGAGCCCTTACCACAGCTCGGCATGACAATGGCGTTAAACGGAACCATCAGCAGCAGGATGCAGCCCAGAACGAGGAAGGGAAGGTGGTACCCGGCGGCCTGGAACAACCAGCCTCCCAGCGGTGGCCCCAGAATGAGACCCAGTCCCGCAAACATCTCCAGACTACCCTGGAACGCAAACAAAGGGAAAGGAGGCTTGTGCATCCCAATTGGGAACACTGTAGGAGCTACTGTAGAAAAATGGAAGCATGTCAGCAAAAGTTTGTTGGCGTATACTGTATGTGGACAGGAGGGACACAATGAGGCATGCATTTGTGCTTGTGTTCACACACCTGGCCAACATGCCAGTAACATCGTGGTAGGACGGACCTACCAGGACAGTCGCTACATTGTTTGGAAAGACTTTGGACGCCAGAGAAACGGAGGAGGTGGAGGCAGCGGCGAAGCCCACCGCATCGATGCTGCGCACGATGAAGCAGAGAGCAATGAAAACGGCCCCGGACGGGGCGCGGTCGAGGTACCTGAAACGGGAGATGACTGGATCAAGGTGATTTACTGATGTCATTTACAAACCACGTTTTCTAGAGTCGCTGACATCACCTGATTTTTTTCTTCCGCTCTTGCCTCGACCCGCAAACCAATTATCCCTATTTACTCTACACTTACAGTGTGTCTTTTGCAGTATCTTACAGTGTGTTTTGCAGTGTGATTTTTTGCAGTGTCTTACAGTATTTTTTGTAACCAGTTATGTTGAACTACCTAAGCATGTTCACGTCACGCCTTTGTCATGCAGCACGAGGAATTTTTAAATAGTTACTGGATAAAAGCGAGACAAAAATGTAAATGTAAATTAAAATGATATTTAGTTGAGAATATATACATGAATAAATAGATTAAAAAGTTATTGTATTCCATTCAAATCAACCACTAAACTGTCAATGTTCTATTTTCTGTAACTCACCCAAACATTATAGTGCATGCTCCTGACACAAACAGGCCTGACACAAGCATGAACTTTGCACCAATCTGGACAATCTGAGGAGCAGGGAGGAGAATAGGTTAGATTGATCAGAGAAGAGCAATGACCCAGACGTGAGGTGGACATTAAGAGTGTAATTAACTCACATATTTTCCCATTACCAGTGAACCAATGACGTTGCAAAGCGCATAGCAGCCGAAGATGAGACCGATCACAGTCTGGCTGGCTCCCTTCTTTAACGCCTGTGTTGGAATAAGGAGGAAAGTTTTTCATGGTACGCGCATGTTGCATGTGATATTTTATCACGTGAAACAGGCTGCCTACATCTCAGTAGTCGGCAGCAGTAAACGTTTAAACACCAGGTGTCTATGTAGCTCACCTCGTTGGGAAAGAATGGTCCAAGTATTGAATAGCAGATCATTGAGCCAAAGTTTACAGAGGCAACCGATATTAATGTGAAGGTCTGTGTCCGAGACATCTTCCCCAGAGATGAACTCGTTGGTTTATCTTCATAAAGTTAAGGACAAAGATTAACTCCCAAGAAACATTAAGAAAATGCATAATATGTTATTTTACTGAAACCACCAACCGTTTTCTGTGAGTGCCGTATTTTCCGTTGGTTCCATGTTCGACATCGGATTTCCTTTTGTATCAAAATCCTAAAATGTGGCAGAAGCTTTCACAAACCGCGCTTGTACACTGTGTGTTTCGGGAGGACAGGAGCATTGAAATGTTGGTCATATTTTAATTGATTTATGATTTTGCAGTCCTACAAATATCTTCAGTCCTCTCAATATGGCGGGGTATCAGCAACAACAAATAAATCCCGTTCTGATGTACAAGCACTCATAATACATAACTCTCCAGATCATCAACTGGAAAGTAGGATGCTGGCCTATGGAAATCATAACAATGTTCAACACTCTAAAGCATTTCAAAGCTGGGAGCCTTATCAAGAAAGCCTGGAGCTTCGGCTAAACATTCTTACTTTACATATATTTGTTTCACTCAGAAGAGAAGTAGGGGGAGAACTTATCAGGCAACCAAGTGAGTGTTAGGTGGTAAGGTAATAGCAATAAACTGAGAATACCTGCAGTGTTCTTTTAAAATGATGTCATTTTACAAGCATTACAATTGCAATGACAAACATATTAAATAGAGGAAATTACCAACTGAACTAAATTAGTTTGTAAAAGATAATTGGATTAGATTAAACATTATTGTCATTGCACAATACAATTCCAAGAAATGCTTTTAATTTATGTGTAGGCATACCACCAAGGAGTGACCGCTACAACAGAACAAATGGGTAGGTCTGATGGGTAAGTGTATAGTCAGAGCTGTCCTGATCTCAAATATACCAGTCTTGCCAGAACTCATGGAGCAATGTGTTTTACAACAAGTTTCAGACATAAAGTATTTTCGATGTTTATGCGACTTAACTATGTCCCTGAAAATCATACACTGTGTCATCACCTCCGTTTGAAAACCCCGGGTGTTTTCGCGTCGCTGATTCCACCTCTCAGGTCGCGCCCATAGACTGTAGGTCGCGCCTGGCAGTTCTACGCACTTGCCATAATGCATAGAATACCCGTCTCCTCTAGAATTAGATGCAGCGGAATCACCCTACAGAATACAACACTTCTCTCAACAACAGCACTGAGCCAATCCCAACGAGGCGCTCAATACATCGCCACAGTACTAAAGCTGTTAATGACCCTTAATTACTGTCAAACATTACATTAGTCAACACGCCGGGTGCTCCACAACTGGAAATATACATTGCGGAAAGCCAGTAGCGGTTACAGAGGCGTGTGAAACTTACCTTGGTGGGAACTTCCCAGTCAGATGTTTCCCTCATTTGTTGCTGTCACCCCAAGGCTTATCATTGGAGTCTGAAGGAGTAGTAGACTGCACCCAGTGCCTGCACCGAGTGCCCTCCCCAAGTCTGGACCCAACTCTGCCCATAATAAACCCATCAGTCCTTCACTGCCCTCTAGTGGTCTGAACTACGTGGAACATGTTCAGCCGCACTGCACCACCCTGGTTTAAAGACGGTGTCTAGTGGTGATGCGCGGGTCGCCTTTTTTTAACACCCGCCCCAACCCGACCCGCCAGGAGATCCAACCCGCCCCGCCTGACCCGCAAAAAAAAAGCGCTGATCATGACCCGAACCCGACCCGACCCGAGGAAAAAAATAATAAAGGCAGTGAACGTATTGCCATGGAACCTACCGATGAGAACTCATTTGTGACAATGTAAGCCATAAATAGACAAGGATTTGCACTGGATTCGCGGTAAAGATTATGATACAATTTCATGAAAGATTAATTGAATTCCAAACAACAACAAATAAACTGTAATATTGATTTTTACATCGTTCTTTATTGAACGAATGCGGAAAGCATCGTACAAACACACATGCTAGTCAAAACTGTTTTCTGATCATCATCAACATCAGATCTGAGAATATACGTTTTAATGAACTGCATATAGGTAACCTAAGTAATAATGATATTTAAACATAACTTATATTTTTAAATTGAAGTATAAAACTGTAAAACTACTGCAATTATGACTGCTGTTTAGAAGCACTGTGGAGAAAGAGGATGGAATTCACCGTGCCGGGGTTGAGCCGGTTTCGACGCGCTTCCAGGACGCGACCTGAAGAACTGAAAGTGCGCTCGCTCGATGCACTGGTTGCAGGAACGCAAAGCACCGATCTTGCCAGCATCGATAGGAGAGGGAAATTGTGACGGTGATCCCTCCAGAAGCCAAGGACATCTTCATTGCAGTCCTCAAGACTGAAATGTGTCTGCACGTAGCGCTGTATTTCATCGGACTCTATGAGTTCAGGAGTGTCTTCCCATTCCTGAAACAATCTGCGCCTTTTCAGTACATTTTCTGTCAAAAAGAACAAGACGCGTCACCATTTAACTAAAGTCAAGTATAAACACACAGTCAAGGTTTGCAATTAACTGTGTGAAATAGTTCACATTATTCACATTATTCACATACCTTCTGCCTCGCCGTGCATTGCGCTTGCGCCACCCGCTGCTGAAAGTTGAAGGGGTTGCGATTATTATTATTTTATAACCATTATTATTATTCTATTAAAATTAAAATATGGCTGGAAACTACTGAGGCTTCAATTTACCTTCACTTGTACTTTGCGCAGATTGAGCCTGCAAAGTTGGAATGAGAGCTGTTGTCAGTCTCCTTGCTTCAACTTGGACTGCCGAGCATTCATCTGGCGAGAGCATCTTTAGGGTCTTGAAACGCGGGGAGAGGAAAGAGGCAATTTTATGGATAGGGGCGATGATCTTTTCGTTCAAGAGCTCTCGGGCGCGCCTGCGGATGTGCTGCATATACACCGGGTCCCCGCACTTAGGCTCACAGTGCCTTCGCAGCCTGTGGTGCCACAGCATGACTGAGTTGATAGTTGTATAGCGGTCTCCCTCCATATCCTCTGAGGCATGTTTGAAGGGGGTCAAGAATTCGCCGACTGCATTGAGGACTTCCACCTGTATGCCCTCGAAGCGGTGTTCTTGCCCCTTTTCTTCGAGTAGTCGCCGAATCTCACTGTGTTGCCTTGCGATTGATTTCAGCATGTCTGCCTTACTATTCCATCGTGTGTCGCACTCCTGAACCACAGCATGCGGAAGGTTAAGTGCACTGCCAGACTTTTTAAGGTAAGCAACCACTTGCTTGCGCTGACTAATTTGTTCAGTCACTTCGCCCATAAAACCTGGTGCATCTCTTTCCTCGAATGTATGCTTCAGAACGGTATTGAGTACGTGCGCTGCGCAAGGTATCCAAAACAAATTCTTGAGTGCAGCCTTAATGTTGGGGCCCTGATCACTTACAAAGACAACCTTTGACAGGTTGTCAGGGGATATGCCAACTTCTAGAAGTTCTTTGGTGATCTGTTCGAGTATGTTTGGTGCCGTTTTTTTGAGCGTATGGTCAAATTCTAACGTGGAAATCACTCGACTCAAAAGTTTCCAATCTTCAGTAACGAAATGACATGTTAGTACTGTGTAGGATCTCATGTTGAAGCTGTCAGTCCACATGTCTGTTGTGATGCCAATTCCATTTTCCATGGCCTTTTCTATCAGCTGCATTAGGCTCTCCTTTTCTTTCTTGGCTTGGTTTTTGGCCCTGTCGCAAATTGTTTGTCTGTGAGGGAGGACCGAGTTTATGTCCACTGATCCAAAACGTGCACCGATATTTACAAGCCCTTGTGCCACACGTGTAAACCCCTTCCCAGAGACAACATCAAACGGTCGCAGGTCCGAGCAGCAGAAGGCTACAAAGTCATCCACAAGTTTGGATTTTGCCGCGGGTGGCACATTGTTTTTCATGAACACAGACATTAAGGGTTGGTCTGAAAGAGCTTGTGTGGGAAGCTTGTTCGGCTTTGGAGCTGTCCCACGGCATGCATGTCGAAGAAGGTTCGATGTACCTGTTTTATGCCTGTCATATTTGTACAGCAGCTCACACTCCAAGCAGATAACATAGTCGGTAGCGGTGTTATCGGCCAAAACGATTTGTCCAAATTTTTCCCACACCTTGCTTTTTTGTCCCACTTTCTGCACAACCTTAGCATCACCATTTTTAAGCTTTTCTCGCATTAAGTTAGCCATGTCTTCATCGGAAGCATCTGAGAGGTTTTGGCGGAGTAAACAAAAGCTACGGATACCAAATAGGGAAAAACATTTGAATTGCCAGTGTTTTAGTTTATCTGGTGACCGTGTTAGCTGATGACTCAGATCGAGAGGTGAATTAATCTTCTGATCACAATTTAACTTTAGCGTCACTAAGCTATTAAACACATCCGTGTAGGTTGTTATTATTATTGATTGAGCACAACCATAATGTTGATTCGGAGTGACACCCAACTGTGTTAGGACATAGTCAGGTTTGATCTGAAGAGATTGTGGAAAAACGGCACCATCAAGTGTCAGCGCTCTCGCGTTGCCATGGAGATTCAAAACAAAGCAGATAGAGTCAGCCAGAGTCCGCACACATAGCGATATTAATACAGTTTTATTTTAAAGTTTGTCTTCTTCTTCTTTCATATAAAAAATGGATTTGAGAAATATGTGTTTTCTCTTTTTGACCCGCCCCGCCCGCACCCGCAATATTTAAAAAAAATTGAACCCGAACCCGCCCGACCCGCGGATAAACCCGCGGATATCCGCGGGTCACGGGTCGATCCGCGCATCACTAGTGTCTGGTAGTGATGCGCGGGTCGGGCGGGTTCGGGTTCAATTTTTTTTAAATATCTCGGGTGCGGGCTGGGCGGGTCAAAAAGAGAAAACACTTATTTCTCACTTAGGAACTTTCACTTGCCTATTTATGATAATCCATTTATAAAATAAAACTGTTATTGATATCGCTATGTGACTACTTTTGTGCGGACTCTGGCTGACTCTATCTGCTTTTTTTTTAATCTCCATGGCAACGGGAGAAGCTTGATGGTGCCGTTTTTCCACAATCTCTTCAGATCAAACCTGACTATGTCCGAACACAGTTGGGTGTCACTCCGAATCAACATTATGGTTGTGCTCAATCAATAATAATAACAACCTACACGGATGTGTCTAGTAGCGCATCGAGCGAGCGCACTTTCAGTTCAGTAGGTCGCGTCCTGGAAGCGCGTGGAAACCGGCTCAACCCCGGCACAGTACGGCACGATATTACAGTTTTGACTAGCATGTGTGCACACTTGTGTGTGTTTGTAAGATGCTCTCCGCAATCGTTCCATAAAGAACGATGTAAAAATCAATATTACAGTTTATTTGTTGTTGTCGGGTTCGGGTCATGATCAGCGCTTTTTTTTTTGCGGGTCGGGCGGGGCGGGTTGGATTTCCCGGCGGGTCGGGTTGGGGCGGGTGTTAAAAAAAGCCGACCCGCGCATCACTAGTGTCTAGTGTAGTCACACCATTGCTGGACGATTGCTTCTGCTCCCAGATAATTACACGACTGTAATCAAGGTTAAACCTGCACTATGTAACTTTCTCGCGTGGTGGTCCCCTCTGGCCTGAGTTGTAATTACAACTAGAAGTTTTTACCAGGAGCTGGACATTCGGCTGGCATTGCACGAGTCGGGGCTATATGGGACTGACCATCATGTAAAGTCACTGTGATTACTTTACATACAAGCAGATTATTTGGAGATGAGCAGCCCAGAAGCATTTGAAAAAAAGTTATGGTCATTAACAATAACAACTCTTCATCTGTAAATCTAACACCAAAGTTATAGTATTACATGTTGATTTTGAGTAGAGCAAAATTATCAATTAGTAAAAACTCAAAAGCGTTTCAAAGAAAGTATTTTATGAAGTTCCTGGGCTTATTAACGATTACTTTACATATGTATTGTTTTACCAAAAAAAGGTAATGAAAGACAATTAGGCAACCAAGTAAGTAAGGCAGTAGGCAGGCGCATAGAATACGGGGGGGACGGTGGGGACGCGTACCTACCAGTTTTCGTCATGAGTCATTTTGTACCCACCACTTTTTATTAAAGAATCCCCCGTGTGGGACTCGCACCGGTGTCTTTCACCACTGCGTCATTAAATGCAGTCTGAGCTACATCAAGTTCAACAAAGAGAGATGAACTCTACTCTTACAAGTCGCTATAGTATGACATGGTCACAAGCGGACTTTACACGCCGTCACGAACGGAGTGGTACTGGTATCACAAGATGCCATAGTGCATTGAGTAATGGTGCTCCCTGACTCGTCCCAAAAACAACAGTCAACAAAGTGAACATAATGAAACAGTGAAATGCAACCCAACATGTCCTGAACATTCGCCTCCAAACCCTATCTAATAGCAATAACATGTAATGACACAGAATGTCAGAATGTCCCAATGCATTCTGGGAAACACTCCCCCAACACGTTACAATATCCACGATTTCCTCAGGCAAGTACAACAACTTGAACTGATAATACAAGAAAACACAAAAGCATTAACCTAATTTACACAAAATAGAAACATTTAATTTGATTTGTGTCCGATGACGAGAGAGACGGAGAGAGAGAGAGAGCACTTTGGTAGAGAGACATAGAGTAACTAACAGAGAGCGAGCGCCGGTCTCGATAAAGCCGTTAATCAGAGAAATGAAACGTTATTTCCCGATTGTTTCACAGCGGTTACATTTAGCAGGTAGACACGGCCATGAACTGCACCTATCTGAATCACATTATCCAATGAAAAGTATTAGAGCTCTGTGCGTGAGCATAGTCAAAACATCGCGTCTGTGTGTGTGTGTCATCATCACATTTTTGTATACATTTTTATTAATTAACATGACCTGCGCGAAAGGGGGAAAAAAAATGAATGCGCGTCATTGTACCCAGCACTTCTGAAAATGCAATTCCGAATGCGTCTCTGTCCCCAGCACATTTCAAACCAAACCTACGCCCATGGCGGTAGGCCTAATAACTGGTAGTATAATAATAACTAAGTATCAAAGTGCCATTTTAAAATCAAACGTGTATGTAGGCTACTAGATTATAGGCTCAGGAAAACTTCGGTGAAGGCTGAGTTGACGTACGACTGGGCCAGTAGATTGTACTGGGAGGTGAGGGGGGAGGTACTTTCCCTGGCGGGAAGACCTGCCGGTACCACTGTACCTTATGCCACTGCTGCTGCTGGTTCCACCGCCGCTGACGGTGACATTGGTGCTGCTGTTGCTGCTACACTGTGCAAGTGTAGAGAGCCGTAGGCACCCTCTGCTGGTAGGAGAGTACCAGTGCGCTGTTCACTTTAGATTTGGTTGGAGGCGTCCGCGCGCTCTCTCTTCTGCGGCATTTGGAGAGCCAGATCCCTGCGGTCACGGCGCAGTGTTGCATGGATGAGCGTGTTGTCAGTTCTTGACATGTTTGTTTTGCAAAAAAAGTAAAGGAAATGAGGAAACCAGCATATCCCCCTCTCTCTCTGTCTCTCTCAAAGGATGAGGAAGTCTTTGTCTCAATTAAATGATCCTGTAGGTTGCACAGATATTCCAGTGACTGTCTTTTTCTTTTCTGTTAAGTGGTCTCTTTTCAAAGAGACCACTGTGGCAAGATGAAGGAACGACTCAAACGGAGGTAGTTGAAGTTCTTTATTCATCAATTGCCAACACAAGAATGAATGAAAGAGAAAGCGCGCCAAAACCCCAAAGGGCACAAACCACACCTCCTACCCATAAACCTTCTGGGTGAGAGACACAAACACATGACATACAGCATAGGCATATCAACAGACCTGTGAACGTCACACAGGCCCCACTGAACACCCAGAGGGGATTTATAGAGAAACAGTCAATCCCTCATTGGAGGTTTGATCAGCCTGCCATAGCGGTTGCGCCACCCCTCCTTAGACACAGTAGATAGTATAGGTAGAAACATCCTCCACGATCGGCTCTGAATCGGGGCGCTCGGGTGAAATCCTGTCTAGGATCCTGGAAGGAGGACGACCTCGCCGGGGACCTGGGCCGGAAACACAACCTCGTCAGCCATCATGTGTGCCGGTTTAAGCCTATCTAACGTAACGCGCTCCTTACGCCCACCCATATCCAGCACAAAACTCTTAGAGCCCGCCTCAAGTACCCTAAAGGGGCCATCGTAAGGGGGCTGGAGGGGCGACCGGTGAGCGTCACGCACAGAAAAACAAACCTAGCTGTCATGAGCTCCTCGGGCACAAAAGACCGCGGAAAACAGTGATGCACAGGCACGGAAGTGAGAGCGCTCCCCAACGAAAAAGGACGCACTGCAGGATGCGAAAGTGGAGCAGAACTCTCTGGCAAAAATTCAACCGGGACGCGGAGTGGCTGCCCTAGGATCAACTCAGCAGGAGAGGCATTCAGGTCCTCCTTAGGAGCTGAACGCAGTCCAAGCATCGCCCAAGGCAAACGATCTACCCGGTTGCCATCCGAGAGCGCAGCACACAATGCCGCCTTGAGCGACCGGTGAAAATGCTCACACAAGCGGTTAGCTTGTGGATGGTACACGGTAGTACGGTTAACCTGTATGCCCAGTGTTCCGTTTTCCTCCCACGGAAAAGGGCAACCCGGTTTACAAAAGGATATTACTCAATTTTCCACTTCTTATTTGTTTATTTCTCTAAAAAGGGAAGCAGGTAATAAACCTGAAAAGTAAGGAATGCAATGTTTCATTTATCATGTGCATAACACAAACATCACATTTCACTCACCACAATAGCCCAATAACAATAAGCAACAATAATAAATAACATTAACCCGTATCTCATCATGACAAATATCAAAATGTTAATTAACTAATAATAGCATAATAAACATGCATTAATCAAAATAAATATATATAAAAATTAATTAATTAATTAATTAATTAATTAATTAATAATAATACTTCACAATCTTTCATATTCACTGGTTCATATGTCAAACATGTCAAACACTATATTCAAATCCCAAATGTGTATTGAGGCTTTCACCACAATAACTACAACTCCCATAATGCCCGGCGGCAAACCAAGTAGTACGTTAAAAACCGGTCTCTGCGATTTACTTAATCAAGCATTCCAAAAACTAAAGAAACAAGCATACACGGACGAGACAGCAACCCCAGAAGTCCAAATGTTAGCACCATGTCTCACAGCTTTACCATTTCTCAACTTCGATCATCAGTAAACTGGTTGGATTTACCAGAGCATAGCGCGATTGCGTTCTCCTCAACGTACAACAACACCAGGGAGCGGACGTAAACATACTGCAACAATACAGCATAGCGATAGCAGATAACATGAAGTGTATAACATGAACGCAGACAAGAAAACAGTGAACTAAGAGAGCTTACCAATTGGCTGCATACCGGGTTGTAAATCGGTTGTAAATACCGTACAAGTAAATCAAATCTCGCGCTTCGTTTACACGGGTAACCAACGGTTACATGGACCCACAACACACTCCTCTCTTAAAGAAAGACTACACAAAAACGGTTGAAACTCAAACGGTTGTCTATAGGTTTTACTTGAAGCATTTGTACTCTGGATTAAGGTACACTTTGGAATGAAACATGTAAATGAGAAATAATTATATAACACCACAGAAAACACAACACCTCCCACTTAAGTTGCCGATCTTATGATCCAGGGAACTTACCAAAATCACTTAAAGACCCTTCTTAGTGACACTTTTTTTTTTTTTTTTTTTTTTTTTTTTTTCCACAAAGTCCACGTGTAAGTGTATGTGTCCAATGTTCAAGTCAATGCCTTTGGCAGGTGTGTGGTGCACTGCCCGGGGATGTGCACACTCTTGCGTCTTCATGAATGTGCAATGTGATGGGCATGGTGGCAGCGCTAGGCTTGCACCAACCAGCCGACAAGGGGAAAGGGCGGTGACTTGAATGAAAGGGGTTCAGGAAGAGGCAGGTGTCATGACAACTGGGGTGGAGGAGTTTGGTCCTCCACCGGCAGAAGGACCACCAGCCTTCTCACGCCTCTTCTGATTACTGCCCTGGGCAGTGAAGAACTCTTCTTTCGGCCACCCGCCAGGGAAACGGGAAGGCCAGCACAAGTTGTGATGTCGGCATCCCTGACGATCCCTTTACTGTCTGGGTAGACAGTCAGAATCCGGCCCAGACGAAACTGACCTCTCAAAGCGTTAGGGTCAGCAATCCAGACGAGGTCGCCGATTTTGACGTTCCTCTCTGTCCGATGCCACTTGTGTCGAACAAACAGGTTTGGGCCAGCTAGTTCCCTCCACTTTGCCCAGAACCGGTCCACTCCGATTTGAATAGCCCTTAGTCGACGCCAGGGATGGGTCTCTAGGTCAAGCCCGCTGGTATCTCCTCCAAGCGATGCTCGACCCAGTATCAGGGAGTTGGGTGTTAGATACTCGACCGAGTCTTCCTGTTCTTGAGCTCTGGCATCGATTGGGCGTTCGTTTGTCAGGTTGGCAGCCTGATAGAACAGAGTTTGGAGTTCTCCCCACGTGAGAGACCCTGTAGCTCCTCCAAGGCTCGTGAGTGCCCTCTTCAAAAGCTTTACAGCAGCCTCCGCAGCTCCATTCCTGTGGGGCGCATCTGCAGGGTGAAACTCACACTTCCACTCGGTCCCATTCTTGGCAGCTACATCTTCCATGGACGCAGCCTGCAGGCAAGCCATATGCTTATGCAGCTCACGCAGAGCCGGCTTTGCGCCAACAAAGTTGGTGCCTCTATCGGACCATAGTTTCCTTGGATGCCCCCTCAGAGCAACAAAGCGGGAGTATGCTTGGAGGAAGCCTTCTGTCGACTGGTCATCGGTTAGGTCCGCATGGACGGCTCTCGAGGCCATACAGCAGTAAACGATGCCCCAGACCTTCTTGCTTGTTCTTCTCTTAACAGCGTCTTTCACCTCGAAGGGGCCAAAAAGGTTGAGGGTTGTAAACTCGAATGGGCTTGCTCTTTTGGTACGCTCTTGAGGGAGATCACTCATTATTTGTCGGCACATCTCGGCTCTTTGCTTTCGGCAGGTGACACAGTTATTCAGTACTTTCTTAACCGTTCTTCGTCCCTGCACGATCCAGGCTTTCCTTCTTGTCCGCAGAAGGGTAGAGGCGACACCTTCATGGTTCTCTTCATGTTCCTCTCTAGCCAGTAGGGTTGCTAGCCACGACTGGCATGGGATTAGTGGTACAGCCACTCGGTCTTCATCCCAGCATTGGATTCTCCCTCCGCAGAGCAAGAGTCCTGTCTTTTCCTCTTTCTGAACCACCAGGCGATCCAAGGTTGTGTCACGGAACTCGACACCGTCTTGAGCTGCGAGAGCTAAATCTTTGAAAGCTGTTGCTCTTTCATCCACAGACAGGCATGGTCTTGCCTCCCACTTTAACTGCACTGGGGACTGGCTGTTGCTACCCAGCCAGATTTCCACTGCTCGTCTCATCCAGGCTATGGTCCCGCACAACCGTGCCAGTGAACTGATCCTTCGGGGGTCCACTAGGCGCACAAGCGCAATGATCGTTGGACTCGACCATTTCCTGGGCTGGGGTCCTGCTGTGACCAGAGCCGAGAACGCCTTCCTCCGAAGTCCCCCGATCTCTTCAGTAACAGAGGGGTTGATCTCTCTGGCAGTTTTCACAGGCCAATCTGATTCAGGCAACTTCAAAAATCCAGGGCCTTCCTGCCACACTGATCCCTCTGCAAGCTCCTCAGGGGATGCTCCCCTTGTGAGGATGTCGGCGATATTGTCTTTTCCTTTGACCCACCTCCAGCTTTCCACTGGTCCGGCCTTTTGGATTTCCCCAATTCGGTTTGCAAAAAATGTCTGAAAGCCATAGCTATCCTTCTGGATGGCTCCCAGGATTGTCTGACTATCGACAAAATGG
Organism: Urophycis tenuis; assembly: GCA_036785325.1. NCBI lineage: Eukaryota > Metazoa > Chordata > Actinopteri > Gadiformes > Phycidae > Urophycis > Urophycis tenuis. Next base: position 7,349,000 of record JAXIVH010000014.1, on the reverse strand, counting down.
GTCCACCGATCGACCTTGATGTGCTTCTCGAAGTATGTCTTCAGGCGTGTTGCGAAGACAGCCCCACACAGCTCTGCTTTAATGACATCACCTTTCTGGTCCAGAGGGGTGAGCTTGGCCTTTGATTCAACCAGCTTCACTACGACTCCATCTTGTTTCGTCTCCCACCGAAGGTAAAGAACGGCTCCGTAGGAAGTTTCGCTGCCATCGGAAAATGTAATCCCCATTGGGCAGCCTATGGCTCCATGGGGTGTGAGGCTCCTATCGAATCTAACTTGGCCAAGCCTCACATACTGCTCAAAAAGTTGTATTGCAGCCTCTCGAAGACGGGGCGAGAGAGGATCATCCCAGGTGTCCTTGGAGGGACGGTCTCTTCCTGCTTCCTGAAAGGACTCTCTTATGAGCATCACTCCTCGCTGTTTGGAAGGTGAGGCCAGACCGGTGGGGTCATAGAACCCTGCAATCTGACTTAGCAGCATGCGCCTGGTGAGGGGGTCTGGGGTGATGTTTCTGATCTCATCCTCCCGCAGATCTAGCCCGGTTCTCATTTTCCCTCGTCTTTTTGAAAAGTTTACCGATGTCAGCACACGGAGTTTGTCAGATTCAGGTTCGTATCCCACTCCCAATGCCTTATTTTCTTCATCCGGCATCTGGTTGGGGAGTATCAGGGTCTTGGGCTCCATTGACCTGACGTTGTTGGAGTCAGTGAGTTCTTCACTCCTCCCACTTTGGCCTGTCAGGACCCAAGGCTTTAGGGAGAAGCCGCCTGCTTTTAGGATCTCCTCCACTCCTTTGGACATCTTAATCAGGGTTTGGAGATCATTATGCGATGTCAATATGTCATCTACATAGCAGTCCTCTGTCAGGATCCGGCGTTCTGCAACCATGGATGCAAACTGGGGCAGGTTTGCCGTCTCTCTCATGGCAACTTGAGCGATGCATCCCGCAGGCTTGTCGCCGATGTTGACCCTGACGACGGCAAACTCATCGATTTCATCTTTGGGGTCATCTCTCCAGAAGAATCGATGGAGGTGTACCTCCTCGTCCTTCAGCCACACAGAATTATACATTTTTTGAACATCTCCAAGAGCAGCATACAAGCTGCTCCTGAATCTCAGAAGGACCCCTCGGATTGGGTTGAGGACATCAGGGCCTTTGTGCAGGAGGTTGTTCAGGCTCATCCCTTTCAACTCCTGGCTACTGTTCCAGACTATCCTTACTGGCGTTGAACTGGAATGAGGATTCGGGGCGACCAGATGGCTGATGTACCAAATCGGCCCGTTCCAGTCCTCAATCACTTTCTTTGTGAGCTTGATGGCTGCTCCTCTTGATACCATCTCGCGGATCTGCTCTCCATATGCTGCTTTCCATACAGGTTCTTTTTCCAGCCGAGCCTCTGTGTTCCGGAAGGTTGCTTCCACTGCTCGGCGGTTATCTGGCAGAATCGCTGGGTTGGCCTTCCATGGATAGGCCGCATCCCAGTGTGGGGCATCGCTGTGCTTGTCCGCTAGCACATAAGAGAGGCAGTCCTTTATCTTCTCCAAGTCCCTTTCTTCTCCAAGGGTCATCTCTTTGCCTCCCGGGGGACACTTGCTGCACTTGCAGCTCCCGCATTTCGGGTCACACGCTGCTCCAATACTATCCCACTTGAACCACTCAAACACCTCCTTATTTGTGGCAGTGGTGTTGCTGAGAGTCACTTCTTCCGACCTTGTTGGGTCCTCCTCACTTAGGCCTACGGTGGCCACAAGGACCTCCTTGTACACCCTTGAGGATGTTCTCATGGTTCTTGCGAAGTGAGTTTCAGACTGGTGCAGCGTTAGATCGACCACCTCGAAAAGATCAGGGTGAGTACCGCCGACGGTTTTGCCCAGTGGGCCGTCCCAGAGGACTAGATCTCCCTCCATCTTGAACGGCTGTGGAACTAGTCGACCTTCCCTGTGGCTGATCAGAAGATCGATGTTCTCAGGACGGACCAGCTCTTCTGCAGCGACGCCAGGAAAGATCTTTCTCAGTTGCTGCGGGGTGACAGGCTGACTTATCTCTGCGATACTCTCCAGGCCGTAGCAGAGCAGTTTGTGTTCCGTTACCGTCCCCTTGGTGGTTTTCACTCTTAGTCGCAGGGAGTATCTCTTGGTTGTGACAGTCGTTGTCATCCCTCCTATTCCGTGGACGATTAACTTGATGTTCTCACCAATCAGTCCAAGGCGCTGGGCAGCGTTGTTAGTTATATAGTTGGTGTCAGAAGCAAGGTCAATAAGAGTGCCGATCATCTGGCCTGAGTTAGTGGTTACTTCCAGCAACATCATTATCACCGGGTACTCTTTCAGTCCACCTCCAGCAGTGCAGATCGTGGTTGAGGCTTTGTTGGAAAATGCCTTTTTGAATTGTGCTCTCAGATCCGGAGTGACTTTTCCCAGAAGCTCTTCCTGCTGGCTGGTCAGTCCGAGGCCTTTCCTCTCCACCCTTTTGGTACGTTGCTCCTCACTGCCAGCATATTTTTCTCGAGCGATGGACTTGGAGCAGAGCAGATAGTGGTGAGACTCTTCCTTGCGGCAGTCCATTTTACTGCAGAGGAACTTTGGGTTGCAACGGCCATCCTTTAGGTGGAAGCACAGGCACCGATTGCATATCCCATGGGTCTTTAGATGGGCCTCTCTCCTCTGGAGATCCATCTCCCTGAAGGCTTTGCAAGCAAACAGCCTGCCAGCATGTGTCTCATCGGCACAGGCAGTGCATGAGCCCAAGCGTGGCTTCCACGGAGACCCTCTTTGGCCTGAGGTGGCTTTGGAGAACGCTTTCTTGACTCCTCTTTCTGGCTTGTCTGCCGGGCCTTTCAGTGACGAGCTTCCCTCACCAGGACTTGCCTTCAGCAGATCCAGCTCCTCCAGGATTGCCTCTTGCTTCTTCAGAAAGTGCAGTAAGCAGTCGAAGTGGTTAAGTGGAGCAAAACCAGTCACAGCATTAGACTTGTGTTCAATCCATTTCTCCTTCAGAGAGCTTGGGAGCTTGCTTTCAAGGGACTGTGCTACCCAACGGTTCTTTATAACATCCTCTTCTCCCAGGATCACAAGGTTGCTAAGGGCCCGCTCCACGGCCTGGATCAGCTCAATTGCTTTCCTGGGGTTGTTTCCCTTCACAGAGGGTAGGCCCTGAACCTCCTCGGATATCCTCAAGACGATTTTCGCCTTGTTCCCGAAACGGTTGTCGAGGCGCCTGAACATTTCATCCGCCGATGCGCAGCTGGACAGAACCAAGTCTTTTTTCACCCTGTCACTGAGACTTGCTAGGAGGTGGAACCTTGTAACACCAGCCGTCCTCTGAGGGTTTCCTAGCTGTTCCAGCTCTTCCCACTCAGCCTTCCACCGGTAGTAGTCAGTCATGTCTCCTGAGAACATGGGCAGGCGTGTTCGTTCAAGGCTGATCTGTGGCCTGAAGCCGTGCGCCCCGGCATGCATGCCAGGGATGCTTTGTGGAGGTGCATACGGTAAGTTTGGAAACGCAGGCGCTCTGGGGACTTGGGGCTGCCTGCCAGCTCTGGTGGGCCCCTCGCCGGACTCGCTGCGCTCTCCATCAGTGTCTACTTCTTCATCCTTTTGTTCCTTGCCAAGCTCTTCTCTACGCTTCAACTTTTGCCGCCACCAGTCTTGCAGTCTGTTTCCCAGTTTGTATAGCTGCTGCTTGTATACTGTTGTCTTGGCGCCAGAGACAAGACTTTCCCATTCAAGCACCTTCTGCTCAAGCATGCTGATTCTCTCCACTAGGCTCTCTCTCAGGACTTGACGTTCTTCCTCTGTCAACTCCTTCATGTCAGTGTCCTCAACTTCGGCACATTTCTCCTCTGCACCGTCAGCGTACAGTTTCATGTCGACATAGCCGAATTTGGTCCATAACGTCTCTTTAGCGAGCTGGAGTGTTTCTGTATATGTGGCCAGGCACTTCGCCGTTTTCTCTTCTGCATGAGCCGCTTCTTCTTCTGCCTTTTCTTCCTCATCTTCCACTTCTCCCAGAGCATCAACATATTCGAGACCGGTATCGTGCACCTTTTCAAAGTCCACACCAAGTGCTCTGATTTCATCGATAAGCGCCCTTTTTTCCAGAAGTTCTACAGTGAGGGACAGCTTCTTGGCTCTCCTGCTGAAGAGGGTTTGTGCTGTGGAGCGCTTTCCTTTCAAGGCCGCTAATTCTGCCGAATCCATCTTCTTTTTTCTGCACTGACCAAGGCGCTGTTACACAGAGGGGTATATTTGGCTTATTCCTCTTTTTTCTGTGCGCCTTCACTGATCAATGCTGATATGGTGGTGGCAGACTTGACTCTTGACGCGCTCGAACCTTTGGTTTATTACTGTTCCGTTTTCCTCCCACGGAAAAGGGCAACCCGGTTTACAAAAGGATATTACTCAATTTTCCACTTCTTATTTGTTTATTTCTCTAAAAAGGGAAGCAGGTAATAAACCTGAAAAGTAAGGAATGCAATGTTTCATTTATCATGTGCATAACACAAACATCACATTTCACTCACCACAATAGCCCAATAACAATAAGCAACAATAATAAATAACATTAACCCGTATCTCATCATGACAAATATCAAAATGTTAATTAACTAATAATAGCATAATAAACATGCATTAATCAAAATAAATATATATAAAAAATAATTAATTAATTAATTAATTAATTAATTAATTAATTAATTAATAATAATACTTCACAATCTTTCATATTCACTGGTTCATATGTCAAACATGTCAAACACTATGTTCAAATCCCAAATGTGTATTGAGGCTTTCACCACAATAACTACAACTCCCATAATGCCCGGCGGCAAACCAAGTAGTACGTTAAAAACCGGTCTCTGCGATTTACTTAATCAAGCATTCCAAAAACTAAAGAAACAAGCATACACGGACGAGACAGCAACCCCAGAAGTCCAAATGTTAGCACCATGTCTCACAGCTTTACCATTTCTCAACTTCGATCATCAGTAAACTGGTTGGATTTACAGGAGCATAGCGCGATCGCGTTCTCCTCAACGTACAACAACACCAGGGAGCGGACGTAAACATACTGCAACAATACAGCATAGCGATAGCAGATAACATGAAGTGTATAACATGAACGCAGACAAGAAAACAGTGAACTAAGAGAGCTTACCAATTGGCTGCATACCGGGTTGTAAATCGGTTGTAAATACCGTACAAGTAAATCAAATCTCGCGCTTCGTTTACACGGGTAACCAACGGTTACATGGACCCACAACACACTCCTCTCTTAAAGAAAGACTACACAAAAACGGTTGAAACTCAAACGGTTGTCTATAGGTTTTACTTGAAGCATTTGTACTCTGGATTAAGGTACACTTTGGAATGAAACATGTAAATGAGAAATAATTATATAACACCACAGAAAACACAACACCCAGGGACCTCGCCAGCACCGACCAAAGCTCTGAAACAAATTGAGGGCCTCTGTCGGAGGTGATGTCGGACGGGGTACCAAAACGCGCAACCCAAGCCGAAAGGAACGCACGCGCTTCGTCCGCAGACGTGGTTGAGGACAGAGGAACCGCCTCTGGCCCCCTGGTGGTCCGATCCACTACAGTAAGCAAGTGTGTAAAACCTTGCGAGGGAGGTAAAGGGCCCACCAGGTCCACATGCACATGATCGAAACGCCTGGCCGGAATCGAAAACGGTTCGAGGGGCGCTCTGGTGTGCTGATGAACCTTAGCGCGCTGACACGCCACACATGCGGCCGCCCATTCCTTAACCTCTCTGCGAAGGCCGGGCCAGACGAATTTGGATCCGACCAGCTTCACCGATTCCCGGACCCCCGGATGTGTGAGAGCGTGAACGGAATCGAAAACGAACCGCCTTCCTGCACCATGGCCTCCTCAAGTTTGAGGCCCGTACCGGTGGCCCTAAGGGCCAGGATGTCCGGATCACCAGGCTGGTCAGCTGCCATAGCAGAAAAATCCACCCCGAGCAGTACCGGACACACCAATCTGACCCGCGATAAACAATCTGCAACGGGGTTGGCTTTCCCAGCCACATGCCGAATGTCTGTCGTGAACTCGGAGATGGCTGCTAGGTGGCGCTGTTGACGAGCGGACCATGGCTCAACTACCTTAGACATCGCAAAAGTTAACGGCTTATGGTCAACTTAGGCGGTGGAAGAATGGCCCTCCAGCAGGAAATGAAAATGACGTGTAGCTAAGTACAACGCCAGCAACTCTCGGTCAAAAGCGCTGTACTTGCGTTCGTTGTCCCTCAGTTTACGGCTAAAAAGCGCCAGGGGCTGCCATTCACCAGCCACCCGCTGCTCGACCACTGCCCCCACAGCTACATCGGATGCATCGGTTGTCAGAGCAACTGGTACCGTGGGCGCGGGATGTGCCAGGAGCACTGCGTTAGCCAGGGCGGACTTCGCCCCGTCAAAAGCCTGGATCCGTTCGGGGGTCCAGTCGACCTGGCCATTGGCCTTCTTCAGCCTCAGGGCCTCGTACAATGACCGCAGGAGGTGGGCTGCACGTGGCAGGAAGCGATTATAAAAATTGCCATGCCCAGAAACTCCTGCAGGGCTTTAACTGAGACCGGACGGGGGAAATCTGCCACAGCTTGCACCTTGGAAGGCAACGGAACTGCGCCCTGCGACGAAATGCGGTGGCCCAAGAAATCAATATCTGGTAGTCCGAACTGGCACTTCACCAGGTTGACAATCAGGCCGTGCTCATCCAGGCGCTGGAAAACCTGTTTAAGGCGCGACAGGTGCTCCCCAGCCGACGGACTGGCCACCAGGATATCTTCCAAATAGACAAACACAAAAGCCAGGTCACGCAATACCGAGTCCATAAATCTCTGGAATGTTTGTGCTGCCCCTTTAAGGCCAAAAGGCATGCGCAAAAATTTTAAAAGGCCGAACGGGGTTATTACCGCAGTCTTGGGCACATCCTCTGCGCGCACGGGGACCTGGTGACAACCGCACACCAGGTCCACCTTTGAAAAAACTGTTGTACCCGCCAGGTGAACAGAAAAATCCTGGATGTGCGGGATGGAATAGCGATCATGCACGGTGATGTTATTTAAACAGCGGAAATCACCGCATGGTCGCCATGACCCATCCGCTTTGGGTACCATGTGGAGGGGAGAAGCCCATGGGCTTTTTGAGCGCTGCACTATCCCTAACCGCTCCATGGTAGCAAATTCCTCTTTTGCCAGAGCCAACTTTACAGCGTCAAGTCGTCGTGCACGCGCGAAAACCGGCGGGTCCGTGGTGGGAATGAAGTGCTCCACACAGTGCCGCGGTAGAAAAGGCAGGAGTGGTTAGCGAGGGAAAACCTGCTAGCAATCGCTGATAAACGCTGCCGGACGCTGAGAAGCTAGCGTGTGTTAACGGCCCAGATCCCCCTGTCTGACATGGGAAGGTGGTAAAAGACACGGCATCAATCAACGGCGATTAGCGACGTCAACCAACAGACCATTAGCCTTGGAGCCATAACGCTGGTGGAAAAAAACACAGGGCGCCTCTGCGCTGTCTCCGCCCCGAAACTCCAGCCACCACTGCTGGGTCCTCGCCATCCGCTGTCGGCTGTTGGGGGTCCGACACCATGCTCTGCACGGAGAACCGTCTGGTAGCCAGCAGGACACGATCCGCTTCCTCAGCTAAACCCCGGTAGTCACTCGCAGTCAGACAAGGGGAGTTGGCTAAGGCTGCGCACACCGGCGGTGGGAGTTGGCGCAGGAAAATGTGCGGGAACAGGAAACCACCATCATCTGAACCTAGCAGTGACAGCATGCTGTCCATCAGGTCCACCACCGAACCGTGGCCTAACCCGGGCAGGGAAAGCATTTCATCCGCCCTCTCCGCAGCGGACAGGCTGTACCTCCGTAGCAGGAGTTGTCTGAGTGCGGCGTATTTGCCATGTCGTGGTGGGTCTCGCAGAAGTTGCATGACGCGGCGAGTGGAATGCTGATCCAGGGCCGCGACCACCAAGAAGTACCTGGAGTCGTCCTCTGTGATTCTATGCAGGTGGAAAAGCGCTTCAACATGCTGGAACCACGCAGCCGGGTTGCTCTGCCAGAACTCGGGTAGCTTCACAGACGTGGCAAACCGGCCGGCTGTGACAGTTGGGGCGACATGGCTGAGGAGATACTGCATTCTGCTTCCTCGAACATGTTCAAATCGGGGTCACCAATGTGGCAAGGTGAAGGAACGACTCAAACAGAGGTAGTTGAAGTTCTTTATTCATCAATTGCCAACACAAGAATGAATGAAAGAGAAAGCGCACCAAAAGTTTGTGCCCAAAGGACACAAACCACACCTCCTACCCATAAACCTTCTGGGTGAGAGACACAAACACGACATACAGTATGGGCATATCAACAGACCTGTGAATGCCACACCACTACAGCAGAGGAGAACCGACTTCGACGTTGGGCGCAAAGTTGCCTCCTTGTGAATTACTGCCCTCTTATGGATTTTTTTTTTGTCCCGAGTGGAAGCTGCGCGAGTCAGCATACCCCCCGAAAAAATCAAAATATTAAATAAGCAAATAATCACCAAAACTCAAGGCAAGGCACGTTTATTCGTACATGGGGAAAAAACATAAGTATTGCAATTACAATGAAAGACAATCATTTAAAATACATTCGTTTTCAAAATATGATTTAATTAGATAATTGTGCTTGGAAAAATGTCTATTTCCAGAGAATGAATGGTGGTACCTTTGTGGGGCTCTGGAAAACATGTAAGTATGTATTGTGGTGGCCTACAGTATAAGTGATGCATTAATATATGTATATATTTTCCAAATATCTTCAATGGCCGTGTGTGTTACAGCAGATCATTTGATACAAATAGGTGATAGTGTTGATGTTGTTCCTGCCCCCTGTGGTGAGACTACACACTGCATTGTTTTCAGGAAGCCCACGTGACTCCACGAATTGACGATTTGTTTTAAGTCACTGCTGCCTTTTACATTCATGACGCCTTTTTCAGGTAACAAATGTTTGAAATGTTTATGAAACATAATTTTCGCATTTTATCCGCAGTTAGAGCATTGTTAAACTCGAACTAATTTGTTCTTTTGTTGTTCTTGCACTCAATCGCCATCTGCATGGTTCAAACGTTTGTCATTATGAGCATTATAGTTTTGCAGTTAACGTAAGATAACGGTAAACGGTTGAGACGCAGTTAATGTGAATTACCTTTCAGGTAAAAATCTGTGAACTAAATTATTTGATGTCAGGTGTTATGTCCGGTGTTTGAGCGTGAAACAATCTCATCGTCCCACAGCAGATCGCATTGTGTAGACCAGTGGTTCCCAAACTTTTTGTGCCCAAGGCACACCAAAGGACAAGTAAAAATCTCAAGGCACACCTATTGTGCAAAATAGCCTTTTTAACACGTGTTATCACTCATATCATGTAAAATATCTGTAAATGTGCATAGTTATTTACTAATGCCAAATCAAAGGTGAAAAATACTGATATTACTCATTAAATATGTATTATATTTATATTTTATTTATTTATATTTAACAAAATATTTCAAAAATGCATTTGAAACTTTATCAAATTAGGCTTCATCAAAGCAGCAACACACCCATTTAAACCAGAGAGGTCACAACATTAAAAACCAGGCAAGAATTAAATAAATGTTTTCAGGTATATAGTTTGCCTCTGTATTATGAATTGATTGAATGAGTCTAGGCCTGCACGATATCAGCAAAATGTGCGGTGTGCGATCACACTGTTCAATATTGCGATGACGATATGACTTGCGATAATAAATAAGAAAAGAGTAAAATGTTGGTAATGGTGAATACTTTGGTATGAATTTAAACAAATTTGCATATCGTGACGTCACTGACTGCATTTCCATCCCGTAAAAGTTTAGTGGTCTCCTTCACATCAGTCGACACGTCACTTTATAGCGGTGTCAAGATATTTCAATGCATTTTTTCATGTAGGACCTATTGCCACTGTGCCTGAACCCAAAGTTATAACTGTAGCCTTCTATAACTTTGAACAGTGACTGCGAACATTTTCTTTACTGCAGCTGCAGCCATCATAACAGACAAGCGCGAACCATTGATGAAATGAAGCGAATATAAAAGAAAGAACGTAGCCTACGTGTGTATGTAGGCAATTTATATTTGCGATACTTTCTAAAATATAATTAATAGGGTTATATTGTAGTTGCATTAGTTATTTGAAGAGTTAAAAAAAAACAACGACGGTCTTAACGCAAGTTTACAACCGGTAAGTCGGTCGGACTAAAAGGGAAAAATAAATATTTGGGTGGGTCCTAAATAGACAGGGTGGGTCGGGTTACTGCAAACCACAATATTTAAGGATAAGGATGGCCCGAGTGTGCGTGGCGAACTTATCGCATTACAGACCAGCTTTTGCAATGTGTTTATCATGAACGCTCACATCGCGATGACGATGAAAATTGAGACGACGAGTCCATACAAAGTACTGATGAACTAAATTAAAAAAATAATTATTTGGTGTAGTTATATATTGCAATAATAATGTATGATTGTCACAAAATCCCACGGCACACCGTTTGGGAACCAATGGTGTAGACTACAAACCACGTGGTTCACACCACGACCACGCCCACCCTGCATATCCTCCGTTCAATACCAGATTTGAATCCTGAAACGTGAACGGTATTAGGCCTACTCACACAGGCCGGATTGACAAATGTCAGCCAACACAAAGGGATCGGCTCACATTTCACATTTTCACACAGAATTTAAGTAAGACAAAATGGCACTACAATCAGCATGGCCCTTTGCGAAATATTTGTCCTAAGGCCAGCTCGTACATAAAGAATCAAGTGAGTAGAGATGCTCCGAACGATCGGATGGCGATCATGATCGGCCGATATTGTCTAAAAATAGCACGATCGGCGAACTTCAAAAGTGCGATCACCTATCAAATTACTTTACTTTTCCCCCCCTGCATGCATGGTGCACAACAAAGCAGAGCTTGCCAATGGAAGCATGAGCAGGGCCGGCTCTTGGCATAGGCGATATAGGCGGTCGCCTAGAGCGCCATCTGCTGGAGGGGCGCCGCCAGCGTCCCTTGGCCTCGAGGGAATTTTTTTTTTTTTTTTTTTAAACAATAAAAATTTAGATTTTTTAATTTTCTATGCCCAGTCGCCCTCCTTTGTGTGTTCTCTCTTGAAAATGATAAATATTAACAAATGAATAAACAATGATGTTCCTAAAATGTGCTGCTACTGCCTGAATCACATGACGGGTGCGCCCTCAGGGTCAGAGGGATCAGAGGTCCGGTCACAGACAGGTGGTGGTTTCGTTACCTATTAAACGTTACGCGATGAAAAGGCTGTCCAAGCCCTCGGGTGCGCAGAACAGAAAGAGAAGAAAGGAGGAAGAGAAGAGGAATTTGCAATATAAAGGTAACATTAGCTTCTACCATTTTTTTAAATTATGCCGTTTTGTGTGTAGACGTTTAATTTATGCTAGCTATATCGTGTTTAATGTGAAATGCGCGGTGCATCGGCGCTGTTTATGTTTGTGATGAGTTTTCATTAGTTTTCTACACAGTTATCATCTCTGCCTGTATGTCCCGTCTGATTTGGTATTTTATTTCAGTTTAATCACGTCATCATTATGTTTGGTCGAGTAGTAGCCTAAATTAATTTGACTGACACAGTTGCTGCTGCTGGTGCTTAGTTCTCCTACTGTCTTATCACGTTTGATATTGTGCTGAAATTCAGTAGCCAGGTGATGAAAATGCAAGCTGCAGGTTATTATTATTTTATTAAAGTATTATTATTTTTTATTTTTTCTTATTATTACTTGTTTTTGCTTGTAATGTTGTAATACATTTACTCTGTCTGTCTAGATGCACTCAGAAAATATTTACAGTCACCTCAAACAGCTTCTGGAGAGGGGCTTTCAGATCACACATCCACAGAAACACCACTCTCTGAAGCATGTAAGTTTATCCAATTGTTTGTGGTCTCTGACACACTACTATGTTATTGTTGTTGTTACTGAATGGTACAACCTTGTTAGTAATGCCAGTAAATGTAATTTTTAGTCAATTAAAATTAAGTGATTTATTAAGTGAAATAGATTGACACAACAAACTTAATGCAGTGGTGTGACAGTATGGATGTACTCTGTTTAAATACAGCTACAAGTCAGGCATCATGCAGCAGCAGCGTCACGTCAACCACACCACCAACCTCTGCAAGTCAGCATGAAGCAGGTGAGTTCTGTAATTAAATGTTGCAGTCACATTACTGAACAATACAACTGTTATCCCTAATTTATACTTCAGATGTATTTATTGCCTGATGTCCTGTAATTTGTAAATCATTGTGTGACTTTACTAATACTGAAGGATTAATATCTATATTTGCATGTGTGTTTGATTTTCTTGCAGGTGAAGGGACAAGCACAGCATGTACTGTTCCACAGCCTGAGGACACCCCAGGCCCGTCAACACATCCTGAAGTCCATGAAAAATCTCTCAGGGCAGCACCATTAGACCCTGCTGACTGGCCTTCCCTGTCTGATAAGGTGAGGGTGGAGTTAGTACACAGAGGGCCATATCAGCTAAAATCTGACTTTGAATTCCCGAAAAAAGAAGATGGGAGAAGTTGCCATCACCACTTGAACGTTTGCTGTTCTTTAAATTAAACTGTTGTGATTGTTCTTTTGGCTGGTGTAATTTAATCGTGTGTGTGTGTCGGGGGGGGGGGGGGGGGGGCGCCGAAGAGTAGTCTCGCCTAGGGCACTAAATTAGGTAGAGCCGGCCCTGAGCATGAGTACTCTTGTCTGAACATTTTCAAAGTATCCGACAAAAAAGTAAAATATGCCATTTGCAATGTATGTCGTGCTGAAATCCCTCGAGGATTACGAGGGTTACGACATTTCATTTCATCACATTTCAACACTAACCTCATTAGGCATCTTAGAACACGCCATTATACAACTGAATATGCTGAGTATGAGAAACTAAACCAGCTGAAGCCAGCGTTGAACTCATCTCCTCACCCGCAATCAGCCGACTGTGAGTGACGACGTGAACCATACAGCAGGGATAGTAAGAGGTCACATATAAAATTATGGAATTAATTTGCCTCAACGAACAGCCTCTATCCTTAGTGGAGGATACAGGATTCCGTCACCTCCTAACCTGCCTTGATCCGCGGTACGGTAATTGATTGATCCCATCTCAAGTAGAGTGCGGATCGGGCCAGAATTTTCTGTCTGAGCCCGGCCCACGTCCGTCAGAACAGTGACGGAACCCGGCCCGAGCTCGACAGGCTAAAGTCTTAAAGTCTTGAGTCTATTTTTTTCATACTAATTACACATTTACGTCTGTCTTTATGAAAGCCCGCCTTTATTAAGCAACTGCAAGGCATTTGGAAATGTCAGACAGACAGACAAACAGACAGACATACTTTATTGATCCCTGAGGGAAATTGAAGATGAGCGCAACATGCGCGGCTTAGCGTGCGGGTAAATTTAAATTTTAAAATCGTGCAGATGTGACCAAGCCCGACCAGAACCCGAGCATATACTGTATTTCTACTGTATTTTTTCCAATACAGTTCATTCATAGTTAAGTTTCATTTCTACAAATGGTGCACACTCTGCTAGATTATAGACAAAAGATGTGGAAGATTCCCATAACCCTGCCATTCTGTGATCGGCAGTGATCGGCAATCATGATTTTGGTGATCGGTAATTGTGATCAGTCCCAAAAAGATGATCGGAGCATCTCTACAAGTGAGTAAAAAATAGTAAACTATTGCTATTGGACGGTCCAATGCGAAACCACCACCACTATCTGGAGTTTAGAAGGCAGTGGGTTCTGCCGGAAACCCCCTGCCTGGAGGACTTGGAGGTCACTGCAGGTTGGAGCCATGAGGTCTGGTCAATGTGCCCAGTCAGGCTGGTTAACACCACATCACTGTGTCCTCTTTAGCTGCTGGTCAGGCCAAAAGCCTCTCTGTTTCTCCTGGACAATCGCCTCCAGTTACCTGTGAAACACTTTCAAACAAAATGACCACAAAAAAAAGTTGGAACTTTGACCTGCATACTGTGCTGTGAATACTTCTAAAAAACACAATCAAAACAACAGCTACACTAAATAAACAACAGTCTCGGTTTGGGATTTTGAAGATTACCTGTGCTTCTTGAAACCTGCATAGAGAAAATACAACCCAAGTAGCACCGTCTGTGGGAAAGACAAGGCACTTTATAATCGCTCTTTGTAACTTGGCACACAGCCAGAGATGTTGTACTTGTTCTGGTGACTTTCTCACTGTATTAGCAGCAATTAAATGTTTCAACTTCTTATGACAAATGTACTCTTTGTAAGTCGCTTTTGATAAAAGTGTGTGCTAAATGCCCTCAATGTAAATGTAAATGTAAGGCACACATTTGCAGACTAGATGCGAAAAAAAAGTACGAGCCAAAGTAACAGGTAACACCTGGCCGATTGATCGGCCACCACTCGTTATCGGCCGATATACACACCAAACGCGTGATCGGGGATAGGCCGATCTCCGACACTTACAGCCAAACCTGACAGCCCTCCTTGGATGGCTGCTGCCCACTCAAAGGTTAGCTGCTGCGTGAGGAAGCCGCCCATCATGGGACCATACAACGTCCTCAGGAGGAGATGAATTAGAATCAATTAGAATCAAAATTCTTATCATCAGTTAACTCACACTGAGCGCAGTGTGTTTACAGTGTGACTGATATTGTTGGGTGAACAACAATAGACTAGCTGGACTAGAACTTACCCCATGGACCAGCATGCCTCAAACAGTCCGGACACCATTCCTAGAGTACTGAGTCCTTCTTCGAAGCCCTGCTCACTGTCCCCCACGAAGATTACAATACAAGAATGATTACAATTAAAAATAAGTCATATATTGTGATGTTAGAATCATATTCAGGCTCCAAAGAGGCTATGGGAATATGGCGTATGTCATTCTGCAGGAACTCACTGGGCTGATGCAATGACCTCCGGTAACGTACACACCATACCTATACCCAAACCAAATCCAATCACACACAGCATGAAGATCAGCAACCACAGCTGGCTACCGGGAAGGAACACAGAACACGACAGGGAATGTCACTTGACTTTGCCCCCGGAAGGAGTGTAGTGCCACTTTGACATTGAACCCGGCAGACCTGGTAATGTGAAGAAACGGTGCCGGCCCGAGGAGACAGAATCCGAGTCCAGAGAGGAGGCCGCCGCCGACCATCAGCCAACGTCTTGTGGTCTGAAATGACACAGAGGAGTCTGTTCCGACGGTGTTGGGGCGAGCAGTGAGTGTAGCAGCCACATGGCTTCATTCAGAAGACAAACACGGCCAACCTCGATGGCTCAAAATGTATGCTCAATGCTTACTACGACCACAACAGCGCGCGCCTTAACATTCCCTCCTGCCGGAGTTTTCAGAGGTTTACGACGCCGAGACTCACCGGATATTTATCAGCAAAGAAACCAAGGATCGGTGCGCTCAGACTGTAAGGCAAGGAGAACCCCAGGAAGATGAGGCCCACGTAGCCTGGGGTGAGATGGAACTAGACACAAGATGTGAGGTTATATTTAATCATTCATACCATAATAATGAATAATATACTTAATAGACACAAGATGTGAGGTTATATTTAATCATTCATACCATAATAATGAATAATATAGTTAATAGACACAAGATGTGAGGTTATATTTAATCATTCATACCATAATAATGAATAATATACTTAATATACACAAGATGTGAGGTTATATTTAATCATTCATACCATAATAATGAATAATATACTTAATAGACACAAGATGTGAGGTTATATTTAATCATTCATACCATAATAATGAATAATATACTTAATAGACACAAGATGTGAGGTTATATTTAATCATTCATACCATAATAATGAATAATATACTTAATAGACACAAGATGTGAGGTTATATTTAATCATTCATACCATAATAATGAATAATATACTTAATAGACACAAGATGTGAGGTTATATTTAATCATTCATACCATAATAATGAATAATATAGTTAATAGACACAAGATGTGAGGTTATATTTAATCATTCATACCATAATAATGAATAATATACTTAATAGACACAAGATGTGAGGTTATATTTAATCATTCATACCATAATAATGAATAATATACTTAATAGACACAAGATGTGAGGTTATATTTAATCATTCATACCATAATAATGAATAATATACTTAATAGACACAAGATGTGAGGTTATATTTAATCATTCATACCATAATAATGAATAATATACTTAATAGACACAAGATGTGAGGTTATATTTAATCATTCATACCATAATAATGAATAATATACTTGATAGACACAAGATGTGATGTTATATTTGACAAAGCGTGGGAATGGGAGGCCGCAATGCCCCCTGCTTCTTTGGAAACATGAACATGATATTTACATTTAGGGCATTTTAAACATTTCATTGCTGATAATACAGTAAGAAAGTCACCAGAATAAGTTTTACGTATTCCAATTACTAAGTTAACCATTGCTAGTATACAACATCTCTGGCTAAGTGCCAAGTTACAAAGAGCGATTATAAAGTGCCAAGACGTACAACATACAAGAGCATAAGGGTAGGGGTTTTTTTTTGTAGAGGATGGATGTTATGCAGGGTTCAGGTCAACTCTGAACAAGTGAGTCTTGAGTCTTTTCCAGAAGATGGGGAGTGACTTTGCAGTCTTGACATTGGCAGGGAGCTCGTTCCACCACTCTGGTGCCAAGAGTTGTGATTTCGCCATCCCACCTTTTCCTCCATTTAGTGATGGAGGTACCAGTCGACCAGCTGAGGTAGTTGAGAGGAGTGCTCAAGCAGGGGCATGAGGTTTCATTAACGCTTGGAGGTAGGTAGGGGCAGTTCCATTTGCGGCTTTGTAGACCAGTACCATCGTCTTGAATTTGATGCGAACCACTACAGGGAGCCAGTGGAGGTTATGGAAGAGGGGTGTCATGTGGGAGAATTTGTGTCGGTTGAACATGAGAAGTGCTGCAGTGTTGTGGATCCGCTGCAAAGGTTTCATCACGGTTGCAGGGAGTACAGCTGAGACCGAGTTGCAGGAGCCGAGGCGGGAGATGACAAGTGCTTGGGTTAGGAGCTGTTTCGCTTCCCTCGTGAGGAATGGCTGGATCCTGCGAATGTTGTAGAGAGCAAATCTACAGGGTCACTGCAGTGATGTTTGCAGTGCAGGACAGTTGGTTGTCGAGTATTATGCCCACGTTCCTTGTGGTCGGTCAGGCGCATACTGTGATGCCCTCGACTGAGACCAGTAGGTCCCTGTGAGGGCATTCCTTCCCCAGTATGAAGAGAAGCTCAGCCTGTGCGAGATTAAGCTTGAGTTGATTGAGTTGAGTTGTCCAAGAGCATATGTCTGCCAAACATTCTGAGATGCGTGTTGCAATCAGAGTGTCTGAGGGGGGGAAGGAGAGGAACAGTTGAGTGTCATCCGCATAACAGTGATAGGAAAAACTGTGTGATGTGATTACAGAGCCTAGAGATCTGGCATAGGAGAACAGAAGCGGTCCTAGTTGTCACGAGTTCGTTGTCCGTGCGTTGAAAAATGATGGCTCAGCCGGCGAACTTTGGTGCGGTGATATTTATTTAAGAAAAACAAAACTCCTAAACCCAAACACCCAGTGGAAGACAAAACTTGGCCACAAAATAGATGTACCAGTACAAACAAAAACCCACGGTATTTACATGCGTTGCATCCTTTGGACGAGCTAGGACCTCAGGTAGCATCACAGTCTTTTTTCCCTAATGCCCTGGGCTCTTCTTATATAACCCCCAAGCCCCTCCCCCAGGCAAACCAACTCCTAATTGGCAGGGGGTTTTAGCCTAGCCTAGCATTTGAAGAATTGTGGTTCACCCAAACCACATCCATCCCAACAGATGGTGGACAACAGATAACCACAACATATAAAACACTTTCCCCACCATTTGCATATGCCTGGACACAATACACCGGGCAAAACTCCCCAAGTCCCCTTTAATGGTGGAGTCCATGGTCACCTGACCAGCCGATAGCGCGCCATTAGCGCTATTTACGTCAGGACTCCGGCAGTGCCTCGGCTTGGCCCAGAGACCAACTGCGACCACGGCAGCAGGTGAGTCTGTCTCTCTCTCTTGCTTCCCGATGGGCTCCGCTGGAACGAGGAGAGCGCTGCGTGCGCTCCCGGCACCGGCTCTCTCCGAGCGCGAGCCCGTGTTGTCGCGGAATGAAGGGGCATTCAAAGGCGCTCCGTCACACTAGTACTGAGCCTTGACGGACACCAGTGTTTAGCGAGCGGGGTTTGGACAGGGAGCCATTCCATGTGACCTGATTAAGTGTGATCCATAAGGTAAGATGTGAACCAGGCTAGCGCAGTGTCAGTAATGCTGAGAAATTACGTCGGCAGCATTGTTACACCAGATTTTTGTTACCTTCTCTATCGCAAACAAGGACAAGGTGGCGTCCAGGAATCCCAGTCCTGAGCTTAACGCAAAGATGAAGAAACAGATGAGCAACACTTTTGGGAGCATCAGCAGTTGGAAGAAGGAATCCCCTGAAGGCTCTGCATCTGTGTGACAAAAAAAACAAGACAACGATATCGTATCATGTGATCAGTTGTCACCACATCAAAGTTATCGCCTTGTTTTTCTTGTTCTGAAACAGCTGAGCCCTTACCACAGCTTGGCATGACGATGGCGTTAAACGGAACCATCAGCAGCAGGATGCAGCCCAGAACGAGGAAGGGAAGGTGGTACCCGGCGGCCTGGAACATCCAGCTTCCCAGCGGTGGCCCCAGAATGAGACCCAGTCCCGCAAACATCTCCAGACTACCCTGGAACGCAAACAAAGGGAAAGGAGGCTTGTGCATCCCAATTGGGAACACTGTAGGAGCTACAGTAGAAAAATGGAAGCATGTCAGCGAAACAGTTTGTTGGCGTATATGTGGACAGGAGGGACACAATGAGGCATGCATTTGTGCTTGTGTTCACACACCTGGCCAACATGCCAGTAACATCGGGGTAGGACGGACCTACCAGGACAGTCGCTACATTGTTTGGACAGACTTTGGACGTCAGAGAAAGGGTGGAGGTGGTGGCGGCGGTTAATCCCACCGCATCGATGCAGCGCACGATGAAGCAGAGAGCAATGAAAACGGCCCCGGACGGGGCGCGGTCGAGGTACCTGAAACGAGAGATGACTGGATCAAGGTGATTTACTGATGTCATTTACAAACCACGTTTCTATAGTCACTGACTTGACCTGATTTTGTCTTCCGCTCTTGCCTCGACCCGCAAACCAACATCCCTATTCACTCTACACTTACAGTGTGTCTTACAGTGTGTTTTTTGCAGTGTGTTTTTGCAGTGTTTTTTTGCAGTGTCCTATAGTACTTATTTTTTGTAACTAGTTATGTTGAACTACCTAAGCATGTGCACATGACGCCTTTGTCATGCAGCACTTAGAATTTTGAAATAGTTACTGGATGAACGCGAGACAAAAATGTAAATGCAACCTGCTTTGATTAAAATGATATTTAGTTGAGAATATATACATGAATAAATACATAAAAAAGTTATTGTATTCCATTCAAATCAACCACTAAACTGTCAATCTCCCATTTTCTGTAACTCACCCAAACATTATAGTGCATACTCCTGACACAAACAGGCCTGACACAAGCATGAACTTTGCACCAATCTGGACAATCTGAGGAACAGGTAGAAGAATAAGTTAGATTGATCACAGAAGAGCAATGACCCAGACATGAGCTGGACTTTAAGAGTGTAATTAACTCACATATTTTCCCATTACCAGTGAACCAATGAAGTTGCAGAGCGCATAGCAGCCGAAGATAAGACCGACCACAGTCTGGCTGGCTCCCTTCTTTAACGCCTG
Source organism: Urophycis tenuis (assembly GCA_036785325.1). Taxonomy (NCBI): domain Eukaryota; kingdom Metazoa; phylum Chordata; class Actinopteri; order Gadiformes; family Phycidae; genus Urophycis; species Urophycis tenuis. The sequence goes on along the minus strand of JAXIVH010000014.1, from coordinate 7,329,018 downwards.
TGTTGGAATAAGGAGGAAAGTGTTTCATGGTACGCGCATGTTGCATGTGATATTTATCACGTGAAACAGGCTGCCTACATCTCAGTAGTCGGCAGCAGTAAACGTTTAAAAGCTCACCTCGTTGGGAAAGAATGGTCCGAGTATTGAATAGCAGATCATTGAGCCAAAGTTTACAGAGGCAACGGATATTAATGTGAAGGTCTGTGTCCGAGACAACTTCCCCAGAGATGAACTCGTTGGTCCATCTTCATAAAGTTAAAGACAAAGATTAACTCCCAAGAAACATGAAAAAAATGCACAGTATGTTATTTTACTGAAACCACCAACCGTTTCCTGTGAGTGCTGTATTTTCTGTTGGTTCCATGTCTGACATTGGATTCCCTTCTGTATCAAAATCCTAAAATGTGGCAGAAGCTTTCACAAACTACAATAGAGGGCTTGCACACCACATGTTTTGGGAGGATAGGAGCATTGAAATGTTAGTCATATTTTAATTGATTTATGATTTTACAGTTCTACAAATATCTTCAGTCTTCTCTATATGGTGGGGTATCAGCAACAATAAATAAGTCCCATTCTGATGTACAAGCAAGGGTACAAGTTGTAAACCATAACTCTCTGGTTGACTCTGGATCTGCCAATCGGCGGTCAGGAAGGCAGACTCTATCTCAGCCTATGCCTGCCTCGAGACCCTCCACTTGCTTGCCCTAACAGAAACCTGGATCACCCGAGACAACACGGCCACTGCGGCTGCCCTCTCTACCGTCTACTCCTTCTCACACACCCAAGACCGTCAGGGCGAGGAGGGGGGACTGGACTCCTCATCTCACCCAAGTGGTCCTACCGGTTGCTTCCCTTGGAACACCTGACCAGATCAGCGTTTGAACGCTGTTGCAATTACCATTCCTATCAAGCTCTACATTGCAGTCATCTACCGTCCTCCGGGTCCCTTCCATGACTTCTTGGATGAGATGGATGCCCTCCTCAGCTGCGTTCCTGAAGACGGCACTCCGCTGGTTATCCTGGGCGACTTCAACATCCATCCAGAGAAGTTGCAAATATTTTGACTTTACAACCTTTTTAACCTCATTTGGATTAACACTCTCTCCTTCTCCTACCCACAGAGCTGGGAACCAACTTGACCTTGTCTTCACAAGGTCTTGCAGTACCCGGGCACTCTCAGTTACCCCTCTCCCTGTGTCTGACCATCACTTAGTTGCTTTTTTCTCTCAGCTTGCAGTCCCCCTCCTCTGTTCCTCCTACCCCCCACACTGTCACCACCCGCAGTAACCTGAAAACCCTTTCCCCCTCCACTCTCCTCTGCTGTTCTCTCATCACTATCCCTCAGAACAATTCACACTACTGTCCACTGAGGAAGCCTCTACCCTCTAACCTCTACCCTGCTGTCTTCACTCTCCTCCTTCTTGGAATCCCTCTGTTCCCTGTCATCCAGACCAGCACGATCTTCTCCTCCTTGGCTGTCTGAATCTCTGCAGGCTCATATAACAGAGCTATGGAAAGCTAAGAGGAAATGGAAGAAATCAGGCTGTGCTGATGATCTCTCCCACTACCTTCACCTCCTCAAACTTCACTTCCAGTGTCAGCAGCTAAATCTACATTCTAACGGAACAAGATCGTTACCTACCGTTCATCACCACCCTCATTAACTCTTCCCTCACCTCAGGTCTTATCCCAACACCCTTCAAAACTACCAGAGTCAAACCCCTCCTCAAGAAACCTATCCTCAACACTGCTGACATCCTGAACTACAGACCGGTATCTCTGCTATCATTCCTTTCTAAAACCCTGGAACGTGCCATCTCTAACCAACTGTCCTACCTCTCAGAAAATGACTTGCTTGGTCCCCATCATTCTGGCTTCAAGACTGCACACTCTAGAGAGATGGCCCCTCCTGACTGTGACCGAGTCCCTTCGTGCCACCAAAGCCTCTTCCCCCTCATTGGTGCATGTTCTCCTCGACCTGTCCGTGGCGTTCGACACCGTGAACCACCAGACCCTCCTCACCACTCTCGCTGATCTCGGCATTACTGTCACTGCGCTAGCCTGGTTCACATCATACCTTATGTATCCCACTTATCACGTTGCATGGAATGGCTCCCTGTCCAAACCCTGCTTGCTAAACACTGAAGGCTCAGTACTAGGACCGCTTGTGTTCTCACCTTTATATCAGATCTCTAGGCTCTGTAATTACATTACGCGGTTTTTCTTATCACTTTATGCGGATGACACTCAACTGTTCCTCTCCTTCCTCCCCTCAGACACTGATTACAACATGCATCTCAGAATGTTTGGCAGACATAAGCTCTTGGATAACTGCGCATCAACTCAAGCTCAATCTCACAAAGACTGAGCTTCTCCTCATACCGGGGAAAGACTGCCCTCACAGGACCTACTGGTCTCAGTAGAGGGGGTCACAGTATGTGCCTCACAGTTTGCCCCACAGTATGGTTAACCTAGCAATTGAAATGCTTGAAACTTGTTCTGGTGACTTTCTCACTGTATTAGCAGCAATGAAATGTTTCACCTTTTTATGACAAATGTACTCTTTGTAAATCACTTAGGACAAAAGTGTCTGCTAAATGTAAATAAGGAGTGACCACTACAACAGAAGAGATGGGTAGGTCTGATGGGTAAGTGTATAGTTCGAGTTGTACTCTCAAATACATCTTCCTTTATCAGACCTTATGGAGCAATGTGTTTTTACATCTCGTTTCTGACATAAGAAATGTCAAAGTAAAGATATGGGACTTTATTCTCTACTGTCAAAACGCTTGTCTAGTGTTTAGTCAGAGCTGTCCTGATCTCAAATATACCAGTCTTGTCAGAACTTAAGGAGCAATGTGTTCTACAGCAAGTTTCAAACTATCTTCGATGTTTATGCGACTTTAACTATGACCCTGAAATCATACAGTACTGTGTCAACACCTTATTTTGAAAACAATCATAATGAATAATACATTTGACTTGGGGGTGCCTTTCAGGACACCAAAGGACACCTTAAAGTGCAGGAGAATAAAAAAAAGACAATACAGTTAAATAGTTAATGGCAAAGACATGACTAGCATGATTAAAACAAGACGAGACATAAGGTGGGTAGACAATGTGTGTGAGGGGAGAAAAACATGAGCCAGTGGACAGTGTACTGAACATTACACTGAAAAGGCCAGTTTGATCAGGTGAAAACCGGATGTAGTCAGGATGTAGGTTTCCCGTCGCTGATTCCACCTCTCAGTTCGCGCCCTGGCAGTTCTACGCACTTGCCATAATGTATAGAATACGCTTCTCCTCTAGAATTAGATGCAGCGGAATCACCCAACAGAATACCACGCTCCTCCAAACATCCGCGCTGAGCCAATCCCAACGAGGCGCTCAATACATCGCCACAGTACTGAATGACCTTAGATTACTGTCAAACATCACATTAGTCAACACGCCGAAATAACTGGAAATAAACATTGTGGAAAGCCAGAAGCGGTTACAGAAGCGTGTGAAACTTACCTTGGTAGTAACTTCCCAGTCAGATTATTTACTATTGGAGTCTTTATTTGTTTGCCGTCACCGCAAGGCTTCTTATAGCAGTCTGACTGCATCGAGTGCCCGCCCCATATCAAAGTCCGGACCCAACTCTGGCCAAGAGTACCTGGCCATAATAAACCCATCAGTCCTTGACTGCCCTCTAGTGGACCAAACTGTGTGGAACATGTTCAGCCGCACTACATCACACCTCTTGTGATTATCTGCTCCCAGATAATTACAAGACTGTAATCAAGGTAACCTGCACTGTGTAACTTTCTCGTGTGGTGGTCCACTCTGGCCCGAGTTGTAATTATTACAATAAGTTTTTACCAGGAGCTGGACATTCGGCTGGCATTGCATGAGTCAGGGCTATATGGGACTGACCATGTAAAGTCACTGTGATTACTTTACATACAAGCAAATTATATGGCCATGAGCAGCCCAAAAGTGTTTGAAAAAAAGTTACGGTCATTAACAATAACAAAGTATTGTCATGAAAAAGCTTCATCTGTAAATCTAATACCAAAGTTATAGTATTACATGTTGATTTTGAGTAGAGCAAAAATGATCAATTATTAAAAACTCAAAAGCGTTTCAAAGAAAGTATTTTATTAAGTTCCTGGGCTTATAAACCATTACTTTACATATGTATTGTTTTACAAAAAAAAAAGATAAAGAAAGACAATTAGGCAACCAAGTAAGGCAGTAATAACTGACAATAACTAAGTATCAAAGTGCCATTGTAAAATGAAACGTGTATATAGGCTACTAGATTATAGGCTCAGGAAAACAGCTCTTCCAAATATTTTCCAAAAAAGACAATAATAGACATCTGTAAATATTCACCAAAATCATACTTTACGTTAGCAGCAACTCTACATTTATCTCGCACCCGGTGTTTTATTAAAATGTTGCACTTCATATAACTTTGCTTCACAACAAATGTCATTGTTGAATGAAATCATGGATGAATTCTTCCCTCAGTGTCGTCACTATGGAAAAGCAAATGGCCGAATGGTTACAGGAACGCGCAACACCTACCCACTACCTTTGTTCAACTCATCGTGAGGCGGTCTCGACGAGAGCCTATTCATAACACAGACAAGCGCAAGCAGCTTCATATATATCATCTTTTGGAAAGTATAACATCAATTTTCGAGTGGCGTTTTTGCAGACATGCTCGGTATAGCCAAAGCAGCGAGACCTCAGGGAGGCAAAGCACTTCACGTTCACGCGGCGCGATGAGAGCCCAAAACACACGACGACACTCTGAGTGGTGGAAAGAAACCCAGACAACCGGAGGGGTCAAGGGTCAATCCCTCTTGTTCCCCATACCTGGACTCAATACCAGGATAACGGATAGATCATAAATATATAGAATTTGAAAAATAAGCACTGAAATATATATATATGTATTTTTTGAGGGGTCATTTCAAAGGTAAATAGGTTTGTTACTTTGTCACACCAGCGAGTGATCAACGTAAAAAGCACGAATGAGAACACTAACGTCTCCTGAACGTTTCTTTGCATACACTCACAAATGAAAGCGAAGCACTATGTGAGTTGAAATGACATGTGCACCTTTAATTGTTTGCATTAGTTGTGAGACTTAATAAGTGCCATGGTCATCATACAGTATGTGACCAATTAAAGCTGGGAGAAATGCCACTGCCACTGATGGTTAAATATATATTTTTCAAAAATATATTTATTTTAAACCTATATTTATATTGTGGACTTTTTATAGCGCACTGCCTATAGCCAGCTTAATACTTGCATTCTTAACACATTGACACATGATAGTCCATAATGAGTTAATAGGAATTGGTCTTAAAGAGACATATCTATCCTATCTTAAATTATGTGCATATTTAAGATAATTCACACATTTTGTTCCTTTCCCAATACTTATTTTGGCTTGTTGCCTTTGTGAATATCTAGCTTTTACCTAAATCCAATGCATGTCCCATTTGAATAACAACATAATTATCATTTAGTACAAATCCAAAGTCCTCTACTTGAGCCGTTGAGTTACGTTTGCCAAGGCCACGGCAAAGGCCTGCACAGCGGAGAAAGGATACTGGAAATCCAGGATGTAAGCGTTGCCATCAATCCGCCCAAACTGCATCACCTTAAAATGACGACAAAAAAAAAAATGGGTGAGTCATCTCATTCAGCTCACAAGGTATATTGTAACTACAACAGATGAACGATGAGCTGTTTTTTCAAAAGGGTGACAAACCTGTCTGCCATCCAGTTCGATCTGAAAATTCTTTGCAGACTCTTGAGTGACGCGTCCACCAAAGTCCAGCTGGTACACTTGTGTCGCCTCGTTCCACAGCGGCTGCTTGTTGGCCATGACGTAGACGAAGCCTTGGCTGCCCAGGCTGCGGTCCTCTCTCTCGTTGGCCTTGCGGCACTTTATCTCCTCCAACTCGCTGGCCATGCGGAGACTCCTCTTGTTCTTCCAGCTCTTCTTGCTGCTTTGGTTCTGGTTCATGAGCTCGTCCCCGCTAATAAAGAGCTCCGGCTCGCTCTCAGAACTATCCTGGAATTCATTGGTGGTCCTGCTCATCATCTTTTTGCCCTTGTTGAGCTGCTCTCTTTGGCCCTTGGGCTTTTTCTTGTCCCTCCCCCCAAGCCGCGGGCTAGAGATGAGGCTGTTGAAGTCGGAGAGCGCACGGCCCTCCTTTCGGCCTTTGCCCTCGGAGACGGCAGGCATGTTGGCCTCCTCGGCCCGGCTGTCCGGCCTCTTGCGGCTCTTCTTGCTGATGCGCTCAGACTCCCGTGGCACAGGGCTCTCGTTCAGGGATGGCGGCTCCAGGAAGTTGTCGGCAGACTCGGCATGGTCCTCCGTGGTGCTTTTGGGTGGCGGTGGCGGCTCGGTGGGAGGTGGCGGGGGAGGGAGTGGCGGGGGAGGAGGTGGCATGGCCGGTGGCGGGGGCGAGAGTATGGGCTTTTCTAACTTCTGGTGGGTTTTGGTAGGCAGGGGTGGTGCTGGATGGGAGGGGGGGTCCTGCATGGGTGGCGGCGGAGGGCAGGGATAAGGGTTCCAAGGATGCAAGTTCACAGGGTGCAGCTGGAGCCCAGCGCATGAGCTCGCCCCTGGGTACATCGGGGGGAGAGGGCAGCAGGCCAAGTTAGCCAAGCCGGAAGAGTAGCCCGGGGGCAGGACCAGACTTGCACCTTGCTGCGCAAAAGGCACCGACGCGATGGCTTCGCTTTGCTGCGAGGTGCTCTGGAGAGTCTGCAGCGTGGATGACCCGCTGTGACCCATGCCCGGGGGAAACGGTGAGAGGGATATCTGATAGCCGGATGGAAAGGTCAGTGTGCTTGTGCTGGGGCTGGTCGGGGGCTTGGTGGTGAACACAAAGGGCAGCCGAGCCATGTCTAGGTGCTGGGCCTGGCTGAAGATGAGCGGAGGGGGTTTGTGCGGTGGAGGCGGCGGAGCTAGCATGGTCTGTTCTGGAGTGAGCCAGAACTGTTCTGTGGAGGCGGAGGACGACGACGACGGATCCCACTGGTAGGGTGGAGGACGTTTCACCGTCAGACCCACATCGCCAAGAGTCAGGTGACGCACTGACTTCTCCAAGTGGCACTGCTGGCTCACAGCTTCATCTTCGGTGAAGGCTGAGTTGACGTACACGGTTCTGTCGCGGCTGTTGTCAACTGGACCCAGTAAATTGTACTGGGAGGACTGGGAGGTGAGGGGGGAGGTACTCTTGGAGTGCACGATAATGGTGCTGTGGTGAGCCCCTTTCCCTGGCGGGAAGTCCTGCCGTACCACTGTACCCCCTGCGATGCCACTACTGCTGGTTCCACCGCCGCTGACACTGACATTGGTGCTGCTGTTATTGCTGCTACACTGTGTGCAAGTGTAGAGAGCCGTAGGCACCCTCTGCTGGTAGGAGAGTGCCAGTGCGCTGTTCACTTTAGATTTGGTGGGAAGTGTCCGAGAGCTCTCCATCATCTGCGGCACTTTGAGAGCCAGATCCCTGCGGTCACGGCGCAGTGTTGCATGGATGAGCGTGTTGTCAATTCTCTGGGGAGGAGGGAGCGTAGCAGGGACTTGATTGGCTGGGTCGGGATAAGGAGGCGGGTCTCCGCTTGGGATGGAGTACCGAGGCACGGAGAGTCGGCTCAGGGTAGCGGAGCTGTAGGGGAGCTGGATCTTCTTGCTGTCGGACGACGTGACCTTGAGTGTAGCTGAACCACTGATGCCCTGAAGGGTATAGGTGTTCTGGTTGCGTATGAGGCGTCTTCGTGGGCGGCACACCTCCTCCACGTTTCCGCTGCTGTCAAAGGTGGTGATCCTCTCATAGCCCAGCGGTGTCGGGTACTGCAGGGTGACTGGGTGGAGCAGGAACTCGTCCTTCTTCAGGCAGGGATCCGGGGCCAGCACGCTGGGGCTGTCGCAGTTGGTGATGAGGGTCTGGGGGATGGCCGAAGACGAGACTCCTGATGCCGCCACCGTCACTGTGGTTCCTGGATACGGAGGAGGAGGGTTCATCTTCCTCATCTGGATCTCCACCGAGCCATCTGCGTCGATGAAGGAGGGGGGCAGGGAGCGAGGGAGGTTGGGCTTCGACGCGTGCCCGTGCTGCTCTGCCCTGTCCAGTCCGGGCTCCGTGGCTGGGGGGGGCATCTGCGGCAGGAGGTGCAACTGCTGCAAGGAGAGTGTCGGGTAACCCGACGGAGGCGGGGGCAGCGCCATTTGCATCTTCAGTTGCTGCTGCATCTGCTGGTGCTGCTGCTGGAGCTGCTGATGCTGCTGCTGCAGTTGCTGCTGCTGCTGCCGCATCTCCTGGATCTGCAGCCGGATCTGCTGCTGCTGCTGCTGCATCTGCTCGTGCTGCAGCTGCATCTGCTGCTGATGCAGCTGCTGCTGATGATGGAGCTGCTGCGGGTTGGCGGCGTGCTGCTGGCTCTGCTGGAGCTGCTGATGTTGCGCCTGCTGCTGCTGCTGCTGGTGCAGGAGCTGCTGCTGGTGGTGCAGCTGCTGCAGTTGTTGTTGGTGTTGTTGATGCTGCTGCTGCTGCTGTTGTTGATGCAGATGTTGCTGCTGTTGCTGCTGTTGATGCAGATGTTGCTGCTGCTGCTGTTGCTGCTGTTGATGCAGATGTTGCTGCTGTGTTTGCTGCTGATGGTGGTGGTGGTGCGGCGGCGGCGCCGGCTGCTGCAGAAGCTGCTGATGATGCGTCTTCTGCGGCTGCGTCTGCATCTGCTGCGACTGCTTGGGCGGCGGCTGATGGTGAAGCTGCTGGACGCGGGAGCGCTGGGGGTGGTGGGGAGGGTGGTGGGGAGGGTGGGGCTCGGGCGGCGGGCGGTGCGGAGGAGGCGGGAGAGGAGGCGTGACGGGCAGAAGAGGGGGGCCCACGTCCATGCCGCTGAAGATGGCCTGCCCTGGGTTCGAGTACCTGCCAGGCACGGGATACTGCGCCGCCGCGGCTGAATCCTGGCCGTGGTCGGTGGGGGGAACAGCTGCCGCCACCGCCGCAGCTGCAGCCACCGCAGCCGTGGCCGTGGGATTGGTCAGGACATCCAGCTGAATGTTCTGATTGGCTAAGAGGGACTGCACCAGGCCAATGCTCTGAGTGGGCGACATAGCCTGGGCGGGGCTGTGGATGGGAGCAATGGGGATGTTGACGGTGCAGGGAGGGTTGTCTCCCGCCACGCCCGACGGACCCATCACTTTACGAACGCAAAGGAGCAAAAAAGAGGTTAGAAGGCCTTTGCCATGCAGGTCTGTCCATTTCTTAAAGGGGCGGCTCACTGAAGTGCAAGACATTGAGGCCAACCTTGGGGTAGTGAGAGAGCGGAACAGTTTTTCATCAAAGTGCAACAACATGATCTGTGTCATAAGATCATGTTTACAAAACGTGCCACCGATGACACGTTTTGCCATCACTTGCTCTGTTTTCGGGGTCACCCAATTTGCGGAGACTCAGAGTCCTTTCCCAGTACCCCAATGGTGGCACGGTTGTTTGAAACCAGTGAACCCTCCCCTTTAGCATAAGCATATTTTCAGAGATGTGTTCGTACCAGGCAGATCATCCTCATCCTCACTGAAAACGTTGGGGTTGAAGACAGGCAGGCTCATGAAGTCCAGTGAGATCTTCCTCACTTCCGGAAGGTAGATGGTCATCTGCCTCGGTTGGAGATGCAGTAAACTGGTTTTGTAGATGACTGGGACAACAGACATGGGAGAATTTGATACATGTCCACATCAGTGTGAGAGGAGGAGGATGGATGTGAAGAGGAACAGGTAGCACATTGGGTCAGAACGGTTCAAGGTCTAAAGTCGCTACGTAATACTACGTAATAATAAATTAAACCTGCATGGCATACTTTGATAACATTTTCATATTTACCTGCACCTAGATTGGCCGGCAGAAAAGAGGCAAGTCCCACAATTTTAAACTTTGTTCCCCAGATGTTGGATGTAACTTGAGCGAGGTAGTTGTGCTACAAAACAATGTAAAAACATAACAAAAAAAAGGTTATCAATACAGTGTGTGTGTGTGTGTGTGTGTGTGTGTGTGTGTGTGTGTGTGTGTGTGTGTGTGTGTGTGTGTGGGGGGGGGGGGGGGTTATTAATTCTTGGATTTGTGAATGCACTTTTTGTTTAATTTTATGGATTACAATCCAACCCATAACTCATAGAGCAAACCTTGGGCAAACTCAGGGGATAAGGGGCGGGGCCATGACAACGGGCCTATTAACATTATGAATAATAATAATAATACTGAATAATAACAGCGTACCTCTGTGACGCCGTCCATGCTAAATTCCCGGCGAGTCAGACTTGGGGAGCGAACTGGGGCCTTCTTTGACGGTAACCGTGGCGATCGCTGGCCCTCCTGATTGGCTCGGGAGAGCTTGGGAGATTTCCGGGACTCCATGTTCATTCTTTGAAACAATGTTAGTCAACGTTATGCGTGTTCATCACGCGGCTATGTTCAACGCTCGATTCTGATTGGTTGATTGCGGCATCCTACAGCATGCTATTTGTGACCACTGCTGTGAATAACAGGCCGTTGCTATGGACACAGTTCTATTGTCAACAGTAAGTAGCCGTGTAATGAGGGGTGATTAACCTGTCTGCACTTCACAATAATGACCGGCTCGCTGTACAATTACTCTCTACATAAAATCCTCTGCTTACCCTTTTTTCATTAATTTGTCTTGAAATGTTCCAATATGTCTTGGTGTCTGGGCCCAATACATAACTGTTCATTTGGTGCTGTATAATGAAGAAATAATGCTAATAATGCTAATTACATCTAAAAGAGGGCCGTTGTCCCTTAAGGCTACCTAATACCAGATACCAGAAAATGTATTTAACTAAACAGCGTAAACAGCGGAAGTTAAAGTGGCCCAGAAAACAAAATGGGAAATGAAGGCCAACGCCCTCTCGCTGTTGGGGGCGAGACCACCCGGATTAACACAATTTGGGAACGTTCAAACGTAATTCTTAGCCTGCTTTTGATATTCATTTCTATATATATATATATATATATATATATATATATATATATATATATATATATATGGATGGTATCAAGCCCAGAGGTGTGTGTTTCTGTTCCACCTTTAAAGTGGTCATCTCAAAGATTTACGTTTTGTTCTTTTTGGCGACACCCATGGCGATAAGCGGTATTGCAGGTGTGTGTTCCCAGAGAACAGCGTGACCTAAAGGCTGGGTTATGCTTCGTTTATGATTGCCCGTCGACGCAACGCTGGGGGGTTGCGGACCCTTTACGGACCCTTTAAGGACCCTTTACGTCCTTGACATGCACCTCCCAAAATCCTAGATGCGCGTCGAGGCGACGCAACCCCAACGCAGCGGCTTTGGCTGTGATTGGTTTGCGAACTACATTGGCTGGAGATCGCTTTTCCGGTTTCCACTCGTAAACACCGCCACAATGTAAACACAGCCTTGATAAATGCTTCGACTGATTGGCAACAACATATATATATATAACTTTTGCCTTCATTTCTGTAAACTTTTTTTTAACTCGCTAGTAATCCGTACGTAATGCCCAGAATGGTCATTCTGGTCCCTCTACCGGTGTGGCAATGAATTGCATTTAGAGACGTAAACTCCACGTAAACCCCACGCAGAACCATCACGGTCTCATGACTGCGTCCGAGAAACTGCGTGGCCATTGCATGATCACGATGCAATCCCTACGCAGAAGCATAAACCAGCCTTAATAGTGCTTGTGTGGGCATAATGGTGGGCCATACCCTGTCAACTGTGTGACCTCATTCTGCGGTATGAAAGGGACTTAGCTGACATTTATTGATTGTTACTTTAAGGTATGACTTCCTTCGTGCTGCGTGTAGGTGGGCCCGAGCGGTTTGGGTGACCTGTTTCCGCGGGACAGCTTTGGTGACTTCTTCCCGACCCACTCGTCTGTCAGCTCGATGTCGCTGGAGTCGGACCCGTTGCAGCTGTCCGTGTAGGAGATCATGGGGTTCACGCACACTTCCTCTAGGGACACAGACCGGTGACAATGAAGCCCCTGCTCATTGTTTCATTATTTAAATCGATGAAACCACAGTTTCATCAATCATAGGTTGGTTATTTTGGATGGAAATGTATGCCCATGACCTTTGACCTCGGGCATCATTTTGTTTCCGGTATTCAAAATCTGAGCCGTACCAGTTTTGCCGTCCATTTTGGGATCCATGATGACGAACTCGGGCCTCAGCTTGCTGATGCGCCGACCCTTCAGGATGGGCACCAGGCCACCTAGGTGCTCCAGGTAGAGGGTGTAGCAGGGCCCCCCGGCCTCGGGGTTGTCCTCCGCCCGCTTCATGGTGCAGTGCAGCCGCTCGTTGCCTGCGGTGGGGTAGCTGACGAAGTCCCGGGTGTTGTTGGGGTCTGGGATTGGGGGCTGGGTCAGGGAAACACACAGTAAGTCACGACACCTCGGGATCATGCTAACACAGGCCTCGATGTAGGAGATGGGGATCATGAACCCACTCCGGGACGTGCACAACCTGGCTCGTTGGAACCCCAGAGCCAGGACCAGGTGTACCTTATTGGGTGCGGGCATACCTTAATTGGTGGAGGTGTACCTTATTGGGTGAGGGTGTACCTTAATTGGTGGAGGTGTACCTTATTGGGTGAGGGTGTACCTTAATTGGTGGAGGTGTACCTTATTGGGTGAGGGTGTACCTTAATTGGTGGAGGTGTACCTTATTGGGTGAGGGTGTACCTTAATTGGTGGAGGTGTACCTTATTGGGTGAGGGTGTACCTTAATTGGTGGAGGTGTACCTCAATGGGTAAGGGTGTACCTTAATGGGTGGATGTGTACCTTACTTGGTGGAGGTGTACCTTAATGGGTGGATGTGTACCTTAATTGGTGGAGGTGTACCTTAAGGGGTGGATGTTACCTTAATTGGTGGAGGTGTACCTTAATGGGTGGATGTGTACGTTAATGGGTGGATGTGTACCTTAATTGGTGGAGGTGTACCTTAATGGGTGGAGGTGTACCTTAATGGGTGGATGTTTACCTTAATTGGTGGAGGTGTACCTTAATGGGTGGATGTGTACCTTAATTGGTGGAGGTGTACCTTAATGGGTGGGGGTGTACCTTAATTGTTGGAGGTGTACCTTAATGGGTGGATGTTTACCTTAATTGGTGGAGGTGTACCTTAATGGGTGGGGGTGTACCTTAATGGTGGGTATGAAGGCGGTGGTGACATAAGAGCAGAGCAGGGAGGGCATGTTCAGCTTCCCCACATCCCTCTCCTCGCGCAGCGCACTGGCGATGCCCTGTTGGCATAGCAACTGGAGGCTGGCCACACGGTGCTCCACGCGCACCACGTACAGCGCCGGCCCGCACGCCAGGAACAGCCGTGAGTCCCGGTGACCCCAGCAGATGGTGGTGATGGGCCTCTGGAACATTATTCGTGAGTACACTGAGATTATCAGTCTTTTTGTTTTTTTTGCAGATGCACTTCAAAGTGTAGTCAACAGCAGTCACTCATTTTGAATGCTGGCATTGCACCTCTAACAAAACTGCTATGTTGAAGTTAAACGTCATGATGTTGCCCTGAAACAGGGAGTACAATTTAAAAAATGCCAGGTACCAGTCAGTGTCTCTAATGGAGCTTAACTACATGGTGAAATGCCTATGAAGTCCCTTCCCCTGACGCCACACTAAATTCTTCACAATTAGGTTTCCCAATACAATAAATGATGTAACAAAAATGCAAGCATTCATTGAAGCCCAAACAGCCTCAGCCAGAGGTTCAGGGTAGTCACCTGTGCGGGCGTCTCGAGGGTGTAGATGTGTTCCCCTTGGACGTTGTAGAACTTCACCAGAGCGTTCCTGGTGATGGAGGCGCAGGCCGAGTCGGCGTCTGAGTGTCTCTCCATGCCGGCCACAGCCAGCAGATCCCCCTGAGAGCACCACTGGACCTCCACATCTGGAGGATGAGGAAGGAATGAGGAAGGATGCACTCGCACCACCATAACCAGGTGACTACGACAGACTTGTGTGTTTTTCCATCTGTTTCCGTATAAAAGGCTGGCCGTACCTTTCAGGCCCGAGCGTATAACGGTGGGAGAGAGGTCGTCGTAGTTGTTCATCAGGCTGATGTCTCCCGATAAGAAGCTGACCGTCAACAAGGGTTTGATGCTCCGAACTGGATTGGAGTCAGAGAGCAAGACGACGTGCAGACAACGTGAAAACCGAACACAGCGATACTAAGCGAACAACATTTGTTTGGGTTGCACGTGTTTTCCTCTTTCTCGCACTGTCATCAACGAGTATCGTCGAGTGCGAATCCCACGATTCAAAATGGCGGACGTGACCACCGTCCAGACAAGGGGGAATGAGAGGGAGCCTGGTACCTAAGGGCAGCACGTTGTCGTCGGAGTCGGTGTCGCTCTCTGTGCTGTCCTCCACCAGGAAGTCCGGGCAGTTCCAGGACATGCTCACGATCCCGTCCGACTCGTGCAGCAGAACGTGGGCCAGCATCCGCCCGTGGCAGTCCATGACGATCACCTGTCCGTCCGCAGTACCGAACAGCACCTGTCGGGGAGGCGTCGCAGGTTACGCGGCATGCATGGAGTAAAGTGGTTGTGGAACTGATGATGGACGAGGCAAGCGCCTGAATCTTACAAAGTGATGTCATGCAACCCTTTAATTTATCATACTTTAGAATCCAGCACTTTTAATTCCAAGGAACAGAGGAAAAAAAAGCCCAGAGGGGCTCGGACGACGTTACTTGGATGGGTGGATGGATGGATGGAGGGATGGATGGTCGCTCTTCACCCCGACCAGCGGACGGCCACCGGGGTGTACCTGCTGGTCGTCCGGAGTCCAGATCCCGCAGGTGATCTGGCTCTCCAGGTTGATCTCCGAGGACCAATGGCGCTGCCCGCTGACGGAGCCCACCAGCACGAAGCCGTCCCGGTATGCGATCAGCGCCTGGGTGCCGTCATGCGACCAGGTGAAGTCACTCACCTGTTGGCCACAACAACAACGACAACAACCACAATATGACATGTCTGCGTACATGCCATGCCGTTCACATTGGCCTGCCGATGTGACTAAGCAGGGCTACGCGTCTTCTTCAAGGACGCCTTAAGGTCGCCTACAGGTGTTGGGGAATCGAACCCAGAACCATTGGCTTGGGAGTTGACCGAGATAGCCACTAGACTAGCCCGCCACTAACTGAATTGTCCCAACATTATGCACCGTGATCCCTTCTCTGCAGTGATAGTATATAAATGAATGTAAATGGTATATAAATGTGTGTGTGTTTGTGAGAATCAGCAGTAACTTGGTACTGAACCTGAGCTCCGCGGTCGTTCACTAACTCCACCGACCATCGGCCTTCATACTGGATCCAAACGAAGATCCCCCCCTCCATGTCGCAGGTGGCCAGCTTCTGAAAGGGCTCGTTCCAGCGCACCAACACCACCTGGGCGAAGGAAGGGCTCCAGCTGTTAGCCTGACATTCACAGCAGATTAAGTTTTTTTTCAGATTAAGGTGACTGTTCACAGTACATCGTAGTTCAAGTGCGCGTCTCGGGGATACAAAATATGATTATTAAAAATGACATTTTAATTTTTATTATGACTTTTAGTTAGTTATTTGGACATTATTAGTTCTCATACTAGGATTGGTATCACTTTAGTATTATTATCATTAATGACATATTCATTCTAATTAATGAATGTGTTATTGTAACAACTAAATAATGTATGTTGGTGAAGCCCGATAGTGTAGCCTACAATTGGCCTCATGGAAAACGCTTGGAAAAATTTCAGTATATGAATATGTATATGAATTTGCTGTGCTGTCCGACCGGCCACAGGACGTCTGAAGTCTCAATGTTCAAGGTAATGACCTGGTAGCGTCGGGCCGATCCCACTGCACAGTCCAATGTAACACGGCCTCAAACTGCTCGCTACGCGGGAGACGTCTCACCCCACATGGCGGGCGATAATAAAGTACCTGCATCCTCGTTGAGGCGCGGACCTGCCTGAGTACTCACCGTGATAATAAACCCTTTGATTACTCTGGGATGTGATAACAATGTGATAACAACATCAATTGAATTAGTTGACTCTGATAACAACCTCTGGACTCAAACGGTTCACGGTGTGTGCGTGTGTGTGTGCATGCGTGCGTGTGTGTGTGCGTGTGTGTGCATGTGTGCGTATGTGCGTGCGGGTGTGTGGGCGTGCGTGCGCGCATGTGTGTGTGCGCGCGTGAGTTCGTGCGTGCGTGAGTTCGTGTGCGTATACGTGGGTGTGCGTGAGGTGTGTCTGCATGTGTGTGCGTGTGCGAGGCGTGTGTCACCCCCCCCCCCGACCTCGCTGTTGTGCCCCCGCAGGTTGAAGTTGATCCTCTGCGGCGTGTTCCTGTCTCGCCGGCAGTGGCTGGACGTGAACGTCACGCCCACCACGCCGCGCCCGTTGCCCGTGGCGAGCCATCCCTCCTCGTAGTAACGCCGCCGGCACACCGGCTTGTCCTTCTCGCTCTTGGGCACGCGGCCCTTCCACGACAGGCACAGGATGTTGGAGTCGCTGCAGAGGATGGGACCGTGTTCCACGGCCGCGAGCATCCCTACCGAGTGCCCGGGCTGGGGGGGGGGGGGGGGGGAGAGAGAGGGAGAGAGAGAGGCTTAATGTTGTCGTGACCGGAGCGGGGGAGATATGGGGGTGAGGGGCGGGGCGGGGGGCCAAGGGGATTCGGTAGGGCAGAGGTCCTTGTGCCGGATGCCCCCTTAACCCCCGACCTGCTCATTAACAACGTGACAAAACGGGAACAAAGGACACAAGTCATTAAACAGAAGCTGGGGTCCCTCGCCTGTGTTCCCCCTGCAAGGGCTCTAATGTGAGGACGTGAGGACGCTGGTCAAATCTAGGCCAGCGCAGCTCCTTTGAGACTGAGGCCGATGTAAATAAAGGTAACTTGACTCGATAGATGCTAGGTTGAAGTTGGAAAGATGTAGGTGATGGTTTTATGTTCTTTAATGGGAAAAGTAGTTTGTAGTAGTTTGATTTCAAGAACTGCATCCTAGAACTGAAAGTCCAACACCTTTGCAGATAAATATATAGATATTTATATACTGGTTGTTAATGATGGATAACAGTAATTCATTGTCGGCCTACCTCATAGTTCCTGGACATGATTGGTCAAATGTTCTCCCCTGAAGGTGTCCATGTTTCCATTCAGATGACGCGTTGGAGTGCTGCACCTGCTCTTTAACCCAATCTTAAGATATAACAACATCTACGGCGGAACGAACGGCATCATATAGATTAAGTCAAGTCTAAATTCGTTCATGCAGCTCTTCTCTTATGAGTTAAACGCCATGAGAAATCTGACGATTTGTCTCCCCCATGTCTTCTTGCCTTTTCTGAATTTCAACAAAAACGAAAATTTTACATTTTTATTCAACAAGTAAAAGGCCAGAAGCTCGTCTAGCGAAGCGATTCTCTTAAAAAATAGAGGCGATGTCATTCAATGCATCAGCCACGAAATTCAGATTTTTTTTAGTCTCTATGCAACAGCAACCGCATTGAGATCTCAATAGTCAGTCTCCATGGGTACAGAAATTTGCAGTCTTTACGTCAATTGCCAGACAATAAGCCAAGACGTGGTTAAACATATAATTTGACCACAATTAAGCATCCACCGTCAACTGCAATGCAACTGTTTAAACCGCAGCTTCGTGGGAATTAAGCTTTATGTGAATTTACATGCAGATTGATTACCGATTACCTGTAAACTATAAACATCTAAGTGATTTATTTTTCCCCATTGACGGTGGTTTTATTTGCATGCAAATCAAGACGAATAGCATTTTCTATTCAGATGCATAATTATGATCACACCAAAAAGAAACACATTATTCAAAGGCGTCTGGGTCTCGTCGCATGCACCAACCAGTGAACTACCCGCGGTGGGGCTGACAATAACACAGGGAGTGGAAAAAAACTGCAGTATCTAGACCGACACGAACACTGATAACGGTATTGTAATTCTGCTTACCTGATTCCTGTGTGATTTGGTTAATCTGTGCAGTCAGCGCTCCTGTCTTGTTGCCAGGCGCGCTCTGCTGGCGCACTGGCTTCGTGCGCCTTTAACGCGGGTTGCCATGTCACGGGGTAGCACGGAGAAAACACTCCCAGTTTTCCCTGGTCCACACCAATAGGGAAACAACTACTGATCGGCCGAGAATTAAAGTCACGTAAATGGACAACTCGAATAGAGGTCGGCGTGTGGACGTACTCGAATGGGTTGACACCGTGCGTTGAGGAAAAGTGTTATACGCTGTTTGCGTTCCGTTACTGGATCACGATCTGTATTTTGAGTCTCGGAAAGGGGGTTTATTGCGGAGTGGCAACCCCAGATGGTGTACCCCACCTTGGCCATCTAAATTGAAGTCACGCACTGTGGTGTCCAATTGTGACCTTCATGTTCAACTCGGTGACATGTGTGTTTTTTTGTTTTGTGTTTTGTCGTCTCCTCGCGTTGGTGCTTCCAAGTTATGGCCCACTTGAATCAGCAAATGTGATACATCACATTGTATGAAATCGCATAAAATAGGGAAAATATCTTAGGATCCACGTTAATGTGTTTTATTTTTGCACAGTCACAAATAGCGATATATGTAATTTATATATATCACATACATAATTCTTTTATACATTTTTTTATCATTACAAAATGTATTTGTACGTTTTCTATTTTATAGCATATGTGCCGCCGACAAAGACTTTCTCAACCACCCACTTCGCCAGGTGTTGGGGGCTCAAGTGAGCCTGTATTGGGGTGCAAAACAGGCTCACAGGAATCACTGTTATGGCTGCGGAATACAATCAATCCAGCTATCCATCACATCTCTGCTTGTATCAGAAACGTCTCCCATAGACTAGCGTGTGCTGATGGGACGGTGGACCACACACCAGCACCACCAGACCTCTCTCCCCCAAGGCAAGGGGGGTCCCACCGCACTCCCTCCCCAATGTCTGTTATCTCTCTCCCTCTCTCACCCCCCCTCTCTCTCTCTCCCCCCCCCCCCCCCCCCCCCCCCCCTCCTTCCCCAGGCATGCAGAGTCAAGTGCGGGTCTCCTGGAAGGCGTGGATCGCGCCGTTGTACGCCAGGGGCTGGTTCTGCTGTGTGGGCAGGAAGCCCTTGAGGCCGTTGCCCCCCAGCCAGAAGGAGTTCCTCTTGCCGGGCACCAGGGCGGTGGAGTCGGAGGCGGAGGAGTCCGAGGAGGAGGCGGTGTCCTGGGGCATGGAGAACAGGGCGTCCGGGCTCTCCTTCTCCGGGCGGGCGCCGCCCCCCCTGGCCAGCGGGCGGAAGGTGGAGGCCTCGGCGCCGGGCTTGCTCCCCAGGGGGCCCACGGGCTCCACGGAGGGCTGGCGGTGCACGCTGAGGAAGGTGCTGCGGTACAGGCCCAGCTGGCCGCCGCCGGAGCCCTGGAACCGGGCCGACTGCTTCTTGGAGCGGCGGGTGATGATGGCGGAGGCGCGGCGCCGCCTGGACGCCCAGGTCAGCAGGATGTAGACCAGCGCCCCCAGCACCAGACCCACCAGTATGGACAGGCAGAAGGCCAGAACCAGGTGGTCTGCAGGGGGGAACAGGGGGATGAGGGTTTACTGGACCAGTGGGACTGGAACACATAGCTGTCACTCTATCGACTGCACACCCGCTGCCGTCATATATTTACAATACATTAGGTGATATGATATATACTTTACACTGCAAGTACAAGGCGGGTCTGTTTGTACAGCAAACACAAGGCATAGTGCTTAACCAAGGCAGGACTCACACAGAAAAACGTTAAATGGACAATCATTAGAAGAGAATACTGCATGATGTCTACACCGACTAATAAGATGGTGGAAGAGGAGCCAGCAGCCTGGAGCTCCCTGGAATGTTTTTAATACCAGGGAGTCATCATTTAGCTGTGTAAATATGATATATTTCTAAATATAATATATTTACACAGCTAAATGATGATCCAATGATCCAAATACATAAATATAATTAGTATGTGGCGTATGCCACATACTGATTATATTTATGTATTTGGATAAGGCAGAATGTGTGTGCATGCATCTGCACGTCTCTGATGCTGAAGTTCAGAGTTGGTTCTGTAAAGTAAAAATAGTTTCACCCAGGATGACTAACGGCGGCTCCACTGCACATTAAAGTTACGTAAAACGGTGTGTTAAACGTTCCCGGCGTGGGCTGTGTTGTCTGTACATTGTCTGAACATTTTGTATCATTCTTCTTTATTGTTCTTATTTACTATGTAACAGTGTTTGGTGAGGGGGTTATACATCCCACCACCCAAAAAAAAAAAACCCAGCTGAAAACCTCCATGGCATCACGTGTGGATGAGCATTAATTTATCAGGGTCTGGTGACCAGGGTGTTTGACTCATTCCATCACAAAGGTTTTCTGTTTGAACCCCAATGTCTGCAATCCCACAAGCAAGACGCCTGGGCCCTGCGAAAGGAATATGGCTCGTATCTTATCTACTGTTTGGAGGAAAGCGTCCGCTGAAGTGACTAATTAGTAAATAAACAACGACGGCTGCACCTGGATACTGCTCTGCAATCCTCCATTAAATGTTAGTTACTGTCGTCAAGTCACCAGCACTGCGTCGACACAGCTGCACTCACCCAGGTTAAACGACTTGAGTATTTCCAGAAAGGGATTTGTTTCATTGTGAGCCATTATATCTCCATGGGCCGGGGCTGGAGGGAGGCTGAAAGCGCGCCGTCTATTCCCACATCCAGAGCAGTTTTGCTCCCTCCACCTCACAGTGTTTGCCTCAGAGGAAACTTTGCTGTCATGCTTCCTTCCCATTTTGGACCTTTTAAAATTAGCATGTTCCTTGCTTATCTGTGTGGGACAGAGCTCTGGGAAAGCAACCTGTTTCCTTTTGCATCACTTCCTCTGGTCTGGTAATCTACAATGGCCCCTGTGATTCTCTGTTATTTGGCTCTAAAGCATGGCGCGTTTCTGTAGTGTTGAATTGACATGTTAAAAAGATATAGACACGTGCATGCGCACGCACACACGCGCACACACGCACATGATATAAAACAGAAAGTATGTAAACTATGTAACATAAACAAGCGTCCCCATTGTTCCAGGCATGGTAAATGCGTCTTGGACCGGCAAGCCTCTCCTGATCCGACCAATCATGGCGGGGCCCACGGACTATCAACTCTCCTTGGGGATTTCCTTGAATTGTCAAACTGTTCCCCCTCCATGGCTGCCCTCGACCCCTCGAGCAAGGCCATCAAACCACCACCACCACAAGTCTTCCAGGAGAGGAGCATGTTGTTATGCTTTGTAAAATGGTAGAGCGTTTCTTGGAGGGGCGGCAGGTTAAGATAGGTGAATAGAAAGTTATTTTGGTGATAAAGTTTTGTTTAAATTTAGTACAATCCTATATAGTTGGCTTATTAGTTGGCTTATTGATAAAAACACATGGGACAAATAATAACAGCTACTAAAATGAGTTATTATGTTATTATTGTTAGGAGTATTCTAAAAGTTGTTTCTAATATTGTTATTATTATTATTCATTTATTTTTCCCCCATACATAATCAGAACTGCAACGTCAGAGGACATACAAAAAAAAACTAAAATATTGTAATGCGCTAGACCACCAACAGGTGGCACTGCAGTATCCCATATGTATTTTGGAACCTGTATCTTTAAACGTAATGACCCACAACTTATACAAAATAGAGTTCATATAAAACAAAATGTACCAAATCTCCAGGCTTTAAGAGAGGGAGAGAGACCTTGCGTTTGAATGTCACTGTGTTCTCTGCACCTTCGTCAGCAAATAACTACGCAATGTCTAACCAAATGTAAGTTTCAAACCGGCATACAGGCTATTTCATTTCAGTGTGACATTGAGGTACCAGGCGGAACACATTTGAACGCGGGCAGGGGAATAGAAGAGAAGACCGCTAAAGACTGGGTCATCTGAACCTTTGCACAGGATTGAATGCACCTCCATGCTGCTGCTAGTGGTGGAGACGCATGGCTGCAGGCCGGGCGTCCTCCTCCTCCTCCTCCTCCAGACCCACTATGTTTGAATGTTACCAGTGGCAACGCAGAGTGACACACACACACACACACACTTCCTCTGTGAAATGCACACGCTCTGCAGGGAAAAGAGGTAATGCTGCCTTTACTGCGTTCAAACGGCGTGTCTGCAGGCTGCGCTTCTTTAAAGCGATAATCGCCGTTCAACTGGCAAACGTATTTAGAATTTGTTTTTTATGCTGCAGCGGCTAAGACCTGTCTGCGTTGACTCTGCGCCAGCTTCATGTATTCACATGCAATATATGATGTTGGTTTTCTGTGTAATTTCATGCAACTGCACTTCTGGGGGGAGCTGTGTTTTGCTTGGATGTCCTATATGAGTACCACGCAAATCACATCTGATATGAGCTGGTTTAGTAACGTGATCAAGTTTAAGACGAGATCAAGTTTAGACGTCTTCGTAGATGTGGACAAATTGAGGTGGGCTAATGCACGTATTGACGTCTAGCGCACTAACTTTCTGTTATCACCGAACGAGGTATTTGTATCCTAAATACACAGTTGCTTAAAAAACAACAACTGCCATGACCTTAAAACCCATTCATTCCCCAACATTCCTCTCTTTTGTAGACTCTGAATGGAAGCAGAGGCGCTATTGGGCAGTAAAACTGCTCATCCCCACCTGAAACCTGAGATTCCATTGGACCCTTCTCTGCAGTGAATTGAGAGAGAGAGAGAGAGAGAGAGAGAGAGAGAGAGAGAGAGAGAGAGAGAGAGAGAGAGAGAGAGAGAGAGAGAGAGAGAGAGAGAGAGAGAGAGAGAGAGAGAGAGAGAGAGAGAGAGAGAGAGAGAGAGAGAGAGAGAGAGAGAGGAGAGCGTGTGACACAGAGTAGAGGCAGAGAGGAGAAAGTGATAGAGCCAGCAGTAGTAGGAGGGGTGAGAGAGAGAGAGAGGGAGTGTCTGGGGATGCCCCACGCAGAGCCCAGTTGTGAAGTGTGTCCCGCCAGCAGTGTCGGCGTTCACTTTGTGTCGCAGGCACACGCACCGCTGCACGACATGGACGCCGGCAGGCCCTTCAAACGTCCTTCCCTGGACAACATCGCCAACGTCATGCAGAAACTGCAGGGTAAGTGTCACTTCTTCGCCTCCTCCTCCTCCTCCTCCTCTTTGCAGACTGCTATGAGTTATGCTCTTCCCCCCCCCCCCCCTCTCTCTCTCTCTCTCTCTCTCTCTCTCTCCCTCTCTCTCTCTCTCTCTCTCTCTTTCTCTCTCTCTCTCTCTCCCTCTCTCTCTCTCCTGGAGAATTGTGCTGATTCAAGGGTTTGGCAGGACGCGGGCAGGCGCCCCGACAGGTGGGGCTCACGCGGGACACGGGGATGCGGATGCTAGCCCGGTGTCCAGTGGTCCGGCTGGCCAGAGAGGGAGCACACAGAAACAGCTCTGTGGAAGTACTCTGGCAGCATACAGTGATGTAGTGTAATAGCCGAGTATGGTCACAGTGTACGGTAGAAGAAGTACTGTGGCAGAGTATAGGAACAGAAGTACATTAGCAGAGTATAGAAGCATTGTATAGTAGCAGAGTAACAGAGTATAATAGCAGAATACAGTTGCATAATATAGTAGTGTACAGATGCAGAATGGTAACAGAGTACAGTTGCAAGGTAGTATCAGACTATGGTAGCATTGTATAGTATAGTATAGTATAGTATAGAAAAAGAGTAGCAGAGAAGCAGACTAGTAGTGGTATATGTAGTATACATTTACATTTTGGGCATTTAGCAGACGCTTTTGTACAAAGCGACTTACAATGAGTACATTTGTCAGAAGAAGGTAAAACACTTTATTGCTGTTAATACAGTAAGAAAGTCACCAGAACAAGTTTCAAGCATTCCAATATCCAGGTTAACCATTGCTAATATACAACATTTCTGGCCTATGATGCTAAGTGTATATAGTATGCAGTCTATCAACAACACATTCAGACTGGCTTGTAGAGGAGAGGCAGAAACCTGGCAGGACATTGGCTTCATTGACCTGGACATCAGAAGTTTACCAGTTTAAATTGTAGTCATACTATTTGGTCATTTCAGCCTCTCATTTCAAGACCATACAATCACATAGTCATGCAGTTTTATATTTACATTCCAGGAGAAGCTCAAGGATAACTGACTTTGAATAGATGAGAATTGATTTCCATTCTTGTGGCGTCCTCGTGACCCAGCAGTAAAACACGTTCATTGCTGGATGAGAATAGGAAGGGTATATAATGTCTCACACAAGTTCAATTGATTGTCCATTGGTTTCCCTTCAAGGTACTTAAGTGTTCTGATGCAATCAAGACAAGTCAGCATACGACTCTTACTTTTATCAGTTGAATCAAGTGACACATCGTAATTTCCTCCGATTTCAGTGGCCACGTATGCCTCATTAACCTAGTTTATATTTACCGTGCTTGAACGGTGACCTGGTGCGAACCGAAAACGATGTCAACATGGCGTTCACACTTCTGCTGTAAATTCCCACATTAGGACAGACAGAGGCCTCGCGCAGAGCTTCCTCTGCAGTCACACCAAAGCTATTGAGTTTGGTCCTCTTTTCTGTCCGAAACGGAAATGCTCAGTATGTGTTTTTGCTAATGGTAGCCGTAGAAGCGCTGATCAGTGTGGGGTTTTACCCTGACGTATGTTCCGCTCACGAGTCCAGCTGTACAACATGACACCTCCTCTGCCCTTGGTCAGAGCTCAGATCGATCAGTCTCTCTCTTATTTATGAGGGGGAAAGTTGTGATTCTGTGGGGGGGGGTCACTATCATCACCACACCGGTATGTTGCCGGCTGGTTTGATGACTCAAAACCTTCTCACGGTGCCTTTGAGCAAGGAGCAGCTAACCAGTAAACATGCATGGCTTGCATGGTGGTGGGCGTGTGAGCCTGTGCGTGCATGCGACTGATTGAATGACAATCAGCAAAGAATGGCGCGTAATTCGACGCATTCGGCAGGCTGTGTTTGGTTGCCATGGCTGCTGTTATGAAACACGCCTCTGTGGTCATGCCACATGTTTCCTGCTCCTGCGGCCGCAGGTTTCCGTACTTCTGCATACTTTTTTAGATCACCTTATTGAGCACGCATGTCGGGGTGGTGGAGCCCAGAGACGGCCTGCACCACAGAGCACCACAGAGCATCACAGAGCATCAGAAAGTAGACGGTTTAGTCGATCTGAGTTGTGTCGAGACGAGCAGTTGTCATACGTACGCATCTGTAACAAGGCCACCGCCCAGGGACACCTAACACACATTCTCCATCATTTTTATACAGTAATGCCTTTTCATATCACGTATTGCATTCTGTCAAGATGAGTTAAGTGTGGTTGCATTCTGCATTCTGTCAAGATAAGACCAGTGTGGTTTTGTGGTCACATACTGTGCGGCCTTAGCCTCGACATGTTAGACGCATGGGGGCTGAAATGCATCCATTATTATCAGTGTACCACCGGTAGTCAGCGTTGCACCAGCATGCTTGCAGCCTTCTCCCCAGTGAAGAGGAGTTACGATGCTTGCCACTGGGTTCTTTGGTCGTTTAACAGGCGTCTTTATCTGAAGTGAATCCAGACACCTGTCATTAGGGAGAGGTGGAGGAGTGGGCGTGTCGCTCCAGGGGGGATAGAACCCAGTACTTTGCCTGGGATCGGGTCGTCCGTAGGGGATGGCTTCACACTGGGCTGCCTTTCACCGATCACAACATGGCGTCGGTCGCAGGGAACGCTGGTAAACAACAACCGGTTCAGCCCTCTTGGGTTCCATCTGGAAAACATTACCGCGTCGGGTTAAAGGTCACGGCGGCGACGTCTGAGTTTCCCAGCGGCCTCTGAGCCGGCTGGTCCGGCTGTTCGACTTCCTGTCGTTAAGCGCGTCGTGCAGGCAGGAGTATACGAGTACTGAGGTGCTTTGAGACGACAGCTCCTTACTGAGGCTAATGCATGATGAGGCTCTTTTTGCCTCCATAATGTTTAGCCTGCACTGTGCACAGCACATCCAGCTGCCGCTGAATAGAAGGAGTTGCACCATTTATAGAATCGTAGTTTATAGAGTCTGACGAAAGGGTGATTCAAATGCTTATTTGAATCTTGGTTCTTGTGATTCAGTCGCTTGGCTCGTATGTCGCCCCTTGGTACGTGAAACATGCGCGTCGCGGTGGTCGACCTGGTCTTGAAAGACTCCTAAATGATTTCTTTCATAGTTGTTTCTCAAGCCGGTCTTTCACAGTGCTGCGCAACTCTACATCGGATCCCCATGAGTTACACGTCTGTAAAAGGTATCTTTCATTCTTACTCTGTAGCCTGTAAATAGATAATTCATGAGCAACATCTTGCGACTGCAGGGCGGTAACAGTGACAACGCCACGGCCCGTGGCCTCAGATACTCTCGAGTTTCCTTCCGTTTTTCAACCCGGTAGCAGCCGGTTGCATCTGTGTGGCTTTCTCTTTCTCTGTTCTCTGCAGACCTGTGCCAGTCTGGAAGAGATGTGTGCACAGCGGGGTGGGGGCTGAAACTGGCCTGGATGTGGGCTTGTGGTGGCAGCTTCGCGTGAGCCTGTGATTCCCCGAACTCTCCTCTCCCTCCTCCAGAGACACAACCTCCTGCTATAACGTAAAACCGCCAAGAAACCACTGGCGTGCGTCTCTCAGTGTCTCACAACGCAAGACACCTCTTATTGGAAATATACCACCAGTCTACAGCCTTCCCTCTCTCCATTGGTGGCTGCTACTTGATAGACACCTACTATTTTTAGCGGGAAGGAAGCAGCTGTACGTGTTGTGAGTGAAGAGGCTTCGTCTCGACAGTGTCAAAGGCAGCTGGTTGGACGGCAACTCTTCAGACGGAGAGCCTGACAAGCGCGGCCACGCCTCTTCAATAAGGTGTTCTGTCACGGCCCCGGGCAGGCCCAACATGGGGCCGATGTGGCCATGGGCTAGATGCCTGTTTTGGTGGCGAAGAGTTGAGCTGCATTTCACAGGCTGCCACAGGCCTACTGGGGCTGGTTTTGTCGTGGGTCGATGGAGCCGCGTTCAGAAGAAACACACGAGCCTCCCAACAGTTCTGGCCCTTTGAGCTTTGAACACGCTGACCTTTTGAAGTACCACAAGGTGATGGAGAGCGTGAGAAGTTAGAGTATATGAATATGTTTTGTGGGCACACAAACCGAGAGGATTGATTTCCTTAACCTTTTTACTGTGCTGACTAACTGACCTTTTTTTTTTTTAACCTTTTTAGTGAGGTTCAATTCTCACATGAAGATTCAATCATATTTTCCTTCCATGACAATCCCTTTACAGTATATATTGAAAGCCAGTCTACAGCTCCCCAACAATGTTGGCTGCTCCACTTCAGATGTAACAATAGGTGTCACTGTTCCCCAAGCGAACCGGCCTTCCTCAAAACGAGAGCCTCCACTCGCAGGCCTCGTGATCGCAGCGCTCCCCCCAGTCAGGACGTCCAGCGCTCTGGTCCAAACGGACCGGCGTCGGGCCCAACGGGCCTCTCACGGGTCCTCTCCCCCCGCGGACCGGCGCCAGTCCACGGAGCCCGGCACCTCGCTCGCGGTCTCCCTAAATGCATCATCGGCGTCCTGAGCTCACCTTAAGTACCCGCCGTCGCCACTGGTCCGTCCAGCGGAACCCGAGCGGCCGGCGTGCGTCTCTGCCGCTGGCCGGGTCGGGTGCCCGGGTGCCGGGACGGCCCGCTCCGAGTGGCCACTTAGCGGGTGGTCGTACATCAGGTAAATTAAATCAGTCAATGACGGGCCGAGACGTAGTGGCGGGGCCAGGCTGGCGGCCATTATTGGGGAATGATGGGTGGCTTGTAATAGGAGGTCGACGCCCGCAGGCCAGTAAAGATGGCGGCCTGGGAAAATGGTGTTCCATGCTAAGCGATGGGGCCCGTTTCCGCTGTCTCCTGCCGTTCAGGACAGCGGACAGCTCCGCTTTAGAAGGAGCCGAGTGGAGCACGTTTACTGGGGGAAGGTTCTCCTGATTATACTGATTATACTCAATATACTCAATATGAATACAATCTGGATTCAATTGTAAAACGTGTGTCTTACAAAAGTAAAACGCCATTTTATTTCTTTTTACTTTTATTTTATTACATCCTATTCTTCTTCTTCTTCTTCGTGTTAACCTTAGTCTTATTAATAATAACATTGTTGATGTTGTACTGCTCTCGTCGTTTTCCTCGCTCTAATATCTGACCTACGCTTTCCACGTAAAAGTGCTATTTATACCCGGATAGCGTTTCCATGCAGGTCACTCATGCAGAGCTGTATTAATGGACGCCTCACTTCCTGTTCTATTTCCAGCCTTTCAGTGGCCCAGTAGTGTTCTTTAAAGAATAAAGAGCTATTTCTACAAGACCCGCGCTTGCAGAAATAGCTCTTTATCCTTTAAAGAACCCACCGCTGTATCAGTGTGTGTTTGTGCACGCGTGCGTGTGTGTGTGCGCGCATGCGTGTGTGTGTGTGTGTGTGCACGTGGCGTGTGTGTGGTTCTGTGTATATATGTGTGTGTGGTTCTGTGTATATGTGTGTGTGTGTGTGGTTCTGTGTGTGTGTGTGTGGTTCTGTGTATGTGTGTGGTTCTGTGTGTGTGTGTGTGTGTGTGTGGTTCTGTGTATATATGTGTGTGTGTGTGGTTCTGTGTGTGTGTGTGTGTGTGTGTGTGTGTGTGTGTGGTTCTGTGTGTGTGTGGTTCTGTGTGTGTTTGTTGTGTGTGTGTGGGTGTGTGTGGTTCTGTGTATATGTGTGTGTGTGGTTCTGTGTGTGTTTGTTGTGTGTGTCTGCGTGTGTGTGGTTCTGTGTATATGTGTGTGTGTGGTTCTGTGTGTGCGTGTGTGCCACCCAGTGCCATACCCTCTCACCGTGATTGTGACGGTCTGAAGTCTTAAGTGAATCAGTGTCCTCACGCCGTGTCACGCTGCGCTGGTAAACCCAGACCTTTGATGACATGTCTCCCCGTCTGTGTGTGTAGCTGAGAGGTGGGCGTGTCTCCTGGCCCAACAATAGCCAAGGGGGCGGCGGCTGAGTGGGTAGCCGTTCCCCAGCCCGAAACATTAATTATTGAGGTTTGTCGCGCGTCTAAAGAGCAGGCTTTTCATTTGGCGGTGTCCAATAGGGCTTTTGTGATCAATGGGCCCTGAGAGGCCGACACGGTGAAGGGAGAGATTACGGAAAATAAACAAAGGAGCCGGCGTTTGGTGAATAAAGACGGCAATTAGAACGTGTGCTTCATGTTGATGTTCATGTTGGCCAGCATGAGCATCGCGGTTGTTTGATTGTTCAACTGGAGGGAACCCACACACACACACACACACACACACATACACACAAATACGCAGACAGATAGACACACACACACACACACACACACACACACACACACACACCACACCAAGCTTTAAATAGGGGCAGCCGCAGCCACAGCTGTGACATCACCGCCTCCTGCCTGCCGATTGGTGGAGGAGCGGTGGCTCCTGTCTGATCCCCCTGCTCTCTTCCTCTCTCCCTCTCTCTCTCTCCCTCTCTCTCTCTCCCCCTCTCTCTCTCTCTCTCCCCCCTCTCTCTCTCTCTCTCTCTCTCTCTCTGCTCTCTGTCTCTGCCTCCCTCGGCCCAGCCTCAGACCGTAGCGTGACGGTTGAGGCGCGCGGTGCAGCAGGGAGGGGGGTTTGTGTGAGCGCACATCCTGGCAGACATGGCCGCCGTGCGCGGAGCCGACTCACGGAGGAGGAGAGAGCCGGCGAGGGGAGCTTAGTCCCGCGTCTCCGGGAGCACACACACACACTCACACACACACACACACACACACACACACACACACACACACACACACACACGCGCACTCCTGGGATCCCGGTCCTTCCCGCCGCCGCTCGGCACC